>OY804587.1:54001900-54601900 GCA_963680875.1 Bathymodiolus brooksi | reverse complement strand
TTTGTTATGTTCACGGAGCTTACTATTTCTCAGTCGTTAACTCATGTCATAGGAGCGAGTTAAGTAATGACTGTTGTATGTTGTTTGTTATGTTCACAGAGCATACTATTTCTCAGTCGTTAACTCATGTCATAGGAACGAATTGAGTAATAACTGTTGTATGTTGTTTGTTATGTTCACAGAGCTTAATATTTCTCAGTCGTTAACTCATGTCATAGGAGCGAGTTGAGCAATGACTGTTGTGTGTTGTTTGTTATGTTCACGGAGCTTACTATTTCTCAGTCGTTTAGTCATGTCATAGGAGCGAGTTGACTAATGACTGTTGTATGTTGTTTGTTATATTCAAAGAGCTTAATATTTCTCAGTGGTTAACTCATGTCATAGGAGAGAGTTGAGCAATGGCTGTTGTATGTTGTTTGTTATGTTCACAGAGCTTACTATTTCTCAGTCGTTAACTCATGACATAGGAGCCAGTTGAGCAATGGCTGTTGTATGTTGTTTGTTATGTTCACGGAGCTTACTATTTCTCAGTCGTTAATTCATGACATAGGAGCCAGTTGAGTAATGACTGTTGTATGTTGTTTGTTATGTTCACGGAGCTTATTATTTCTCAGTCGTTAACTCATGTCATAGGAGAGAGTTGAGCAATGACTGTTGTATGTTGTTTGCTATGTTCCCGGAGCTTACTATTTCTCAGTCGTTAACTCATGTCATAGGAGCGAGTTGAGCAATGACTGTTGTATGTTGTTTGTTATGTTCACGGAGCTTACTATTTCTCAATCGTTAACTCATGTCATAGGAGCGAATTGAGTAATGACTGTTGTATGTTGTTTGTTATGTTCACGGAGCTTACTATTTCTCAGTCGTTAACTCATGTCATAGGAGCCAGTTGAGCAATGACTGTTGTATGTTGTTTGTTATGTTCACGGAGCTTACTATTTCTCAGTCGTTAACTCGTGTCATAGGAGCGAGTTGAGCAATGACTGTTGTATGTTGTTTGTTATGTTCACGGAGCTTACTATTTCTCAGTCGTTAGCTCATGTCATAGGAGCGAGTTGAGTAATGACTGTTGTATGTTGTTTGTTATGTTCACAGAGCTTACTGTTTCTCAGTCGTTAACTCATGTCATAGGAGCCAGTTGAGCAATGACTGTTGTATGTTGTTTGTTATGTTCACAGAGCTTACTATTTCTCAGTCGTTAACTCATGTCATAGGAGCGAGTTGAGTAATGGCTGTTGTATATTGATTGTTATGTTCACAGAGCCTACTATTTCTCAGTCGTTAACTCATGTCATAGGAGCGAGTTGAGCAATGACTGTTGTATGTTGTTTCTTATGTTCACAGCGCTTACTATTTCTCCGTCGTTAACTCATGCCATAGGAGAGAGTTGAGCAATGACTGTTGTATGTTGTTTGTTATGTTGACAAAGCTTACTATTTCTCAGTCGTTAACTCATGTCATAGGAGCGAGTTGAGTAATGACTGTTGTATGTTGTTTGTTATCTTCACAGAGCTTACTATTTCTCAGTCGTTAACTCATGTTATAGCAGCCAGTTGAGTAATGACTGTTGTATGTTGTTTGTTATGTTCACGGAGCTTACTATTTCTCAGTCGTTAACTCATGTCATAGGAGCGAGTTAAGTAATGACTGTTGTATGTTGTTTGTTATGTTCACAGAGCATACTATTTCTCAGTCGTTAACTCATGTCATAGGAACGAATTGAGTAATGACTGTTGTATGTTGTTTGTTATGTTCACAGAGCTTACTATTTCTCAGTCGTTAACTCATGTCATAGGAGCGAGTTGAGCAATGACTGTTGTGTGTTGTTTGTTATGTTCACAGAGCTTACTATTTCTCAGTCGTTTAGTCATGTCATAGGAGCGAGTTGACTAATGACTGTTGTATGTTGTTTGTTATATTCAAAGAGCTTAATATTTCTCAGTGGTTAACTCATGTCATAGGAGAGAGTTGAGCAATGGCTGTTGTATGTTGTTTGTTATGTTCACAGAGCTTACTATTTCTCAGTCGTTAACTCATGACATAGGAGCCAGTTGAGCAATGGCTGTTGTATGTTGTTTGTTATGTTCACGGAGCTTACTATTTCTCAGTCGTTAACTCATGACATAGGAGCCAGTTGAGTAATGACTGTTGTATGTTGTTTGTTATGTTCACGGAGCTTACTATTTCTCAGTCGTTAACTCATGTCATAGGAGAGAGTTGAGCAATGACTGTTGTATGTTGTTTGCTATGTTCCCGGAGCTTACTATTTCTCAGTCGTTAACTCATGTCATAGGAGCGAGTTGAGCAATGACTGTTGTATGTTGTTTGTTATGTTCACGGAGCTTACTATTTCTCAATCGTTAACTCATGTCATAGGAGCGAATTGAGTAATGACTGTTGTATGTTGTTTGTTATGTTCACGGAGCTTACTATTTCTCAGTCGTTAACTCATGTCATAGGAGCCAGTTGAGCAATGACTGTTGTATGTTGTTTGTTATGTTGACGGAGCTTACTATTTCTCAGTCGTTAACTCATGTCATAGGAGCGAGTTGAGCAATGACTGTTGTATGTTGTTTGTTATGTTCACGGAGCTTACTATTTCTCAGTCGTTAACTCATGTCATAGGAGCGAGTTGAGTAATGACTGTTGTATGTTGTTTGTTATGTTCACAGAGCTTACTGTTTCTCAGTCGTTAACTCATGTCATAGGAGCCAGTTGAGCAATGACTGTTGTATGTTGTTTGTTATGTTCACAGAGCTTACTATTTCTCAGTCGTTAACTCATGTCATAGGAGCGAGTTGAGTAATGACTGTTGTATGTTGTTTGTTATGTTCACAGAGCTTAATATTTCTCAGTTGTTAACTCATGTCATAGAAGAGAGTTGAGCAATGACTGTTGTATGTTGTTTGTTATGTTCACAGAGCTTACTATTTCTCAGTCGTTAACTCATGTCATAGGAGCGAACTGAGCAATGACTGTTGTATGTTGTTTGTTATGTTCACAGAGCTTACTATTTCTCAGTTGTTAACTCATGTCATAGGAGCGAGTTGAGTAATGACTGTTGTATGTTGTTTGTTATGTTCACGGAGCTTACTATTTCTCAGTCCTTAACTCATGTCATAGGAGCGAACTGAGCAATGACTGTTGTATGTTGTTTGTTATGTTCACGGAGCTTATTATTTCTCAGTCGTTAACTCATGTCATAGGAGCGAGTTGAGCAATGACTGTTGTATGTTGTTTGTTATGTTCACGGAGCTTACTATTTCTCAGTCGTTAACTCATGTCATAGGAGCGAGTTGAGTAATGACTGTTGTATGTTGTTTGTTATGTTCACAGAGCTTAATATTTCTCAGTTGTTAACTCATGTCATAGAAGAGAGTTGAGCAATGACTGTTGTATGTTGTTTGTTATGTTCACGGAGCTTATTATTTCCCAGTCGTTAACTCATGTCATAGGAGTCAGATCAGCAATGACTGTTGTATGTTGTTTGTTATATTCACAGAGCTTACTATTTCTCAGTCGTTAATTCATGTCCTAGGAGCGAGTTGAGTAATGACTGTTGTATGTTGTTTGTTATGTTCACGGAGCTTACTATTTCTTAGTCGTTAACTCATGTCATAGGAGCCAGTTGAGTAATGACTGTTGTATGTTGTTTGTTATGTTCACGGAGCTTAATATTTCTCAGTCGTTAACTCATGTCATAGGAGCGAGTTAAGTAATGACTGTTGTATGTTGTTTGTTATGTTCACAGACCATACTATTTCTCAGTCGTTAACTCATGTCATAGGAACGAATTGAGTAATGACTGTTGTATGTTGTTTGTTATGTTCACAGAGCTTACTATTTCTCAGTCGTTAACTCATGTCATATGAGCGAGTTGGGCAATGACTGTTGCATGTTGTTTGTTATGTTCACGGAGCTTACTATTTCTCAGTCGTTAAATCATGTCATAGGAGCGAGTTGAGCAATGACTGTTGTATGTTGTTTGTTATGTTCACGGAGCTTACTATTTCTTAGTCATTAACCTATGTCATAGGAGCCAGTTGGGTAATGACTGTTGTATGTTGTTTGTTATGTTCACGGAGCTTACTAGTTCTCAGTCGTTAACTCATGTCATAGGAGCGAGTTAAGTAATGACTGTTGTATGTTGTTTGTTATGTTCACAGAGCATACTATTTCTCAGTCGTTAACTCATGTCATAGGAACGAATTGAGTAATAACTGTTGTATGTTGTTTGTTATGTTCACAGAGCTTAATATTTCTCAGTCGTTAACTCATGTCATAGGAGCGAGTTGAGCAATGACTGTTGTGTGTTGTTTGTTATGTTCACGGAGCTTACTATTTCTCAGTCGTTTAGTCATGTCATAGGAGCGAGTTGACTAATGACTGTTGTATGTTGTTTGTTATATTCAAAGAGCTTAATATTTCTCAGTGGTTAACTCATGACATAGGAGCCAGTTGAGCAATGGCTGTTGTATGTTGTTTGTTATGTTCACGGAGCTTACTATTTCTCAGTCGTTAATTCATGACATAGGAGCCAGTTGAGTAATGACTGTTGTATGTTGTTTGTTATGTTCACGGAGCTTACTATTTCTCAGTCGTTAACTCATGTCATAGGAGAGAGTTGAGCAATGACTGTTGTATGTTGTTTGCTATGTTCCCGGAGCTTACTATTTCTCAGTCGTTAACTCATGTCATAGGAGCGAGTTGAGCAATGACTGTTGTATGTTGTTTGTTATGTTCACGGAGCTTACTATTTCTCAATCGTTAACTCATGTCATAGGAGCGAATTGAGTAATGACTGTTGTATGTTGTTTGTTATGTTCACGGAGCTTACTATTTCTCAGTCGTTAACTCATGTCATAGGAGCCAGTTGAGCAATGACTGTTGTATGTTGTTTGTTATGTTCACGGAGCTTACTATTTCTCAGTCGTTAACTCGTGTCATAGGAGCGAGTTGAGCAATGACTGTTGTATGTTGTTTGTTATGTTCACGGAGCTTACTATTTCTCAGTCGTTAACTCATGTCATAGGAGCGAGTTGAGTAATGACTGTTGTATGTTGTTTGTTATGTTCACAGAGCTTACTGTTTCTCAGTCGTTAACTCATGTCATAGGAGCCAGTTGAGCAATGACTGTTGTATGTTGTTTGTTATGTTCACAGAGCTTACTATTTCTCAGTCGTTAACTCATGTCATAGGAGCGAGTTGAGTAATGGCTGTTGTATATTGATTGTTATGTTCACAGAGCCTACTATTTCTCAGTCGTTAACTCATGTCATAGGAGCGAGTTGAGCAATGACTGTTGTATGTTGTTTCTTATGTTCACAGCGCTTACTATTTCTCCGTCGTTAACTCATGCCATAGGAGAGAGTTGAGCAATGACTGTTGTATGTTGTTTGTTATCTTGACAAAGCTTACTATTTCTCAGTCGTTAACTCATGTCATAGGAGCGAGTTGAGTAATGACTGTTGTATGTTGTTTGTTATCTTCACAGAGCTTACTATTTCTCAGTCGTTAACTCATGTCATAGCAGCCAGTTGAGTAATGACTGTTGTATGTTGTTTGTTATGTTCACGGAGCTTACTATTTCTCAGTCGTTAACTCATGTCATAGGAGCGAGTTAAGTAATGACTGTTGTATGTTGTTTGTTATGTTCACAGAGCATACTATTTCTCAGTCGTTAACTCATGTCATAGGAACGAATTGAGTAATGACTGTTGTATGTTGTTTGTTATGTTCACAGAGCTTACTATTTCTCAGTCGTTAACTCATGTCATAGGAGCGAGTTGAGCAATGACTGTTGTGTGTTGTTTGTTATGTTCACAGAGCTTACTATTTCTCAGTCGTTTAGTCATGTCATAGGAGCGAGTTGACTAATGACTGTTGTATGTTGTTTGTTATATTCAAAGAGCTTAATATTTCTCAGTGGTTAACTCATGTCATAGGAGAGAGTTGAGCAATGGCTGTTGTATGTTGTTTGTTATGTTCACAGAGCTTACTATTTCTCAGTCGTTAACTCATGACATAGGAGCCAGTTGAGCAATGGCTGTTGTATGTTGTTTGTTATGTTCACGGAGCTTACTATTTCTCAGTCGTTAACTCATGTCATAGGAGCGAGTTGAGTAATGGCTGTTGTATATTGATTGTTATGTTCACAGAGCCTACTATTTCTCAGTCGTTAACTCATGTCATAGGAGCGAGTTGAGCAATGACTGTTGTATGTTGTTTCTTATGTTCACAGCGCTTACTATTTCTCCGTCGTTAACTCATGCCATAGGAGAGAGTTGAGCAATGACTGTTGTATGTTGTTTGTTATCTTGACAAAGCTTACTATTTCTCAGTCGTTAACTCATGTCATAGGAGCGAGTTGAGTAATGACTGTTGTATGTTGTTTGTTATCTTCACAGAGCTTACTATTTCTCAGTCGTTAACTCATGTCATAGCAGCCAGTTGAGTAATGACTGTTGTATGTTGTTTGTTATGTTCACGGAGCTTACTATTTCTCAGTCGTTAACTCATGTCATAGGAGCGAGTTAAGTAATGACTGTTGTATGTTGTTTGTTATGTTCACAGAGCATACTATTTCTCAGTCGTTAACTCATGTCATAGGAACGAATTGAGTAATGACTGTTGTATGTTGTTTGTTATGTTCACAGAGCTTACTATTTCTCAGTCGTTAACTCATGTCATAGGAGCGAGTTGAGCAATGACTGTTGTGTGTTGTTTGTTATGTTCACAGAGCTTACTATTTCTCAGTCGTTTAGTCATGTCATAGGAGCGAGTTGACTAATGACTGTTGTATGTTGTTTGTTATATTCAAAGAGCTTAATATTTCTCAGTGGTTAACTCATGTCATAGGAGAGAGTTGAGCAATGGCTGTTGTATGTTGTTTGTTATGTTCACAGAGCTTACTATTTCTCAGTCGTTAACTCATGACATAGGAGCCAGTTGAGCAATGGCTGTTGTATGTTGTTTGTTATGTTCACGGAGCTTACTATTTCTCAGTCGTTAACTCATGACATAGGAGCCAGTTGAGTAATGACTGTTGTATGTTGTTTGTTATGTTCACGGAGCTTACTATTTCTCAGTCGTTAACTCATGTCATAGGAGAGAGTTGAGCAATGACTGTTGTATGTTGTTTGCTATGTTCCCGGAGCTTACTATTTCTCAGTCGTTAACTCATGTCATAGGAGCGAGTTGAGCAATGACTGTTGTATGTTGTTTGTTATGTTCACGGAGCTTACTATTTCTCAATCGTTAACTCATGTCATAGGAGCGAATTGAGTAATGACTGTTGTATGTTGTTTGTTATGTTCACGGAGCTTACTATTTCTCAGTCGTTAACTCATGTCATAGGAGCCAGTTGAGCAATGACTGTTGTATGTTGTTTGTTATGTTGACGGAGCTTACTATTTCTCAGTCGTTAACTCATGTCATAGGAGCGAGTTGAGCAATGACTGTTGTATGTTGTTTGTTATGTTCACGGAGCTTACTATTTCTCAGTCGTTAACTCATGTCATAGGAGCGAGTTGAGTAATGACTGTTGTATGTTGTTTGTTATGTTCACAGAGCTTACTGTTTCTCAGTCGTTAACTCATGTCATAGGAGCCAGTTGAGCAATGACTGTTGTATGTTGTTTGTTATGTTCACAGAGCTTACTATTTCTCAGTCGTTAACTCATGTCATAGGAGCGAGTTGAGTAATGACTGTTGTATGTTGTTTGTTATGTTCACAGAGCTTAATATTTCTCAGTTGTTAACTCATGTCATAGAAGAGAGTTGAGCAATGACTGTTGTATGTTGTTTGTTATGTTCACGGAGCTTATTATTTCCCAGTCGTTAACTCACGTCATAGGAGTCAGATCAGCAATGACTGTTGTATGTTGTTTGTTATATTCACAGAGCTTACTATTTCTCAGTCGTTAATTCATGTCCTAGGAGCGAGTTGAGTAATGACTGTTGTATGTTGTTTGTTATGTTCACGGAGCTTACTATTTCTTAGTCATTAACTCATGTCATAGGAGCCAGTTGAGTAATGACTGTTGTATGTTGTTTGTTATGTTCACGGAGCTTACTATTTCTCAGTCGTTAACTCATGTCATAGGAGCGAGTTAAGTAATGACTGTTGTATGTTGTTTGTTATGTTCACAGAGCATACTATTTCTCAGTCGTTAACTCATGTCATAGGAACGAATTGAGTAATGACTGTTGTATGTTGTTTGTTATCTTCACAGAGCTTACTATTTCTCAGTCGTTAACTCATGTCATAGGAGCGAGTTGAGCAATTACTGTTGTGTGTTGTTTGTTATGTTCACGGAGCTTACTATTTCTCAGTCGTTTAGTCATGTCATAGGAGCGAGTTGACTAATGACTGTTGTATGTTGTTTGTTATATTCAAAGAGCTTAATATTTCTCAGTGGTTAACTCATGTCATAGGAGAGAGTTGAGCAATGGCTGTTGTATGTTGTTTGTTATGTTCACAGAGCTTACTATTTCTCAGTCGTTAACTCATGACATAGGAGCCAGTTGAGCAATGGCTGTTGTATGTTGTTTATTATGTTCACGGAGCTTACTATTTCTCAGTCGTTAACTCATGACATAGGAGCCAGTTGAGTAATGACTGTTGTATGTTGTTTGTTATGTTCACGGAGCTTACTATTTCTCAGTCGTTAACTCATGTCATAGGAGAGAGTTGAGCAATGACTGTTGTATGTTGTTTGCAATGTTCCCGGAGCTTACTATTTCTCAGTCGTTAACTCATGTCATAGGAGCGAGTTGAGCAATGACTGTTGTATGTTGTTTGTTATGTTCACGGAGCTTACTATTTCTCAATCGTTAACTCATGTCATAGGAGCGAATTGAGTAATGACTGTTGTATGTTGTTTGTTATGTTCATGGAGCTTACTATTTCTCAGTCGTTAACTCATGTCATAGGAGCGAGTTGAGTAATGACTGTTGTATGTTGTTTGTTATGTTCACAGAGCTTACTGTTTCTCAGTCGTTAACTCATGTCATAGGAGCCAGTTGAGCAATGACTGTTGTATGTTGTTTGTTATGTTCACAGAGCTTACTATTTCTCAGTCGTTAACTCATGTCATAGGAGCGAGTTGAGTAATGGCTGTTGTATATTGATTGTTATGTTCACAGAGCCTACTATTTCTCAGTCGTTAACTCATGTCATAGGAGCGAGTTGAAAAATGACTGTTGTATGTTGTTTCTTATGTTCACAGCGCTCACTATTTCTCCGTCGTTAACTCATACCATAGGAGAGAGTTGAGCAATGACTGTTGTATGTTGTTTGTTATGTTGACAAAGCTTACTATTTCTCAGTCGTTAACTCATGTCATAGGAGCGAGTTGAGTAATGACTGTTGTATGTTGTTTGTTATGTTCACGGAGCTTACTATTTCTCAGTCGTTAACTCATGTCATAGGAGCGAGTTAAGTAATGACTGTTGTATGTTGTTTGTTATGTTCACAGAGCATACTACTTCTCAGTCGTTAACTCATGTCATAGGAACGAATTGAGTAATGACTGTTGTATGTTGTTTGTTATGTTCACAGAGCTTACTATTTCTCAGTCGTTAACTCATGTCATAGGAGCGAGTTGAGCAATGACTGTTGTGTGTTGTTTGTTATGTTCACGGAGCTTACTATTTCTCAGTCGTTTAGTCATGTCATAGGAGCGAGTTGACTAATGACTGTTGTATGTTGTTTGTTATATTCAAAGAGCTTAATATTTCTCAGTGGTTAACTCATGTCATAGGAGAGAGTTGAGCAATGACTGTTGTATGTTGTTTGTTATGTTCACAGAGCTTACTATTTCTCAGTCGTTAACTCATGACATAGGAGCCAGTTGAGCAATGGCTGTTGTATGTTGTTTGTTATGTTCACGGAGCTTACTATTTCTCAATAGTTAACTCATGACATAGGAGCCAGTTGAGTAATGACTGTTGTATGTTGTTTGTTATGTTCACGGAGCTTAATATTTCTCAGTCGTTAACTCATGTCATAGGAGAGAGTTGAGCAATGACTGTTGTATGTTGTTTGCTATGTTCCCGGAGCTTACTATTTCTCAGTCGTTAACTCATGTCATAGGAGCGAGTTGAGCAATGACTGTTGTATGTTGTTTGTTATGTTCACGGAGCTTACTATTTCTCAATCGTTAACTCATGTCATAGGAGCGAATTGAGTAATGACTGTTGTATGTTGTTTGTTATGTTCACGGAGCTTATTATTTCTCAGTCGTTAACTCATGTCATAGGAGCCAGTTGAGCAATGACTGTTGTATGTTGTTTGTTATGTTCACGGAGCTTACTATTTCTCAGTCGTTAACTCATGTCATAGGAGCGAGTTGAGCAATGACTGTTGTATGTTGTTTGTTATGTTCACGGAGCTTACTATTTCTCAGTCGTTAACTCATGTCATAGGAGCGAGTTGAGTAATGACTGTTGTATGTTGTTTGTTATGTTCACAGAGCTTACTGTTTCTCAGTCGTTAACTCATGTCATAGGAGCCAGTTGAGCAATGACTGTTGTATGTTGTTTGTTATGTTCACAGAGCTTACTATTTCTCAGTCGTTAACTCATGTCATAGGAGCGAGTTGAGTAATGGCTGTTGTATATTGATTGTTATGTTCACAGAGCCTACTATTTCTCAGTCGTTAACTCATGTCATAGGAGCGAGTTGAGCAATGACTGTTGTATGTTGTTTCTTATGTTCACAGCGCTTACTATTTCTCCGTCGTTAACTCATGCCATAGGAGAGAGTTGAGCAATGACTGTTGTATGTTGTTTGTTATGTTGACAAAGCTTACTATTTCTCAGTCGTTAACTCATGTCATAGGAGCGAGTTGAGTAATGACTGTTGTATGTTGTTTGTTATCTTCACAGAGCTTACTATTTCTCAGTCGTTAACTCATGTCATAGGAGCCAGTTGAGTAATGACTGTTGTATGTTGTTTGTTATGTTCACGGAGCTTACTATTTCTCAGTCGTTAACTCATGTCATAGGAGCGAGTTGAGTAATGACTGTTGTATGTTGTTTGTTATGTTCACAGAGCTTACTATTTCTCAGTCGTTAACTCATGTCATAGGAGCGAACTGAGCAATGACTGTTGTATGTTGTTTGTTATGTTCACAGAGCTTACTATTTCTCAGTTGTTAACTCATGTCATAGGAGCGAGTTGAGTAATGACTGTTGTATGTTGTTTGTTATGTTGACAAAGCTTACTATTTCTGAGTCGTTAACTCATGTCATAGGAGCGAGTTGAGTAATGACTGTTGTATGTTGTTTGTTATCTTCACAGAGCTTACTATTTCTCAGTCGTTAACTCATGTCATAGGAGCCAGTTGAGTAATGACTGTTGTATGTTGTTTGTTATGTTCACGGAGCTTACTATTTCTCAGTCGTTTACTCATGTCATAGGAGCGAGTTGAGTAATGACTGTTGTATGTTGTTTGTTATGTTCACAGAGCTTACTATTTCTCAGTCGTTAACTCATGTCATAGGAGCGAACTGAGCAATGACTGTTGTATGTTGTTTGTTATGTTCACAGAGCTTACTATTTCTCAGTTGTTAACTCATGTCATAGGAGCGAGTTGAGTAATGACTGTTGTATGTTGTTTGTTATGTTCACGGAGCTTACTATTTCTCAGTCGTTAACTCATGTCATAGGAGCGAACTGAGCAATGACTTTTGTATGTTGTTTGTTATGTTCACGGAGCTTACTATTTCTCAGTCGTTAACTCATGTCATAGGAGCGAGTTGAGCAATGACTGTTGTATGTTGTTTGTTATGTTCACGGAGCTTACTATTTCTCAGTCGTTAACTCATGTCATAGGAGCGAGTTGAGTAATGACTGTTGTATGTTGTTTGTTATGTTCACAGAGCTTAATATTTCTCAGTTGTTAACTCATGTCATAGAAGAGAGTTGAGCAATGACTGTTGTATGTTGTTTGTTATGTTCACGGAGCTTATTATTTCCCAGTCGTTAACTCATGTCATAGGAGTCAAATCAGCAATGACTGTTGTATGTTGTTTGTTATATTCACAGAGCTTACTATTTCTCAGTCGTTAATTCATGTCCTAGGAGCGAGTTGAGTAATGACTGTTGTATGTTGTTTGTTATGTTCACGGAGCTTACTATTTCTTAGTCGTTAACTCATGTCATAGGAGCCAGTTGAGTAATGACTGTTGTATGTTGTTTGTTATGTTCACGGAGCTTAATATTTCTCAGTCGTTAACTCATGTCATAGGAGCGAGTTAAGTAATGACTGTTGTATGTTGTTTGTTATGTTCACAGAGCATACTATTTCTCATTCGTTAACTCATGTCATAGGAACGAATTGAGTAATGACTGTTGTATGTTGTTTGTTATGTTCACAGAGCTTACTATTTCTCAGTCGTTAACTCATGTCATATGAGCGAGTTGAGCAATGACTGTTGCATGTTGTTTGTTATGTTCACGGAGCTTACTATTTCTCAGTCGTTAAATCATGTCATAGGAGCGAGTTGAGCAATGACTGTTGTATGTTGTTTGTTATGTTCACGGAGCTTACTATTTCTTAGTCATTAACTTATGTCATAGGAGCCAGTTGAGTAATGACTGTTGTATGTTGTTTGTTATGTTCACGGAGCATACTAGTTCTCAGTCGTTAACTCATGTCATAGGAGCGAGTTAAGTAATGACTGTTGTATGTTGTTTGTTATGTTCACAGAGCATACTATTTCTCAGTCGTTAACTCATGTCATAGGAACGAATTGAGTAATGACTGTTGTATGTTGTTTGTTATGTTCACAGAGCTTACTATTTCTCAGTCGTTAACTCATGTCATAGGAGCGAGTTGAGCAATGACTGTTGTGTGTTGTTTGTTATGTTCACGGAGCTTACTATTTCTCAGTCGTTTAGTCATGTCATAGGAGCGAGTTGACTAATGACTGTTGTATGTTGTTTGTTATATTCAAAGAGCTTAATATTTCTCAGTGGTTAACTCATGTCATAGGAGAGAGTTGAGCAATGGCTGTTGTATGTTGTTTGTTATGTTCACAGAGCTTACTATTTCTCAGTCGTTAACTCATGACATAGGAGCCAGTTGACCAATGGCTGTTGTATGTTGTTTGTTATGTTCACGGAGCTTACTATTTCTCAGTCGTTAACTCATGTCATAGGAGCGAGTTGAGCAATGACTGTTGTATGTTGTTTGCTATGTTCCCGGAGCATACTATTTCTCAGTCGTTAACTCATGTCATAGGAGCGAGTTGAGCAATGACTGTTGTATGTTGTTTGTTATGTTCACGGAGCTTACTATTTCTCAATCGTTAACTCATGTCATAGGAGCGAATTGAGTAATGACTGTTGTATGTTGTTTGTTATGTTCACGGAGCTTACTATTTCTCAGTCGTTAACTCATGTCATAGGAGCCAGTTGAGCAATGACTGTTGTATGTTGTTTGTTATGTTCACGGAGCTTACTATTTCTCAGTCGTTAACTCATGTCATAGGAGCGAGTTGAGCAATGACTGTTGTATGTTGTTTGTTATGTTCACGGAGCTTACTATTTCTCAGTCGTTAACTCATGTCATATGAGCGAGTTGAGCAATGACTGTTGTATGTTGTTTGTTATGTTCACAGAGCTTACTGTTTCTCAGTCGTTAACTCATGTCATAGGAGCCAGTTGAGCAATGACTGTTGTATGTTGTTTGTTATGTTCACAGAGCTTACTATTTCTCAGTCGTTAACTCATGTCATAGGAGCGAGTTGAGTAATGGCTGTTGTATATTGATTGTTATGTTCACAGAGCCTACTATTTCTCAGTCGTTTACTCATGTCATAGGAGCGAGTTGAGCAATGACTGTTGTATGTTGTTTCTTATGTTCACAGCGCTTACTATTTCTCCGTCGTTAACTCATGCCATAGGAGAGAGTTGAGCAATGACTGTTGTATGTTGTTTGTTATGTTGACAAAGCTTACTATTTCTCAGTCGTTAACTCATGTCATAGGAGCGAGTTGAGTAATGACTGTTGTATGTTGTTTGTTATCTTCACAGAGCTTACTATTTCTCAGTCGTTAACTCATGTCATAGGAGCCAGTTGAGTAATGACTGTTGTATGTTGTTTGTTATGTTCACGGAGCTTACTATTTCTCAGTCGTTAACTCATGTCATAGGAGCGAGTTGAGCAATGACTGTTGTATGTTGTTTGTTATGTTCACGGAGCTTACTATTTCTCAGTCGTTAACTCATGTCATAGGAGCGAGTTGAGTAATGACTGTTGTATGTTGTTTGTTATGTTCACAGAGCTTAATATTTCTCAGTTGTTAACTCATGTCATAGAAGAGAGTTGAGCAATGACTGTTGTATGTTGTTTGTTATGTTCACGGAGCTTATTATTTCCCAGTCGTTAACTCATGTCATAGGAGTCAAATCAGCAATGACTGTTGTATGTTGTTTGTTATATTCACAGAGCTTACTATTTCTCAGTCGTTAATTCATGTCCTAGGAGCGAGTTGAGTAATGACTGTTGTATGTTGTTTGTTATGTTCACGGAGCTTACTATTTCTTAGTCGTTAACTCATGTCATAGGAGCCAGTTGAGTAATGACTGTTGTATGTTGTTTGTTATGTTCACGGAGCTTAATATTTCTCAGTCGTTAACTCATGTCATAGGAGCGAGTTAAGTAATGACTGTTGTATGTTGTTTGTTATGTTCACAGAGCATACTATTTCTCAGTCGTTAACTCATGTCATAGGAACGAATTGAGTAATGACTGTTGTATGTTGTTTGTTATGTTCACAGAGCTTACTATTTCTCAGTCGTTAACTCATGTCATATGAGCGAGTTGAGCAATGACTGTTGCATGTTGTTTGTTATGTTCACGGAGCTTACTATTTCTCAGTCGTTAAATCATGTCATAGGAGCGAGTTGAGCAATGACTGTTGTATGTTGTTTGTTATGTTCACGGAGCTTACTATTTCTTAGTCATTAACTTATGTCATAGGAGCCAGTTGAGTAATGACTGTTGTATGTTGTTTGTTATGTTCACGGAGCATACTAGTTCTCAGTCGTTAACTCATGTCATAGGAGCGAGTTAAGTAATGACTGTTGTATGTTGTTTGTTATGTTCACAGAGCATACTATTTCTCAGTCGTTAACTCATGTCATAGGAACGAATTGAGTAATGACTGTTGTATGTTGTTTGTTATGTTCACAGAGCTTACTATTTCTCAGTCGTTAACTCATGTCATAGGAGCGAGTTGAGCAATGACTGTTGTGTGTTGTTTGTTATGTTCACGGAGCTTACTATTTCTCAGTCGTTTAGTCATGTCATAGGAGCGAGTTGACTAATGACTGTTGTATGTTGTTTGTTATATTCAAAGAGCTTAATATTTCTCAGTGGTTAACTCATGTCATAGGAGAGAGTTGAGCAATGGCTGTTGTATGTTGTTTGTTATGTTCACAGAGCTTACTATTTCTCAGTCGTTAACTCATGACATAGGAGCCAGTTGAGCAATGGCTGTTGTATGTTGTTTGTTATGTTCACGGAGCTTACTATTTCTCAGTCGTTAACTCATGTCATAGGAGCGAGTTGAGCAATGACTGTTGTATGTTGTTTGTTATGTTCCCGGAGCATACTATTTCTCAGTCGTTAACTCATGTCATAGGAGCGAGTTGAGCAATGACTGTTGTATGTTGTTTGTTATGTTCACGGAGCTTACTATTTCTCAATCGTTAACTCATGTCATAGGAGCGAATTGAGTAATGACTGTTGTATGTTGTTTGTTATGTTCACGGAGCTTACTATTTCTCAGTCGTTAACTCATGTCATAGGAGCCAGTTGAGCAATGACTGTTGTATGTTGTTTGTTATGTTCACGGAGCTTACTATTTCTCAGTCGTTAACTCATGTCATAGGAGCGAGTTGAGCAATGACTGTTGTATGTTGTTTGTTATGTTCACGGAGCTTACTATTTCTCAGTCGTTAACTCATGTCATATGAGCGAGTTGAGCAATGACTGTTGTATGTTGTTTGTTATGTTCACAGAGCTTACTGTTTCTCAGTCGTTAACTCATGTCATAGGAGCCAGTTGAGCAATGACTGTTGTATGTTGTTTGTTATGTTCACAGAGCTTACTATTTCTCAGTCGTTAACTCATGTCATAGGAGCGAGTTGAGTAATGGCTGTTGTATATTGATTGTTATGTTCACAGAGCCTACTATTTCTCAGTCGTTAACTCATGTCATAGGAGCGAGTTGAGCAATGACTGTTGTATGTTGTTTCTTATGTTCACAGCGCTTACTATTTCTCCGTCGTTAACTCATGCCATAGGAGAGAGTTGAGCAATGACTGTTGTATGTTGTTTGTTATGTTGACAAAGCTTACTATTTCTCAGTCGTTAACTCATGTCATATGAGCGAGTTGAGTAATGACTGTTGTATGTTGTTTGTTATCTTCACAGAGCTTACTATTTCTCAGTCGTTAACTCATGTCATAGGAGCCAGTTGAGTAATGACTGTTGTATGTTGTTTGTTATGTTCACGGAGCTTACTATTTCTCAGTCGTTAACTCATGTCATAGGAGCGAGTTGAGTAATGACTGTTGTATGTTGTTTGTTATGTTCACAGAGCTTACTATTTCTCAGTCGTTAACTCATGTCATAGGAGCGAACTGAGCAATGACTGTTGTATGTTGTTTGTTATGTTCACAGAGCTTACTATTTCTCAGTTGTTAACTCATGTCATAGGAGCGAGTTGAGTAATGACTGTTGTATGTTGTTTGTTATGTTCACGGAGCTTACTATTTCTCAGTCGTTAACTCATGTCATAGGAGCGAACTGAGCAATGACTGTTGTATGTTGTTTGTTATGTTCACGGAGCTTACTATTTCTCAGTCGTTAACTCATGTCATAGGAGCGAGTTGAGCAATGACTGTTGTATGTTGTTTGTTATGTTCACGGAGCTTACTATTTCTCAGTCGTTAACTCATGTCATAGGAGCCAGTTGAGCAATGACTGTTGTATGTTGTTTGTTATGTTCACAGAGCTTACTATTTCTCAGTCGTTAACTCATGTCATAGGAGCGAGTTGAGTAATGGCTGTTGTATATTGATTGTTATGTTCACAGAGCCTACTATTTCTCAGTCGTTAACTCATGTCATAGGAGCGAGTTGAGCAATGACTGTTGTATGTTGTTTCTTATGTTCACAGCGCTTACTATTTCTCCGTCGTTAACTCATGCCATAGGAGAGAGTTGAGCAATGACTGTTGTATGTTGTTTGTTATGTTGACAAAGCTTACTATTTCTCAGTCGTTAACTCATGTCATAGGAGCGAGTTGAGCAATGACTGTTGTATGTTGTTTGTTATCTTCACAGAGCTTACTATTTCTCAGTCGTTAACTCATGTCATAGGAACCAGTTGAGTAATGACTGTTGTATGTTGTTTGTTATGTTCACGGAGCTTACTATTTCTCAGTCGTTAACTCATGTCATAGGAGCGAGTTGAGTAATGACTGTTGTATGTTGTTTGTTATGTTCACAGAGCTTACTATTTCTCAGTCGTTAACTCATGTCATAGGAGCGAGTTGAGTAATGACTGTTGTATGTTGTTTGTTATGTTCACAGAGCTTAATATTTCTCAGTTGTTAACTCATGTCATAGAAGAGAGTTGAGCAATGACTGTTGTATGTTGTTTGTTATGTTCACGGAGCTTATTATTTCCCAGTCGTTAACTCATGTCATAGGAGTCAAATCAGCAATGACTGTTGTATGTTGTTTGTTATATTCACAGAGCTTACTATTTCTCAGTCGTTAATTCATGTCCTAGGAGCGAGTTGAGTAATGACTGTTGTATGTTGTTTGTTATGTTCACGGAGCTTACTATTTCTTAGTCGTTAACTCATGTCATAGGAGCCAGTTGAGTAATGACTGTTGTATGTTGTTTGTTATGTTCACGGAGCTTAATATTTCTCAGTCGTTAACTCATGTCATAGGAGCGAGTTAAGTAATGACTGTTGTATGTTGTTTGTTATGTTCACAGAGCATACTATTTCTCAGTCGTTAACTCATGTCATAGGAACGAATTGAGTAATGACTGTTGTATGTTGTTTGCTATGTTCACAGAGCTTACTATTTCTCAGTCGTTAACTCATGTCATATGAGCGAGTTGAGCAATGACTGTTGCATGTTGTTTGTTATGTTCACGGAGCTTACTATTTCTCAGTCGTTAAATCATGTCATAGGAGCGAGTTGAGCAATGACTGTTGTATGTTGTTTGTTATGTTCACGGAGCTTACTATTTCTTAGTCATTAACTTATGTCATAGGAGCCAGTTGAGTAATGACTGTTGTATGTTGTTTGTTATGTTCACGGAGCTTACTAGTTCTCAGTCGTTAACTCATGTCATAGGAGCGAGTTAAGTAATGACTGTTGTATGTTGTTTGTTATGTTCACAGAGCATACTATTTCTCAGTCGTTAACTCATGTCATAGGAACGAATTGAGTAATGACTGTTGTATGTTGTTTGTTATGTTCACAGAGCTTACTATTTCTCAGTCGTTAACTCATGTCATAGGAGCGAGTTGAGCAATGACTGTTGTGTGTTGTTTGTTATGTTCACGGAGCTTACTATTTCTCAGTCGTTTAGTCATGTCATAGGAGCGAGTTGACTAATGACTGTTGTATGTTGTTTGTTATATTCAAAGAGCTTAATATTTCTCAGTGGTTAACTCATGTCATAGGAGAGAGTTGAGCAATGGCTGTTGTATGTTGTTTGTTATGTTCACAGAGCTTACTATTTCTCAGTCGTTAACTCATGACATAGGAGCCAGTTGAGCAATGGCTGTTGTATGTTGTTTGTTATGTTCACGGAGCTTACTATTTCTCAGTCGTTAACTCATGTCATAGGAGCGAGTTGAGCAATGACTGTTGTATGTTGTTTGCTATGTTCCCGGAGCATACTATTTCTCAGTCGTTAACTCATGTCATAGGAGCGAGTTGAGCAATGACTGTTGTATGTTGTTTGTTATGTTCACGGAGCTTACTATTTCTCAATCGTTAACTCATGTCATAGGAGCGAATTGAGTAATGACTGTTGTATGTTGTTTGTTATGTTCACGGAGCTTACTATTTCTCAGTCGTTAACTCATGTCATAGGAGCCAGTTGAGCAATGACTGTTGTATGTTGTTTGTTATGTTCACGGAGCTTACTATTTCTCAGTCGTTAACTCATGTCATAGGAGCGAGTTGAGCAATGACTGTTGTATGTTGTTTGTTATGTTCACGGAGCTTACTATTTCTCAGTCGTTAACTCATGTCATATGAGCGAGTTGAGTAATGACTGTTGTATGTTGTTTGTTATGTTCACAGAGCTTACTGTTTCTCAGTCGTTAACTCATGTCATAGGAGCCAGTTGAGCAATGACTGTTGTATGTTGTTTGTTATGTTCACAGAGCTTACTATTTCTCAGTCGTTAACTCATGTCATAGGAGCGAGTTGAGTAATGGCTGTTGTATATTGATTGTTATGTTCACAGAGCCTAATATTTCTCAGTCGTTAACTCATGTCATAGGAGCGAGTTGAGCAATGACTGTTGTATGTTGTTTCTTATGTTCACAGCGCTTACTATTTCTCCGTCGTTAACTCATGCCATAGGAGAGAGTTGAGCAATGACTGTTGTATGTTGTTTGTTATGTTGACAAAGCTTACTATTTCTCAGTCGTTAACTCATGTCATAGGAGCGAGTTGAGTAATGACTGTTGTATGTTGTTTGTTATCTTCACAGAGCTTACTATTTCTCAGTCGTTAACTCATGTCATAGGAGCCAGTTGAGTAATGACTGTTGTATGTTGTTTGTTATGTTCACGGAGCTTACTATTTCTCAGTCGTTAACTCATGTCATAGGAGCGAGTTGAGTAATGACTGTTGTATGTTGTTTGTTATGTTCACAGAGCTTACTGTTTCTCAGTCGTTAACTCATGTCATAGGAGCGAACTGAGCAATGACTGTTGTATGTTGTTTGTTATGTTCACAGAGCTTACTATTTCTCAGTTGTTAACTCATGTCATAGGAGCGAGTTGAGTAATGACTGTTGTATGTTGTTTGTTATGTTCACGGAGCTTACTATTTCTCAGTCGTTAACTCATGTCATAGGAGCGAACTGAGCAATGACTGTTGTATGTTGTTTGTTATGTTCACGGAGCTTACTATTTCTCAGTCGTTAACTCATGTCATAGGAGCGAGTTGAGCAATGACTGTTGTATGTTGTTTGTTATGTTCACGGAGCTTACTATTTCTCAGTCGTTAACTCATGTCATAGGAGCCAGTTGAGCAATGACTGTTGTATGTTGTTTGTTATGTTCACAGAGCTTACTATTTCTCAGTCGTTAACTCATGTCATAGGAGCGAGTTGAGTAATGGCTGTTGTATATTGATTGTTATGTTCACAGAGCCTACTATTTCTCAGTCGTTAACTCATGTCATAGGAGCGAGTTGAGCAATGACTGTTGTATGTTGTTTCTTATGTTCACAGCGCTTACTATTTCTCCGTCGTTAACTCATGCCATAGGAGAGAGTTGAGCAATGACTGTTGTATGTTGTTTGCTATGTTGACAAAGCTTACTATTTCTCAGTCGTTAACTCATGTCATAGGAGCGAGTTGAGCAATGACTGTTGTATGTTGTTTGTTATCTTCACAGAGCTTACTATTTCTCAGTCGTTAACTCATGTCATAGGAGCCAGTTGAGTAATGACTGTTGTATGTTGTTTGTTATGTTCACGGAGCTTACTATTTCTCAGTCGTTAACTCATGTCATAGGAGCGAGTTGAGTAATGACTGTTGTATGTTGTTTGTTATGTTCACAGAGCTTACTATTTCTCAGTCGTTAACTCATGTCATAGGAGCGAACTGAGCAATGACTGTTGTATGTTGTTTGTTATGTTCACAGAGCTTATTATTTCTCAGTTGTTAACTCATGTCATAGGAGCGAGTTGAGTAATGACTGTTGTATGTTGTTTGTTATGTTCACGGAGCTTACTATTTCTCAGTCGTTAACTCATGTCATAGGAGCGAACTGAGCAATGACTGTTCTATGTTGTTTGTTATGTTCACGGAGCTTACTATTTCTCAGTCGTTAACTCATGTCATAGGAGCGAGTTGAGCAATGACTGTTGTATGTTGTTTGTTATGTTCACGGAGCTTACTATTTCTCAGTCGTTAACTCATGTCATAGGAGCGAGTTGAGTAATGACTGTTGTATGTTGTTTGTTATGTTCACAGAGTTTAATATTTCTCAGTTGTTAACTCATGTCATAGAAGAGAGTTGAGCAATGACTGCTGTATGTTGTTTGTTATGGTCACGGAGCTTATTATTTCCCAGTCGTTAACTCATGTCATAGGAGTCAGATCAGCAATGACTGTTGTATGTTGTTTGTTATATTCACAGAGCTTACTATTTCTCAGTCGTTAATTCATGTCCTAGGAGCGAGTTGAGTAATGACTGTTGTATGTTGTTTGTTATGTTCACAGAGCTTACTATTTCTCAGTCGTTAACTCATGTCATAGGAGCCAGTTGAGCAATGACTGTTGTATGTTGTTTGTTATGTTCACAGAGCTTACTATTTCTCAGTCGTTAACTCATGTCATAGGAGCGAGTTGAGTAATGGCTTTTGTATATTGATTGTTATGTTCACAGAGCCTACTATTTCTCAGTCGTTAACTCATGTCATAGGAGCGAGTTGAGCAATGACTGTTGTATATTGTTTGTTATGTTCACGGAGCTTACTATTTCTCAGTCGTTCACTCATGTCATAGGAGAGAGTTTAGCAATGACTGTTGTATGTTGTTTGTTATGTTGACAGAGCTTACTAGTTCTCAGTCGTTAACTTATGTCATAGGAGCCAGTTGAGCAATGACTGTTGTATGTTGTTTGTTATGTTCACAGAGCTTACTATTTCTCAGTTGTTAACTCATGTCATAGGAGCGAGTTGAGTAATGACTGTTGTATGTTGTTTGTTATGTTCACGGAGCTTACTATTTCTCAGTCGTTAACTCATGTCATAGGAGCGAACTGAGCAATGACTGTTGTATGTTGTTTGCTATGTTCACGGAGCTTACTATTTCTCAGTCGTTAAATCATGTCATAGGAGCCAGTTGAGCAATGACTGTTGTATGTTGTTTGTTATGTTCACGGAGCTTACTATTTCTCAGTCGTTAACTCATTTCATAGGAGCGAGTTGAGTAATGGCTGTTGTATATTAATTGTTATGTTCACAGAGCCTACTATTTCTCAGTCGTTAACTCATGTCATAGGAGCCAGTTGAGCAATGACTGTTGTATGTTGTTTGTTATGTTCACGGAGCTTACTATTTCTCAGTCGTTAACTCATGTCATAGGAGCGAGTTGAGCAATGACTGTTGTATGTTGTTTGTTATGTTCACGGAGCTTACTATTTCTCAGTCGTTAACTCATGTCATAGGAGCGAGTTGAGTAATGACTGTTGTATGTTGTTTGTTATGTTCACAGAGCTTACTGTTTCTCAGTCGTTAACTCATGTCATAGGAGCCAGTTGAGCAATGACTGTTGTATGTTGTTTGTTATGTTCACAGAGCTTACTATTTCTCAGTCGTTAACTCATGTCATAGGAGCGAGTTGAGTAATGGCTGTTGTATATTGATTGTTATGTTCACAGAGCCTACTATTTCTCAGTCGTTAACTCATGTCATAGGAGCGAGTTGAGCAATGACTGTTGTATGTTGTTTCTTATGTTCACAGCGCTTACTATTTCTCCGTCGTTAACTCATGCCATAGGAGAGAGTTGAGCAATGACTGTTGTATGTTGTTTGTTATGTTGACAAAGCTTACTATTTCTCAGTCGTTAACTCATGTCATAGGAGCGAGTTGAGTAATGACTGTTGTATGTTGTTTGTTATCTTCACAGAGCTTACTATTTCTCAGTCGTTAACTCATGTCATAGGAGCCAGTTGAGTAATGACTGTTGTATGTTGTTTGTTATGTTCACAGAGCTTACTATTTCTCAGTCGTTAACTCATGTCATAGGAGCCAGTTGAGCAATGACTGTTGTATGTTGTTTGTTATGTTCACAGAGCTTACTATTTCTCAGTCGTTAACTCATGTCATAGGAGCGAGTTGAGTAATGGCTTTTGTATATTGATTGTTATGTTCACAGAGCCTACTATTTCTCAGTCGTTAACTCATGTCATAGGAGCGAGTTGAGCAATGACTGTTGTATATTGTTTGTTATGTTCACGGAGCTTACTATTTCTCAGTCGTTCACTCATGTCATAGGAGAGAGTTTAGCAATGACTGTTGTATGTTGTTTGTTATGTTGACAGAGCTTACTAGTTCTCAGTCGTTAACTCATGTCATAGGAGCCAGTTGAGCAATGACTGTTGTATGTTGTTTGTTATGTTCACAGAGCTTACTATTTCTCAGTTGTTAACTCATGTCATAGGAGCGAGTTGAGTAATGACTGTTGTATGTTGTTTGTTATGTTCACGGAGCTTACTATTTCTCAGTCGTTAACTCATGTCATAGGAGCGAACTGAGCAATGACTGTTGTATGTTGTTTGCTATGTTCACGGAGCTTACTATTTCTCAGTCGTTAAATCATGTCATAGGAGCCAGTTGAGCAATGACTGTTGTATGTTGTTTGTTATGTTCACGGAGCTTACTATTTCTCAGTCGTTAACTCATTTCATAGGAGCGAGTTGAGTAATGGCTGTTGTATATTAATTGTTATGTTCACAGAGCCTACTATTTCTCAGTCGTTAACTCATGTCATAGGAGCCAGTTGAGCAATGACTGTTGTATGTTGTTTGTTATGTTCACGGAGCTTACTATTTCTCAGTCGTTAACTCATGTCATAGGAGCGAGTTGAGCAATGACTGTTGTATGTTGTTTGTTATGTTCACGGAGCTTACTATTTCTCAGTCGTTAACTCATGTCATAGGAGCGAGTTGAGTAATGACTGTTGTATGTTGTTTGTTATGTTCACAGAGCTTACTGTTTCTCAGTCGTTAACTCATGTCATAGGAGCCAGTTGAGCAATGACTGTTGTATGTTGTTTGTTATGTTCACAGAGCTTACTATTTCTCAGTCGTTAACTCATGTCATAGGAGCGAGTTGAGTAATGGCTGTTGTATATTGATTGTTATGTTCACAGAGCCTACTATTTCTCAGTCGTTAACTCATGTCATAGGAGCGAGTTGAGCAATGACTGTTGTATGTTGTTTCTTATGTTCACAGCGCTTACTATTTCTCCGTCGTTAACTCATGCCATAGGAGAGAGTTGAGCAATGACTGTTGTATGTTGTTTGTTATGTTGACAAAGCTTACTATTTCTCAGTCGTTAACTCATGTCATAGGAGCGAGTTGAGTAATGACTGTTGTATGTTGTTTGTTATCTTCACAGAGCTTACTATTTCTCAGTCGTTAACTCATGTCATAGGAGCCAGTTGAGTAATGACTGTTGTATGTTGTTTGTTATGTTCACGGAGCTTACTATTTCTCAGTCGTTAACTCATGTCATAGGAGCGAGTTGAGTAATGACTGTTGTATGTTGTTTGTTATGTTCACAGAGCTTACTATTTCTCAGTCGTTAACTCATGTCATAGGAGCGAACTGAGCAATGACTGTTGTATGTTGTTTGTTATGTTCACAGAGCTTACTATTTCTCAGTTGTTAACTCATGTCATAGGAGCGAGTTGAGTAATGACTGTTGTATGTTGTTTGTTATGTTCACGGAGCTTACTATTTCTCAGTCGTTAACTCATGTCATAGGAGCGAACTGAGCAATGACTGTTGTATGTTGTTTGTTATGTTCACGGAGCTTACTATTTCTCAGTCGTTAACTCATGTCATAGGAGCGAGTTGAGCAATGACTGTTGTATGTTGTTTGTTATGTTCACGGAGCTTACTATTTCTCAGTCGTTAACTCATGTCATAGGAGCCAGTTGAGCAATGACTGTTGTATGTTGTTTGTTATGTTCACAGAGCTTACTATTTCTCAGTCGTTAACTCATGTCATAGGAGCGAGTTGAGTAATGGCTGTTGTATATTGATTGTTATGTTCACAGAGCCTACTATTTCTCAGTCGTTAACTCATGTCATAGGAGCGAGTTGAGCAATGACTGTTGTATGTTGTTTCTTATGTTCACAGCGCTTACTATTTCTCCGTCGTTAGCTCATGCCATAGGAGAGAGTTGAGCAATGACTGTTGTATGTTGTTTGTTATGTTGACAAAGCTTACTATTTCTCAGTCGTTAACTCATGTCATAGGAGCGAGTTGAGCAATGACTGTTGTATGTTGTTTGTTATCTTCACAGAGCTTACTATTTCTCAGTCGTTAACTCATGTCATAGGAGCCAGTTGAGTAATGACTGTTGTATGTTGTTTGTTATGTTCACGGAGCTTACTATTTCTCAGTCGTTAACTCATGTCATAGGAGCGAGTTGAGTAATGACTGTTGTATGTTGTTTGTTATGTTCACAGAGCTTACTATTTCTCAGTCGTTAACTCATGTCATAGGAGCGAACTGAGCAATGACTGTTGTATGTTGTTTGTTATGTTCACAGAGCTTATTATTTCTCAGTTGTTAACTCATGTCATAGGAGCGAGTTGAGTAATGACTGTTGTATGTTGTTTGTTATGTTCACGGAGCTTACTATTTCTCAGTCGTTAAATCATGTCATAGGAGCGAACTGAGCAATGACTGTTGTATGTTGTTTGTTATGTTCACGGAGCTTACTATTTCTCAGTCGTTAACTCATGTCATAGGAGCGAGTTGAGCAATGACTGTTGTATGTTGTTTGTTATGTTCACGGAGCTTACTATTTCTCAGTCGTTAACTCATGTCATAGGAGCCAGTTGAGCAATGACTGTTGTATGTTGTTTGTTATGTTCACAGAGCTTACTATTTCTCAGTCGTTAACTCATGTCATAGGAGCGAGTTGAGTAATGGCTGTTGTATATTGATTGTTATGTTCACAGAGCCTACTATTTCTCAGTCGTTAACTCATGTCATAGGAGCGAGTTGAGCAATGACTGTTGTATGTTGTTTCTTATGTTCACAGCGCTTACTATTTCTCCGTCGTTAGCTCATGCCATAGGAGAGAGTTGAGCAATGACTGTTGTATGTTGTTTGTTATGTTGACAAAGCTTACTATTTCTCAGTCGTTAACTCATGTCATAGGAGCGAGTTGAGCAATGACTGTTGTATGTTGTTTGTTATCTTCACAGAGCTTACTATTTCTCAGTCGTTAACTCATGTCATAGGAGCCAGTTGAGTAATGACTGTTGTATGTTGTTTGTTATGTTCACGGAGCTTACTATTTCTCAGTCGTTAACTCATGTCATAGGAGCGAGTTGAGTAATGACTGTTGTATGTTGTTTGTTATGTTCACAGAGCTTACTATTTCTCAGTCGTTAACTCATGTCATAGGAGCGAACTGAGCAATGACTGTTGTATGTTGTTTGTTATGTTCACAGAGCTTATTATTTCTCAGTTGTTAACTCATGTCATAGGAGCGAGTTGAGTAATGACTGTTGTATGTTGTTTGTTATGTTCACGGAGCTTACTATTTCTCAGTCGTTAAATCATGTCATAGGAGCGAACTGAGCAATGACTGTTGTATGTTGTTTGTTATGTTCACGGAGCTTACTATTTCTCAGTCGTTAACTCATGTCATAGGAGCGAGTTGAGCAATGACTGTTGTATGTTGTTTGTTATGTTCACGGAGCTTACTATTTCTCAGTCGTTAACTCATGTCATAGGAGCGAGTTGAGTAATGACTGTTGTATGTTGTTTGTTATGTTCACAGAGTTTAATATTTCTCAGTTGTTAACTCATGTCATAGAAGAGAGTTGAGCAATGACTGCTGTATGTTGTTTGTTATGGTCACGGAGCTTATTATTTCCCAGTCGTTAACTCATGTCATAGGAGTCAGATCAGCAATGACTGTTGTATGTTGTTTGTTATATTCACAGAGCTTACTATTTCTCAGTCGTTAATTCATGTCCTAGGAGCGAGTTGAGTAATGACTGTTGTATGTTGTTTGTTATGTTCACAGAGCTTACTGTTTCTCAGTCGTTAACTCATGTCATAGGAGCCAGATGAGCAATGACTGTTGTATGTTGTTTGTTATGTTCACAGAGCTTACTATTTCTCAGTCGTTAACTCATGTCATAGGAGCCAGTTGAGTAATGGCTTTTGTATATTGATTGTTATGTTCACAGAGCCTACTATTTCTCAGTCGTTAACTCATGTCATAGGAGCGAGTTGAGCAATGCCTGTTGTATATTGTTTGTTATGTTCACGGAGCTTACTATTTCTCAGTCGTTAACTCATGTCATAGGAGAGAGTTTAGCAATGACTGTTGTATGTTGTTTGTTATGTTGACAGAGCTTACTAGTTCTCAGTCGTTAACTCATGTCATAGGAGCCAGTTGAGCAATGACTGTTGTATGTTGTTTGTTATGTTCACAGAGCTTACTATTTCTCAGTTGTTAACTCATGTCATAGGAGCGAGTTGAGTAATGACTGTTGTATGTTGTTTGTTATGTTCACGGAGCTTACTATTTCTCAGTCGTTAACTCATGTCATAGGAGCGAACTGAGCAATGACTGTTGTATGTTGTTTGCTATGTTCACGGAGCTTACTATTTCTCAGTCGTTAAATCATGTCATAGGAGCCAGTTGAGCAATGACTGTTGTATGTTGTTTGTTATGTTCACGGAGCTTACTATTTCTCAGTCGTTCACTCATGTCATAGGAGAGAGTTGAGCAATGACTGTTGTATGTTGTTTGTTATGTTGACGGAGCTTACTAGTTCTCAGTCGTTAACTCATGTCATAGGAGCGAGTTGAGTAATGGCTGTTGTATATTAATTGTTATGTTCACAGAGCCTACTATTTCTCAGTCGTTAACTCATGTCATAGGAGCCAGTTGAGCAATGACTGTTGTATGTTGTTTGTTATGTTCACGGAGCTTACTATTTCTCAGTCGTTCACTCATGTCATAGGAGAGAGTTGAGCAATGACTGTTGTATGTTGTTTGTTATGTTGACGGAGCTTACTAGTTCTCAGTCGTTAACTCATGTCATAGGAGCGAGTTGAGTAATGGCTGTTGTATATTGATTGTTATGTTCACAGAACCTACTATTTCTCAGTCGTTAACTCATGTCATAGGAGCGAGTTGAGCAATGACTGTTGTATATTGTTTGTTATGTTCACGGAGCTTACTATTTCTCAGTCGTTAACTCATGGCATTGGAGCGAGTTGAGCAATGACTGTTGCATATTTTTTGCTATGTTCACAGAGCTTACTATTTCTCAGTCGTTACCTCATGTCATAGGAGCCAGTTGAGCAATGACTGTTGTATGTTGTTTGTTATGTTCACAGAGCTTACTATTTCTCAGTCGTTAACTCATGTCATAGGAGCGAGTTGAGTAATGGCTGTTGTATATTGATTGTTATGTTCACAGAGCCTACTATTTCTCAGTCGTTAACTCATGTCATAGGAGCGAGTTGAGCAATGACTGTTGTATGTTGTTTCTCATGTTCACAGCGCTTACTATTTCTCCGTCGTTAACTCATGCCATAGGAGAGAGTTGAGCAATGACTGTTGTATGTTGTTTGTTATGTTGACGGAGCTTACTATTTCTCAGTCGTTAACTCATGTCATAGGAGCGAGTTGAGTAATGACTGTTGTATGTTGTTTGTTATCTTCACAGAGCTTACTATTTCTCAGTCGTTAACTCATGTCATAGGAGCCAGTTGAGTAATGACTGTTGTATGTTGTTTGGTATGTTCACGGAGCTTACTATTTCTCAGTCGTTAACTCATGTCATAGGAGCGAGTTGAGTAATGACTGTTGTATGTTGTTTGTTATGTTCACAGAGCTTACTATTTCTCAGTTGTTAACTCATGTCATAGGAGCGAGTTGAGTAATGACTGTTGTATGTTGTTTGTTATGTTCACGGAGCCTACTATTTCTCAGTCGTTAACTCATGTCATAGGAGCGAACTGAGCAATGACTGTTGTATGTTGTTTGTTATGTTCACGGAGCTTACTAGTTCTCAGTCGTTAACTCATGTCATAGGAGTCAAATCAGCAATGACTGTTGTATGTTGTTTGTTATGTTCACAGAGCTTAATATTTCTCAGTTGTTAACTCATGTCATAGAAGAGAGTTGAGCAATGACTGTTGTATGTTGTTTGTTATGTTCACGGAGCATATTATTTCCCAGTCGTTAACTCATGTCATAGGAGACAGATCAGCAATGACTGTTGTATGTTGTTTGTTATATTCACAGAGCTTACTATTTCTCAGTCGTTAACTCATGTCCTAGGAGCGAGTTGAGTAATGACTGTTGTATGTTGTTTGTTATGTTCACAGAGCTTACTATTTCTCAGTCGTTAACTCATGTCATAGGAGCCAGTTGAGCAATGACTGTTGTATATTGTTTGTTATGTTCACAGAGCTTACTATTTCTCAGTCGTTCACTCATGTCATAGGAGAGAGTTGAGCAATGACTGTCGTATGTTGTTTGTTATGTTGACGGAGCTTACTAGTTCTCAGTCGTTAACTCATGTCATAGGAGCCAGTTGAGCAATGACTGTTGTATGTTGTTTGTTATGTTCACGGAGCTTACTATTTCTCAGTCGTTAACTCATGTCATAGGAGCCAGTTGAGCAATGACTCTTGTATGTTGTTAGTTATGTTCACGGAGCTTACTATTTCTCAATCGTTAACTCATGTCATAGGAGCCAATTGAGCAATGACTGTTGTATGTTGTTTCTTATGTTCACAGCGCTTACTATTTCTCAGTCGTTAACTCATGTAATAGGAGCGAGTTGAGCAATTACTGTTGTATGCTGTTTGTTATGTTCACAGAGCTTACTATTTCTCCGTCGTTAACTCATGCCATAGGAGAGAGTTGAGCAATGACTGTTGTATGTTGTTTGTTATGTTGACGGAGCTTACTATTTCTCAGTCGTTAACTCATGTCATAGGAGCGAGTTGAGTAATGACTGTTGTATGTTGTTTGTTATGTTCACAGCGCTTACTATTTCTCAGTCGTTAACTCATGTCATAGGAGCGAGTTGAGCAATGACTGTTGTATGTTGTTTGTTATGTTCACGAGCTTACTTTTCTCCGTCGTTAACTCATGCCATAGGAGAGAGTTGAGCAATGACTGTTGTATGTTGTTTGTTATGTTCACGGAGCTTACTATTTCTCAGTCGTTAACTCATGTCACAGGAGCGAGTTGAGTAATGACTGTTGTATGTTGTTTGTTATGTTCACAGAGCTTACTATTTTTCAGTTGTTAACTCATGTCATAGGAGCGAACTGAGCAATGACTGTTGTATGTTGTTTGTTATGTTCACGGAGCTTACTATTTCTCAGTCGTTAACTCATGTCATAGCAGCGAGTTGAGCAATGACTGTTGTATGTTGTTTGTTATTTTGACGGAGCTTACTATTTCTCAGTCGTTAACTCATTTCATAGGAGCGAGTTGAGTAATCACTGTTATATGTTGTTTGTTATGTTCACAGAGCTTAATATTTCTCAGTTGTTAACTCATGTCATAGAAGAGAGTTGAGCAATGACTGTTGTATGTTGTTTGTTATGTTCACAGAGCTTAATATTTCCCAGTCGTTAACTCATGTCATAGGAGTCAGATCAGCAATGACTGTTGTATGTTGTTTGTTATATTCACAGAGCTTACTATTTCTCAGTCGTTAACTCATGTCCTAGGAGCGAGTTGAGTAATGACTGTTGTATGTTGTTTGTTATGTTCACAGAGCTTACTATATCTCAGTCGTTACCTCATGTCATAGGAGCCAGTTGAGCAATGACTGTTGTATGTTGTTTGTTATGTTCACAGAGCTTACTATTTCTCAGTCGTTAACTCATGTCATAGGAGCGAGTTGAGTAATGGCTGTTGTATATTGATTGTTATGTTCACAGAGCCTACTATTTCTCAGTCGTTAACTCATGTCATAGGAGCGAGTTGAGCAATGACTGTTGTATATTGTTTGTTATGTTCACGGAGCTTACTATTTCTCAGTCGTTAACTCATGTCATAGGAGCGAGTTGAGCAATGACTGTTGTATATTGTTTGTTATGTTCACGGAGCTTACTATTTCTCAGTCGTTAACTCATGGCATTGGAGCGAGTTGAGCAATGACTGTTGCATATTTTTTGTTATGTTCACAGAGCTTACTATTTCTCAGTCGTTAACTCATGTCATAGGAGCCAGTTGAGCAATGACTGTTGTATGTTGTTTGTTATGTTCACGAAGCTTACTATTTCTCAGTCGTTCACTCATGTCATAGGAGAGAGTTGAGCAATGACTGTTGTATGTTGTTTGTTATGTTGACGGAGCTTACTAGTTCTCAGTCGTTAACTCATGTCATAGGAGCCAGTTGAGCAATGACTGTTGTATGTTGTTTGTTATGTTCACGGAGCTTACTATTTCTCAGTCGTTAACTCAAGTCATAGGAGTCAGATCAGCAATGACTGTTGTATGTTGTTTGTTATGTTGACGGAGCTTACTATTTCTCAGTCGTTAACTCATGTCATAGGAGCGAGATGAGCAATGACTGTTGTATGTTGTTTGCTATGTTCACAGAGCTTACTATTTCTCCGTCGTTAACTCATCCCATAGGAGAGAGTTGAGCAATGACTGTTGTATGTTGTTTGTTATGTTGACGGAGCTTACTATTTCTCAGTCGTTAACTCAAGTCATAGGAGTCAGATCAGCAATGACTGTTTTATGTTGTTTGCTATGTTCACGGAGCTTACTATTTCTCAGTCGTTAACTCATGTCATAGGAGCCAGTTGAGCAATGACTGTTGTATGTTGTTAGTTATGTTGACGGAGCTTACTAGTTCTCAGTCGTTAACTCATGTCATAGGAGCCAGTTGAGCAATGACTGTTGTATGTTGTTTGTTATGTTCACGGAGCTTACTATTTCTCAGTCGTTAACTCATGTCATAGGAGCCAGTTGAGCAATGACTCTTGTATGTTCTTAGTTATGTTCACGGAGCTTACTATTTCTCAATCGTTAGCTCATGTCATAGGAGCCAGTTGAGCAATGACTGTTGTATGTTGTTTCTTATGTTCACAGCGCTTCCTATTTCTCAGTCATTAACTCATGTAATAGGAGCGAGTTGAGCAATGACTGTTGTATGTTGTTTGTTATGTTCACAGAGCTTACTATTTCTCCGTCGTTAACGCATGCCATAGGAGAGAGTTGAGCAATGACTCTTGTATGTTGTTTGTTATGTTGACGGAGCTTACTATTTCTCAGTCGTTAACTCATGTCATAGGAGCGAGTTGAGTAATGACTGTTGTATGTTGTTTGTTATGTTCACAGCGCTTACTATTTCTCAGTCGTTAACTCATGTCATAGGAGCGAGTTGAGCAATGACTGTTGTATGTTGTTTGTTATGTTCACAGAGCTTACTATTTCTCCGTCGTTAACTCATGCCATAGGAGAGAGTTGAGCAATGACTGTTGTATGTTGTTTGTTATGTTGACGGAGCTTACTATTTCTCAGTCGTTAACTCATGTCATAGGAGCGAATTGAGCAATGACTGTTGTATGTTGTTTGTTATGTTCACGGAGCTTACTATTTCTCAGTCGTTAACTCATGTCATAGGAGCGAGTTGAGCAATGACTGTTGTATGTTGTTTGTTATTTTGACGGAGCTTACTATTTCTCAGTCGTTAACTCATGTCATAGGAGCGAGTTGAGTAATGACTGTTGTATGTTGTTTGTTATGTTCACAGAGCTTAATATTTCTCAGTTGTTAACTCATGTCATAGAAGAGAGTTGAGCAATGACTGTTGTATGTTGTTTGTTATGTTCACATAGCTTACTATTTCCCAGTCGTTAACTCATGTCATAGGAGTCAGATCAGCAATGACTGTTGTATGTTGTTTGTTATATTCACAGAGCTTACTATTTCTCATTCGTTAACTCATGTCCTAGGAGCGAGTTGAGTAATGACTGTTGTATGTTGTTTGTTATGTTCACGGAGCTTACTATTTCTCAATCGTTAACTCATGTCATAGGAGCCAGTTGAGCAATGACTGTTGTAAGTTGTTTGTTATATTCACAGAGCTTACTATTTCTCAGTCGTTAGCTCATGTCATAGGAGCGAGTTGAGCAATGACTGTTGTATGTTGTTTGTTATGTTCACAGAGCTTACTATTTCTCAGTCGTTAACTCATGTCATAGGAGCGAGTTGAGTAATGGCTGTTGTATATTGATTGTTATGTTCACAGAGCCTACTATTTCTCAGTCGTTAACTCATGTCATAGGACCGAGTTGAGCAATGACTGTTGTATATTGTTTGTTATGTTCACGGAGCTTACTATTTCTCAGTCGTTAACTCATGGCATTGGAGCGAGTTGAGCAATGACTGTTCCATATTTTTTGTTATGTTCACAGAGCTTACTATTTCTCAGTCGTTAACTCATGTCATAGGAGCCAGTTGAGCAATGACTGTTGTATGTTGTTTGTTATGTTCACGGAGCTTACTATTTCTCAGTCGTTCACTCATGTCATAGGAGAGAGTTGAGCAATGACTGTTGTATGTTGTTTGTTATGTTGACGGAGCTTACTAGTTCTCAGTCGTTAACTCATGTCATAGGAGCCAGTTGAGCAATGAGTGTTGTATGTTGTTTGTTATGTTCATGGAGCTTACTATTTCTCAGTCGTTAACTCAAGTCATAGGAGTCAGATCAGCAATGACTGTTGTATGTTGTTTGTTATGTTCACGGAGCTTAATATTTCTCAGTCGTTAACTCATGTCATAGGAGCCAGTTGAGCAATGACTCTTGTATGTTGTTTGTTATGTTCACGGAGCTTACTATTTCTCAATCGTTAACTCATGTCATAGGAGCCAGTTGAGCAATGACTGTTGTATGTTGTTTCTAATGTTCACAGCGCTTACTATTTCTCAGTCGTTAACTCATGTCATAGGAGCGAGTTGAGCAATGACTGTTGTATGTTGTTTGTTATGTTCACAGAGCTTACTATTTCTCCGTCGTTAACTCATGTCATAGGAGAGAGTTGAGCAATGACTGTTGTATGTTGTTTGTTATGTTCACGGAGCTTACTATTTCTCAGTCGTTAACTCATGTCATAGGAGCGAGTTGAGTAATGACTGTTGTATGTTGTTTCTTATGTTCACAGCGCTTACTATTTCTCAGTCGTTAGCTCATGTCATAGGAGCGAGTTGAGCAATGACTGTTGTATGTTGTTTGTTATGTTCACAGAGCTTACTATTTCTCCGTCGTTAACTCATGCCATAGGAGAGAGTTGAGCAATGACTGTTGTATGTTGTTTGTTATGTTAACGGAGCTTACTATTTCTCAGTCGTTAACTCATGTCATAGGAGCGAGTTGAGTAATGACTGTTGTATGTTGTTTGTTATGTTCACAGAGCTTACTATTTCTCAGTTGTTAACTCATGTCATAGGAGCGAGTCGAGTAATGACTGTTGTATGTTGTTTGTTATGTTCACGGAGCTGACTATTTCTCAGTCGTTAACTCATGTCATAGGAGCGAACTGAGCAATGACTGTTGTATGTTGTTTGTTATGTTCACTGAGCTTACTATTTCTCAGTCGTTAACTCATGTCATAGGAGCGAGTTGAGCAATGACTGTTGTATGTTGTTTGTTATTTTCGCGGAGCTTACTATTTCTCAGTCGTTAACTCATGTCATAGGAGCGAGTTGAGTAATGACTGTTGTATGTTGTTTGTTATGTTCACAGAGCTTAATATTTCTCAGTCGTTAACTCATGTCATAGGAGCCAGTTGAGCAATGACTCTTGTATGTTGTTAGTTATGTTCACGGAGCTTACTATTTCTCAATCGTTAACTCATGTCATAGGAGCCAGTTGAGCAATGACTGTTGTATGTTGTTTCTTATGTTCACACCGCTTACTATTTCTCAGTCGTTAACTCATGTCATAGGAGCGAGTTGAGCAATGACTGTTGTATGTTGTTTGTTATGTTCACAGAGTTTACTATTTCTCCGTCGTTAACTCATGCCATAGGAGAGAGTTGAGCAATGACTCTTGTATGTTGTTTGTTATGTTGACGGAGCTTACTATTTCTCAGTCGTTAACTCATGTCATAGGAGCGAGTTGAGTAATGACTGTTGTATGTTGTTTCTTATGTTCACAGCGCTTACTATTTCTCAGCCGTTAGCTCATGTCATAGGAGCGAGTTGAGCAATGACTGTTGTATGTTGTTTGTTATGTTCACAGAGCTTACTATTTCTCCGTCGTTAACTCATGCCATAGGAGAGAGTTGAGCAATGACTGTTGTATGTTGTTTGTTATGTTGACGGAGCTTACTATTTCTCAGTCGTTAACTCATGTCATAGAAGCGAGTTGAGTAATGACTGTTGTATGTTGTTTGTTATGTTCACAGAGCTTACTATTTCTCAGTTGTTAACTCATGTCATAGGAGCGAGTTGAGTAATGACTGTTGTATGTTGTTTGTTATGTTCACGGAGCTTACTATTTCTCAGTCGTTAACTCATGTCATAGGAGCGAGTTGAGTAATGACTGTTGTATGTTGTTTGTTATGTTCACAGAGCTTAATATTTCTCAGTTGTTAACTCATGTCATAGAAGAGAGTTGAGCAATGACTGTTGTATGTTGTTTGTTATGTTCACGGAGCTTACTATTTCTCAGTCGTTAACTCATGTCATAGGAGTCAGATCAGCAATGACTGTTGTATGTTGTTTGTTATATTCACAGAGATTACTATTTCTCAGTCGTTAACTCATGTCCTAGGAGCGAGTTGAGTAATGACTGTTGTATGTTGTTTGTTATGTTCACAGAGCTTACTATTTCTCAGTCGTTACCTCATGTCATAGGAGCGAGTTGAGCAATGACTGTTGTATATTGTTTGTTATGTTCACGGAGCTTACTATTTCTCAGTCGTTCACTCATGGCATTGGAGCGTGTTGAGCAATGACTGTTGCATATTTTTTGTTATGTTCACGAGCTTACTATTTCGCAGTCGTTAACTCATGTCATAGGAGCCAGTTGAGCAATGACTGTTGTATGTTGTTTGTTATGTTGACGGAGCTTACTATTTCTCAGTCGTTCAATCATGTCATAGGAGAGAGTTGAGCAATGACTGTTGTATGGTGTATGTTATGTTGACGGAGCTTACTAGTTGTCAGTCGTTAACTCATGTCATAGGAGCCAGTTGAGTATTTGACTGTTGTATGTTGTTTGTTATGTTCACGGAGCTTACTATTTCTCAGTCGTTAACTCAAGTCATAGGAGTCAGATCAGCAATGACTGTTGTATGTTGTTTGTTATGTTCACGGAGCTTACTATTTCTCAGTCGTTAACTCATGTCATAGGAGCCAGTTGAGCAATGACTCTTGTATGTTGTTAGTTATGTTCACGGAGCTTACTATTTCTCAATCGTTAACTCATGTCATAGGAGCCAGTTGAGCAATGACTGTTGTATGTTGTTTCTTATGCTCACAGCGCTTACTATTTCTCAGTCGTTAACTCATGTCATAGGAGCGAGTTGAGCAATGACTGTTGTATGTTGTTTGTTATGTTCACAGAGCTTACTATTTCTCCGTCGTTAACTCATGCCATAGGAGAGAGTTGAGCAATGACTGCTGTATGTTGTTTGTTATGTTGACGGAGCTTACTATTTCTCAGTCGTTAACTCATGTCATAGGAGCGAGTTGAGTAATGACTGCTGTATGTTGTTTGTTATGTTCACAGAGCTTACTATTTCTCAGTTGTTAACTCATGTCATAGGAGCGAGTTGAGTAATGACTGTTGTATGTTGTTTGTTATGTTCACGGAGCTTACTATTTCTCAGTCGTTAACTCATGTCATTAGAGCGAACTGAGCAATGACTGTTGTATGTTGTTTGTTATGTTCACTGAGCTTACTATTTCTCAGTCGTTAACTCATGTCATAGGAGCGAGTTGAGCAATGACTGTTGTATGTTGTTTGTTATTTTCGCGGAGCTTACTATTTCTCAGTCGTTAACTCATGTCATAGGAGCGAGTTGAGTAATGATTGTTGTATGTTGTTTGTTATGTTCACAGAGCTTAATATTTCTCAGTCGTTAACTCATGTCATAGGAGCCAGTTGAACAATGACTCTTGTATGTTGTTAGTTATGTTCACGGAGCTTACTATTTCTCAATCGTTAACTCATGTCATAGGAGCCAGTTTAGCAATGACTGTTGTATGTTGTTTCTTATGTTCACACCGCTTACTATTTCTCAGTCGTTAACTCATGTCATAGGAGCGAGTTGAGCAATGACTGTTGTATGTTGTTTGTTATGTTCACAGAGCTTAATATTTCTCCGTCGTTAACTCATGCCATAGGAGAGAGTTGAGCAATGACTCTTGTATGTTGTTTGTTATGTTGACGGAGCTTACTATTTCTCAGTCGTTAACTCATGTCATAGGAGCGAGTTGAGTAATGACTGTTATATGTTGTTTCTTATGTTCACAGCGCTTACTATTTCTCAGTCGTTAGCTCATGTCATAGGAGCGAGTTGAGCAATGACTGTTGTATGTTGTTTGTTATGTTCACAGAGCTTACTATTTCTCCGTCGTTAACTCATGCCATAGGAGAGAGTTGAGCAATGACTGTTGTATGTTGTTTGTTATGTTGACGGAGCTTACTATTTCTCAGTCGTTAACTCATGTCATAGGAGCGAGTTGAGTAATGACTGTTGTATGTTGTTTGTTATGTTCACAGAGCTTACTATTTCTCAGTTGTTAACTCATGTCATAGGAGCGAGTTGAGTAATGACTGTTGTATGTTGTTTGTTATGTTCACGGAGCTTACTATTTCTCAGTCGTTAACTCATGTCATAGGAGCGAACTGAGCAATGACTGTTGTATGTTGTTTGTTATGTTCACTGAGCTTACTATTTCTCAGTCGTTAACTCATGTCATAGGAGCGAGTTGAGCAATGACTGTTGTATGTTGTTTGTTATTTTCGCGGAGCTTACTATTTCTCAGTCGTTAACTCATGTCATAGGAGCGAGTTGAGTAATGACTGTTGTATGTTGTTTGTTATGTTCACAGAGCTTAATATTTCTCAGTTGTTAACTCATGTCATAGAAGAGAGTTGAGCAATGACTGTTGTATGTTGTTTGTTATGTTCACGGAGCTTACTATTTCTCAGTCGTTAACTCATGTCATAGGAGTCAGTTCAGCAATGACTGTTGTATGTTGTTTGCTATATTCACAGAGATTACTATTTCTCAGTCGTTAACTCATGTCCTAGGAGCGAGTTGAGTAATGACTGTTGTATGTTGTTTGTTATGTTCACAGAGCTTACTATTTCTCAGTCGTTACCTCATGTCATAGGAGCGAGTTGAGCAATGACTGTTGTATATTGTTTGTTATGTTCACGAAGCTTACTATTTCTCAGTCGTTCACTCATGGCATTGGAGCGTGTTGAGCAATGACTGTTGCATATTTTTTGTTATGTTCACGAGCTTACTATTTCGCAGTCGTTAACTCATGTCATAGGAGCCAGTTGAGCAATGACTGTTGTATGTTGTTTGTTATGTTCACGGAGCTTACTATTTCTCAGTCGTTCAATCATGTCATAGGAGAGAGTTGAGCAATGACTGTTGTATGGTGTATGTTATGTTGACGGAGCTTACTAGTTGTCAGTCGTTAACTCATGTCATAGGAGCCAGTTGAGTATTTGACTGTTGTATGTTGTTTGTTATGTTCACGGAGCTTACTATTTCTCAGTCGTTAACTCAAGTCATAGGAGTCAGATCAGCAATGACTGTTGTATGTTGTTTGTTATGTTCACGGAGCTTACTATTTCTCAGTCGTTAACTCATGTCATAGGAGCCAGTTGAGCAATGACTCTTGTATGTTGTTAGTTATGTTCACGGAGCTTACTATTTCTCAATCGTTAACTCATGTCATAGGAGCCAGTTGAGCAATGACTGTTGTATGTTGTTTCTTATGCTCACAGCGCTTACTATTTCTCAGTCGTTAACTCATGTCATAGGAGCGAGTTGAGCAATGACTGTTGTATGTTGTTTGTTATGTTCACAGAGCTTACTATTTCTCCGTCGTTAACTCATGCCATAGGAGAGAGTTGAGCAATGACTGTTGTATGTTGTTTGTTATGTTGACGGAGCTTACTATTTCTCAGTCGTTAACTCATGTCATAGGAGCGAGTTGAGTAATGACTGCTGTATGTTGTTTGTTATCTTCACAGAGCTTACTATTTCTCAGTCGTTAACTCATGTCATAGGAGCCAGTTGAGTAATGACTGTTGTATGTTGTTTGTTATGTTCACGGAGCTTAATATTTCTCAGTCGTTATCTCATGTCATAGGAGCGAGTTGAGCAATGACTGTTGTTTGTTGTTTGTTATGTTCACAGAGCTTACTATTTCTCAGTCGTTAACTCATGTCATAGGAGCGAGTTGAGTAATGGCTGTTGTATATTGTTTGTTATGTTCACAGAGCCTACTATTTCTCAGTCGTTAACTCATGTCATAGGAGCCAGTTGAGCAATGACTGTTGTATGTTGTTTGTTATGTTCACGGAGCTTACTATTTCTCAGTCGTTCACTCATGTCATAGGAGAGAGATGAGCAATGACTGTTGTATGTTGTTTGTTATGTTGACGGAGCTTACTAGTTCTCAGTCGTTAACTCATGTCATAGGAGCCAGTTGAGCAATGACTGTTGTATGTTGTTTGTTATGTTCACGGAGCTTACTATTTCTCAGTCGTTAACTCAAGTCATAGGAGTCAGATCAGCAATGACGGTTGTATGTTGTTTGTTATGTTCACTGAGATTACTATTTCTCAGTCGTTAACTCATGTCATAGGAGCGAGTTGAGAAATGACTGTTGTATGTTGTTTGTTATGTTCACAGAGCTTACTATTTCTCCGTCGTTAACTCATGTCATAGGAGCGAGTTGAGCAATGACTGTTGTATGTTGTTTGTTATGTTCACGGAGCTTAATATTTCTCAGTCGTTATCTCATGTCATAGGAGCGAGTTGAGCAATGACTGTTGTTTGTTGTTTGTTATGTTCACAGAGCTTACTATTTCTCAGTCGTTAACTCATGTCATAGGAGCGAGTTGAGTAATGGCTGTTGTATATTGCTTGTTATGTTCACAGAGCCTACTATTTCTCAGTCGTTAACTCATGTCATAGGAGCCAGTTGAGCAATGACTGTTGTATGTTGTTTGTTATGTTCACGGAGCTTACTATTTCTCAGTCGTTCACTCATGTCATAGGAGAGAGTTGAGCAATGACTGTTGTATGTTGTTTGTTATGTTGACGGAGCTTACTAGTTCTCAGTCGTTAACTCATGTCATAGGAGCCAGTTGAGCAATGACTGTTGTATGTTGTTTGTTATGTTCACGGAGCTTACTATTTCTCAGTCGTTAACTCAAGTCATAGGAGTCAGATCAGCAATGACGGTTGTATGTTGTTTGTTATGTTCACTGAGCTTACTATTTCTCAGTCGTTAACTCATTCCATAGTAGAGAGTTGAGCAATGACTGTTGTATGTTGTTTGTTATGTTCACGGAGCTTACTATTTCTCAGTCGTTAACTCATGTCATAGGAGCGAGTTGAGTAATGACTGTTGTATGTTGTTTGTTAACTTCACAGAGCTTACTATTTCTCAGTCGTTAACTCATGTCATAGGAGCCAGTTGAGTAATGACTGTTGTATGTTGTTTGTTATGTTCACGGAGCTTACTATTTCTCAGTCGTTAACTCATGTCATAGGAGAGAGTTGAGTAATGACTGTTGTATGATGTTTGTTATGTTCACGGAGCTTACTATTTCTCAGTCGTTAACTCAAGTCATAGGAGTCAGATCAGCAATGACTCTTGTATGTTGTTTGTTATGTTCACGGAGCTTACTATTTCTCAGTCGTTAACTCATGTCATAGGAGCCAGCTTAGCAATGACTGTTGTATGTTGTTTGTTATGTTCACGGAGCTTACTATTTCTCAATGGTTAACACATGTCATAGGAGCCAGTTGAGTAATGACTGTTGTATGTTGTTTGTTATGTTCACAGAGCTTAATATTTCTCAGTCGTTAACTCATGTCATAGGAGCCAGTTGAGCAATGACTGTTGTATGTTGTTTGTTATGTTCACAGAGCTTACTATTTCTCAGTCGTTAACTCATGTCATAGGAGCCAGTTTAGCAATGACTGTTGTATGTTGTTAGTTATGTTCACGGAGCTTACTATTTCTCAGTCGTTAACTCATGTCATAGGAGCGAGTTGAGTAATGACTGTTGTATGTTGTTTGTTATCTTCACAGAGCTTACTATTTCTCAGTCGTTAACTCATGTCATAGGAGCCAGTTGAGCAATGACTGTTGTATGTTGTTTGTTATGTTCACAGAGCTTACTATTTCTCAGTCGTTAACTCATGTCATAGGAGCCAGTTTAGCAATGACTGTTGTATGTTGTTAGTTATGTTCACGGAGCTTACTATTTCTCAATGGTTAACTCATGTCATAGCAGCCAGTTGAGCAATGACTGTTGTATGTTGTTTGTTATGTTGACGGAGCTTACTATTTCTCAGTCGTTAACTCATGTCATAGGAGCGAGCTGAGTAATGACTGTTGTATATTGTTTGTTATCTTCACAGAGCTTACTATTTCTCAGTCGTTAACTCATGTCATAGGAGCCAGTTGAGTAATGACTGTTGTATGGTGTTTGTTATGTTCACGGAGCTAACTATTTCTCAGTCGTTAGCTCATGTCATAGGAGCGAGTTGAGTAATGACTCTTGTATGTTGTTTGTTATGTTCACAGAGCTTACTATTTCTCAGTTGTTAACTTATGTCTTAGGAGCGAGTTGAGTAATGACTGTTGTATGTTGTTTGTTATGTTCACGGAGCTTACTATTTCTCAGTCGTTAACTCGTGTCATAGGAGCGAACTGAGCAATGACTGTTGTATGTTGTTTGTTATCTTCACAGAGCTTACTATTTCTCAGTCGTTAACTCATGTCATAGGAGCCAGTTGAGTAATGACTGTTGTATGGTGTTTGTTATGTTCACGGAGCTAACTATTTCTCAGTCGTTAGCTCATGTCATAGGAGCGAGTTGAGTAATGACTCTTGTATGTTGTTTGTTATGTTCACAGAGCTTACTATTTCTCAGTTGTTAACTTATGTCTTAGGAGCGAGTTGAGTAATGACTGTTGTATGTTGTTTGTTATGTTCACGGAGCTTACTATTTCTCAGTCGTTAACTCGTGTCATAGGAGCGAACTGAGCAATGACTGTTGTATGTTGTTTGTTATGTTCACGGAACTTACTGTTTCTCAGTCGTTAACTCATGTCATAGGAGCAAGTTGAGCAATGACTGTTGTATGTTGTTTGTTATGTTCACGGAGCTTACTATTTCTCAGTGGTTAACTCATGTCATAGGAGCGAGTTGAGTAATGACTGTTGTATGTTGTTTGTTATGTTCACAGAGCTTAATATTTCTCAGTTGTTAACTCATGTCATAGAAGAGAGTTCAGCAATGACTGTTGTATGTTGTTTGTTATGTTCACGGAGCTTACTATTTCCCAGTCGTTAACTCATGTCATAGGAGTCAGATCAGCAATGACTGTTGTATGTTGTTTATTATATTCACAGAGCTTACTATTTCTCAGTCGTTAACTCATGTCCTAGGAGCGAGTTGAGTAATGACTGTTGTATGTTGTTTGTTATGTTCACAGAGCTTACTATTTCTCAGTCGTTAACTCATGTCATAGTAGCGAGTTGAGTAATGACTGTTGTATGTTGTTTGTTATCTTCACAGAGCTTAATATTTCTCAGTCGTTAACTCATGTCATAGGAGCCAGTTGGGTAATGACTGTTGTATGTTGTTTGTTATATTCACGGAGCGTACTATTTCCCAGTCGTTAACTCATGTCATAGGAGTCAGATCAGCAATGACTGTTGTATGTTGTTTGTTATATTCACAGAGCTTACTATTTCTCAGTCGTTAACTCATGTCCTAGGAGCGAGTTGAGTAATGACTGTTGTATGTTGTTTGTTATGTTCACAGAGCTTACTATTTCTCAGTCGTTAACTCATGTCATAGGAGCGAGTTGAGTAATGACTGTTGTATGTTGTTTGTTATGTTCACAGAGCTTACTATTTCTCCGTCGTTAACTCATGCCATAGGAGAGAGTTGAGCAATGACTCTTGTATGTTGTTTGTTATGTTGACGGAGCTTACTATTTCTCAGTCGTTAACTCATGTCATAGGAGCGAGTTGAGTAATGACTGTTGTATGTTGTTTCTTATGTTCACAGCGCTTACTATTTCTCAGTCGTTAGCTCATGTCATAGGAGCGAGTTGAGCAATGACTGTTGTATGTTGTTTGTTATGTTCACAGAGCTTACTATTTCTCCGTCGTTAACTCATGCCATAGGAGAGAGTTGAGCAATGACTGTTGTATGTTGTTTGTTATGTTGACGGAGCTTACTATTTCTCAGTCGTTAACTCATGTCATAGGAGCGAGTTGAGTAATGACTGTTGTATGTTGTTTGTTATGTTCACAGAGCTTACTATTTCTCAGTTGTTAACTCATGTCATAGGAGCGAGTTGAGTAATGACTGTTGTATGTTGTTTGTTATGTTCACGGAGCTTACTATTTCTCAGTCGTTAACTCATGTCATAGGAGCGAACTGAGCAATGACTGTTGTATGTTGTTTGTTATGTTCACTGAGCTTACTATTTCTCAGTCGTTAACTCATGTCATAGGAGCGAGTTGAGCAATGACTGTTGTATGTTGTTTGTTATTTTCGCGGAGCTTACTATTTCTCAGTCGTTAACTCATGTCATAGGAGCGAGTTGAGTAATGACTCTTGTATGTTGTTTGTTATGTTCACAGAGCTTACTATTTCTCAGTTGTTATCTTATGTCTTAGGAGCGAGTTGAGTAATGACTGTTGTATGTTGTTTGTTATGTTCACGGAGCTTACTCTTTCTCAGTCGTTCACTCGTGTCATAGGAGCGAACTGAGCAATGACTGTTGTATGTTGTTTGTTATGTTCACGGAACTTACTGTTTCTCAGTCGTTAACTCATGTCATAGGAGCAAGTTGAGCAATGACTGTTGTATGTTGTTTGTTATGTTCACAGAGCTTACTATTTCTCAGTCGTTAACTCATGTCCTAGGAGCGAGTTGAGTAATGACTGTTGTATGTTGTTTGTTATGTTCACAGAGCTTACTATTTCTCAGTCGTTAACTCATGTCATAGTAGCGAGTTGAGTAATGACTGTTGTATGTTGTTTGTTATCTTCACAGAGCTTAATATTTCTCAGTCGTTAACTCATGTCATAGGAGCCAGTTGGGTAATGACTGTTGTATGTTGTTTGTTATATTCACGGAGCGTACTATTTCCCAGTCGTTAACTCATGTCATAGGAGTCAGATCAGCAATGACTGTTGTATGTTGTTTGTTATATTCACAGAGCTTACTATTTCTCAGTCGTTAACTCATGTCCTAGGAGCGAGTTGAGTAATGACTGTTGTATGTTGTTTGTTATGTTCACAGAGCTTACTATTTCTCAGTCGTTAACTCATGTCATAGGAGCGAGTTGAGTAATGACTGTTGTATGTTGTTTGTTATGTTCACAGAGCTTACTATTTCTCCGTCGTTAACTCATGCCATAGGAGAGAGTTGAGCAATGACTCTTGTATGTTGTTTGTTATGTTGACGGAGCTTACTATTTCTCAGTCGTTAACTCATGTCATAGGAGCGAGTTGAGTAATGACTGTTGTATGTTGTTTCTTATGTTCACAGCGCTTACTATTTCTCAGTCGTTAGCTCATGTCATAGGAGCGAGTTGAGCAATGACTGTTGTATGTTGTTTGTTATGTTCACAGAGCTTACTATTTCTCCGTCGTTAACTCATGCCATAGGAGAGAGTTGAGCAATGACTGTTGTATGTTGTTTGTTATGTTGACGGAGCTTACTATTTCTCAGTCGTTAACTCATGTCATAGGAGCGAGTTGAGTAATGACTGTTGTATGTTGTTTGTTATGTTCACAGAGCTTACTATTTCTCAGTTGTTAACTCATGTCATAGGAGCGAGTTGAGTAATGACTGTTGTATGTTGTTTGTTATGTTCACGGAGCTTACTATTTCTCAGTCGTTAACTCATGTCATAGGAGCGAACTGAGCAATGACTGTTGTATGTTGTTTGTTATGTTCACTGAGCTTACTATTTCTCAGTCGTTAACTCATGTCATAGGAGCGAGTTGAGCAATGACTGTTGTATGTTGTTTGTTATTTTCGCGGAGCTTACTATTTCTCAGTCGTTAACTCATGTCATAGGAGCGAGTTGAGTAATGACTCTTGTATGTTGTTTGTTATGTTCACAGAGCTTAATATTTCTCAGTTGTTATCTTATGTCTTAGGAGCGAGTTGAGTAATGACTGTTGTATGTTGTTTGTTATGTTCACGGAGCTTACTATTTCTCAGTCGTTAACTCGTGTCATAGGAGCGAACTGAGCAATGACTGTTGTATGTTGTTTGTTATGTTCACGGAACTTACTGTTTCTCAGTCATTAACTCATGTCATAGGAGCAAGTTGAGCAATGACTGTTGTATGTTGTTTGTTATGTTCACGGAGCTTACTATTTCTCAGTCGTTAACTCATGTCATAGGAGCGAGTTGAGTAATGACTGTTGTATGTTGTTTGTTATGTTCACAGAGCTTAATATTTCTCAGTTGTTAACTCATGTCATAGAAGAGAGTTGAGCAATGACTGTTGTATGTTGTTTGTTATGTTCACGGAGCTTACTATTTCCCAGTCGTTAACTCATGTCATAGGAGCCAGTTGAGTAATGACTGTTGTATGTTGTTTGTTATATTCACGGAGCTTACTATTTCCCAGTCGTTAACTCATGTCATAGGAGTCAGATCAGCAATGACTGTTGTATGTTGTTTGTTATATTCACAGAGCTTACTATTTCTCAGTCGTTAACTCATGTCCTAGGAGCGAGTTGAGTAATGACTGTTGTATGTTGTTTGTTATGTTCACAGAGCTTACTATTTCTCAGTCGTTAACTCATGTCATAGGAGCGAGTTGAGTAATGACTGTTGTATGTTGTTTGTTATGTTCACAGAGCTTACTATTTCTCCGTCGTTAACTCATGCCATAGGAGAGAGTTGAGCAATGACTCTTGTATGTTGTTTGTTATGTTGACGGAGCTTACTATTTCTCAGTCGTTAACTCATGTCATAGGAGCGAGTTGAGTAATGACTGTTGTATGTTGTTTCTTATGTTCACAGCGCTTACTATTTCTCAGTCGTTAGCTCATGTCATAGGAGCGAGTTGAGCAATGACTGTTGTATGTTGTTTGTTATGTTCACAGAGCTTACTATTTCTCCGTCGTTAACTCATGCCATAGGAGAGAGTTGAGCAATGACTGTTGTATGTTGTTTGTTATGTTGACGGAGCTTACTATTTCTCAGTCGTTAACTCATGTCATAGGAGCGAGTTGAGTAATGACTGTTGTATGTTGTTTGTTATGTTCACAGAGCTTACTATTTCTCAGTTGTTAACTCATGTCATAGGAGCGAGTTGAGTAATGACTGTTGTATGTTGTTTGTTATGTTCACGGAGCTTACTATTTCTCAGTCGTTAACTCATGTCATAGGAGCGAACTGAGCAATGACTGTTGTATGTTGTTTGTTATGTTCACTGAGCTTACTATTTTTCAGTCGTTAACTCATGTCATAGGAGCGAGTTGAGCAATGACTGTTGTATGTTGTTTGTTATTTTCGCGGAGCTTACTATTTCTCAGTCGTTAACTCATGTCATAGGAGCGAGTTGAGTAATGACTCTTGTATGTTGTTTGTTATGTTCACAGAGCTTAATATTTCTCAGTTGTTATCTTATGTCTTAGGAGCGAGTTGAGTAATGACTGTTGTATGTTGTTTGTTATGTTCACGCAGCTTACTATTTCTCAGTCGTTAACTCGTGTCATAGGAGCGAACTGAGCAATGACTGTTGTATGTTGTTTGTTATGTTCACGGAACTTACTGTTTCTCAGTCGTTAACTCATGTCATAGGAGCAAGTTGAGCAATGACTGTTGTATGTTGTTTGTTATGTTCACGGAGCTTACTATTTCTCAGTCGTTAACTCATGTCATAGGAGCGAGTTGAGTAATGACTGTTGTATGTTGTTTGTTATGTTCACAGAGCTTAATATTTCTCAGTTGTTAACTCATGTCATAGAAGAGAGTTGAGCAATGACTGTTGTATGTTGTTTGTTATGTTCACGGAGCTTACTATTTCCCAGTCGTTAACTCATGTCATAGGAGTCAGATCAGCAATGACTGTTGTATGTTGTTTATTATATTCACAGAGCTTACTATTTCTCAGTCGTTAACTCATGTCCTAGGAGCGAGTTGAGTAATGACTGTTGTATGTTGTTTGTTATGTTCACAGAGCTTACTATTTCTCAGTCGTTAGCTCATGTCATAGGAGCGAGTTGAGTAATGACTGTTGTATGTTGTTTGTTATCTTCACAGAGCTTAATATTTCTCAGTCGTTAACTCATGTCATAGGAGCCAGTTGAGTAATGACTGTTGTATGTTGTTTGTTATATTCACGGAGCTTACTATTTCCCAGTCGTTAACTCATGTCATAGGAGTCAGATCAGCAATGACTGTTGTATGTTGTTTGTTATATTCACAGAGCTTACTATTTCTCAGTCGTTAACTCATGTCATAGGAGCGAGTTGAGTAATGACTGTTGTATGTTGTTTGTTATGTTCACAGAGCTTACTATTTCTCCGTCGTTAACTCATGCCATAGGAGAGAGTTGAGCAATGACTATTGTATGTTGTTTGTTATGTTGACGGAGCTTACTATTTCTCAGTCGTTAACTCATGTCATAGGAGCGACTTGAGTAATGACTGTTGTATGTTGTTTGTTATGTTCACAGAGCTTACTATTTCTCAGTCGTTAACTCATGTCATAGGAGCGAGTTGAGTAATGGCTTTTGTATATTGATTGTTATGTTCACAGAGCCTACTATTTCTCAGTCGTTAACTCATGTCATAGGAGCGAGTTGAGCAATGACTGTTGTATATTGTTTGTTATGTTCACGGAGCTTACTATTTCTCAGTCGTTCACTCATGTCATAGGAGAGAGTTTAGCAATGACTGTTGTATGTTGTTTGTTATGTTGACAGAGCTTACTAGTTCTCAGTCGTTAACTTATGTCATAGGAGCCAGTTGAGCAATGACTGTTGTATGTTGTTTGTTATGTTCACAGAGCTTACTATTTCTCAGTTGTTAACTCATGTCATAGGAGCGAGTTGAGTAATGACTGTTGTATGTTGTTTGTTATGTTCACGGAGCTTACTATTTCTCAGTCGTTAACTCATGTCATAGGAGCGAACTGAGCAATGACTGTTGTATGTTGTTTGCTATGTTCACGGAGCTTACTATTTCTCAGTCGTTAAATCATGTCATAGGAGCCAGTTGAGCAATGACTGTTGTATGTTGTTTGTTATGTTCACGGAGCTTACTATTTCTCAGTCGTTAACTCATTTCATAGGAGCGAGTTGAGTAATGGCTGTTGTATATTAATTGTTATGTTCACAGAGCCTACTATTTCTCAGTCGTTAACTCATGTCATAGGAGCCAGTTGAGCAATGACTGTTGTATGTTGTTTGTTATGTTCACGGAGCTTACTATTTCTCAGTCGTTAACTCATGTCATAGGAGCGAGTTGAGCAATGACTGTTGTATGTTGTTTGTTATGTTCACGGAGCTTACTATTTCTCAGTCGTTAACTCATGTCATAGGAGCGAGTTGAGTAATGACTGTTGTATGTTGTTTGTTATGTTCACAGAGCTTACTGTTTCTCAGTCGTTAACTCATGTCATAGGAGCCAGTTGAGCAATGACTGTTGTATGTTGTTTGTTATGTTCACAGAGCTTACTATTTCTCAGTCGTTAACTCATGTCATAGGAGCGAGTTGAGTAATGGCTGTTGTATATTGATTGTTATGTTCACAGAGCCTACTATTTCTCAGTCGTTAACTCATGTCATAGGAGCGAGTTGAGCAATGACTGTTGTATGTTGTTTCTTATGTTCACAGCGCTTACTATTTCTCCGTCGTTAACTCATGCCATAGGAGAGAGTTGAGCAATGACTGTTGTATGTTGTTTGTTATGTTGACAAAGCTTACTATTTCTCAGTCGTTAACTCATGTCATAGGAGCGAGTTGAGTAATGACTGTTGTATGTTGTTTGTTATCTTCACAGAGCTTACTATTTCTCAGTCGTTAACTCATGTCATAGGAGCCAGTTGAGTAATGACTGTTGTATGTTGTTTGTTATGTTCACAGAGCTTACTATTTCTCAGTCGTTAACTCATGTCATAGGAGCCAGTTGAGCAATGACTGTTGTATGTTGTTTGTTATGTTCACAGAGCTTACTATTTCTCAGTCGTTAACTCATGTCATAGGAGCGAGTTGAGTAATGGCTTTTGTATATTGATTGTTATGTTCACAGAGCCTACTATTTCTCAGTCGTTAACTCATGTCATAGGAGCGAGTTGAGCAATGACTGTTGTATATTGTTTGTTATGTTCACGGAGCTTACTATTTCTCAGTCGTTCACTCATGTCATAGGAGAGAGTTTAGCAATGACTGTTGTATGTTGTTTGTTATGTTGACAGAGCTTACTAGTTCTCAGTCGTTAACTCATGTCATAGGAGCCAGTTGAGCAATGACTGTTGTATGTTGTTTGTTATGTTCACAGAGCTTACTATTTCTCAGTTGTTAACTCATGTCATAGGAGCGAGTTGAGTAATGACTGTTGTATGTTGTTTGTTATGTTCACGGAGCTTACTATTTCTCAGTCGTTAACTCATGTCATAGGAGCGAACTGAGCAATGACTGTTGTATGTTGTTTGCTATGTTCACGGAGCTTACTATTTCTCAGTCGTTAAATCATGTCATAGGAGCCAGTTGAGCAATGACTGTTGTATGTTGTTTGTTATGTTCACGGAGCTTACTATTTCTCAGTCGTTAACTCATTTCATAGGAGCGAGTTGAGTAATGGCTGTTGTATATTAATTGTTATGTTCACAGAGCCTACTATTTCTCAGTCGTTAACTCATGTCATAGGAGCCAGTTGAGCAATGACTGTTGTATGTTGTTTGTTATGTTCACGGAGCTTACTATTTCTCAGTCGTTAACTCATGTCATAGGAGCGAGTTGAGCAATGACTGTTGTATGTTGTTTGTTATGTTCACGGAGCTTACTATTTCTCAGTCGTTAACTCATGTCATAGGAGCGAGTTGAGTAATGACTGTTGTATGTTGTTTGTTATGTTCACAGAGCTTACTGTTTCTCAGTCGTTAACTCATGTCATAGGAGCCAGTTGAGCAATGACTGTTGTATGTTGTTTGTTATGTTCACAGAGCTTACTATTTCTCAGTCGTTAACTCATGTCATAGGAGCGAGTTGAGTAATGGCTGTTGTATATTGATTGTTATGTTCACAGAGCCTACTATTTCTCAGTCGTTAACTCATGTCATAGGAGCGAGTTGAGCAATGACTGTTGTATGTTGTTTCTTATGTTCACAGCGCTTACTATTTCTCCGTCGTTAACTCATGCCATAGGAGAGAGTTGAGCAATGACTGTTGTATGTTGTTTGTTATGTTGACAAAGCTTACTATTTCTCAGTCGTTAACTCATGTCATAGGAGCGAGTTGAGTAATGACTGTTGTATGTTGTTTGTTATCTTCACAGAGCTTACTATTTCTCAGTCGTTAACTCATGTCATAGGAGCCAGTTGAGTAATGACTGTTGTATGTTGTTTGTTATGTTCACGGAGCTTACTATTTCTCAGTCGTTAACTCATGTCATAGGAGCGAGTTGAGTAATGACTGTTGTATGTTGTTTGTTATGTTCACAGAGCTTACTATTTCTCAGTCGTTAACTCATGTCATAGGAGCGAACTGAGCAATGACTGTTGTATGTTGTTTGTTATGTTCACAGAGCTTACTATTTCTCAGTTGTTAACTCATGTCATAGGAGCGAGTTGAGTAATGACTGTTGTATGTTGTTTGTTATGTTCACGGAGCTTACTATTTCTCAGTCGTTAACTCATGTCATAGGAGCGAACTGAGCAATGACTGTTGTATGTTGTTTGTTATGTTCACGGAGCTTACTATTTCTCAGTCGTTAACTCATGTCATAGGAGCGAGTTGAGCAATGACTGTTGTATGTTGTTTGTTATGTTCACGGAGCTTACTATTTCTCAGTCGTTAACTCATGTCATAGGAGCCAGTTGAGCAATGACTGTTGTATGTTGTTTGTTATGTTCACAGAGCTTACTATTTCTCAGTCGTTAACTCATGTCATAGGAGCGAGTTGAGTAATGGCTGTTGTATATTGATTGTTATGTTCACAGAGCCTACTATTTCTCAGTCGTTAACTCATGTCATAGGAGCGAGTTGAGCAATGACTGTTGTATGTTGTTTCTTATGTTCACAGCGCTTACTATTTCTCCGTCGTTAGCTCATGCCATAGGAGAGAGTTGAGCAATGACTGTTGTATGTTGTTTGTTATGTTGACAAAGCTTACTATTTCTCAGTCGTTAACTCATGTCATAGGAGCGAGTTGAGCAATGACTGTTGTATGTTGTTTGTTATCTTCACAGAGCTTACTATTTCTCAGTCGTTAACTCATGTCATAGGAGCCAGTTGAGTAATGACTGTTGTATGTTGTTTGTTATGTTCACGGAGCTTACTATTTCTCAGTCGTTAACTCATGTCATAGGAGCGAGTTGAGTAATGACTGTTGTATGTTGTTTGTTATGTTCACAGAGCTTACTATTTCTCAGTCGTTAACTCATGTCATAGGAGCGAACTGAGCAATGACTGTTGTATGTTGTTTGTTATGTTCACAGAGCTTATTATTTCTCAGTTGTTAACTCATGTCATAGGAGCGAGTTGAGTAATGACTGTTGTATGTTGTTTGTTATGTTCACGGAGCTTACTATTTCTCAGTCGTTAAATCATGTCATAGGAGCGAACTGAGCAATGACTGTTGTATGTTGTTTGTTATGTTCACGGAGCTTACTATTTCTCAGTCGTTAACTCATGTCATAGGAGCGAGTTGAGCAATGACTGTTGTATGTTGTTTGTTATGTTCACGGAGCTTACTATTTCTCAGTCGTTAACTCATGTCATAGGAGCCAGTTGAGCAATGACTGTTGTATGTTGTTTGTTATGTTCACAGAGCTTACTATTTCTCAGTCGTTAACTCATGTCATAGGAGCGAGTTGAGTAATGGCTGTTGTATATTGATTGTTATGTTCACAGAGCCTACTATTTCTCAGTCGTTAACTCATGTCATAGGAGCGAGTTGAGCAATGACTGTTGTATGTTGTTTCTTATGTTCACAGCGCTTACTATTTCTCCGTCGTTAGCTCATGCCATAGGAGAGAGTTGAGCAATGACTGTTGTATGTTGTTTGTTATGTTGACAAAGCTTACTATTTCTCAGTCGTTAACTCATGTCATAGGAGCGAGTTGAGCAATGACTGTTGTATGTTGTTTGTTATCTTCACAGAGCTTACTATTTCTCAGTCGTTAACTCATGTCATAGGAGCCAGTTGAGTAATGACTGTTGTATGTTGTTTGTTATGTTCACGGAGCTTACTATTTCTCAGTCGTTAACTCATGTCATAGGAGCGAGTTGAGTAATGACTGTTGTATGTTGTTTGTTATGTTCACAGAGCTTACTATTTCTCAGTCGTTAACTCATGTCATAGGAGCGAACTGAGCAATGACTGTTGTATGTTGTTTGTTATGTTCACAGAGCTTATTATTTCTCAGTTGTTAACTCATGTCATAGGAGCGAGTTGAGTAATGACTGTTGTATGTTGTTTGTTATGTTCACGGAGCTTACTATTTCTCAGTCGTTAAATCATGTCATAGGAGCGAACTGAGCAATGACTGTTGTATGTTGTTTGTTATGTTCACGGAGCTTACTATTTCTCAGTCGTTAACTCATGTCATAGGAGCGAGTTGAGCAATGACTGTTGTATGTTGTTTGTTATGTTCACGGAGCTTACTATTTCTCAGTCGTTAACTCATGTCATAGGAGCGAGTTGAGTAATGACTGTTGTATGTTGTTTGTTATGTTCACAGAGTTTAATATTTCTCAGTTGTTAACTCATGTCATAGAAGAGAGTTGAGCAATGACTGCTGTATGTTGTTTGTTATGGTCACGGAGCTTATTATTTCCCAGTCGTTAACTCATGTCATAGGAGTCAGATCAGCAATGACTGTTGTATGTTGTTTGTTATATTCACAGAGCTTACTATTTCTCAGTCGTTAATTCATGTCCTAGGAGCGAGTTGAGTAATGACTGTTGTATGTTGTTTGTTATGTTCACAGAGCTTACTGTTTCTCAGTCGTTAACTCATGTCATAGGAGCCAGATGAGCAATGACTGTTGTATGTTGTTTGTTATGTTCACAGAGCTTACTATTTCTCAGTCGTTAACTCATGTCATAGGAGCCAGTTGAGTAATGGCTTTTGTATATTGATTGTTATGTTCACAGAGCCTACTATTTCTCAGTCGTTAACTCATGTCATAGGAGCGAGTTGAGCAATGCCTGTTGTATATTGTTTGTTATGTTCACGGAGCTTACTATTTCTCAGTCGTTAACTCATGTCATAGGAGAGAGTTTAGCAATGACTGTTGTATGTTGTTTGTTATGTTGACAGAGCTTACTAGTTCTCAGTCGTTAACTCATGTCATAGGAGCCAGTTGAGCAATGACTGTTGTATGTTGTTTGTTATGTTCACAGAGCTTACTATTTCTCAGTTGTTAACTCATGTCATAGGAGCGAGTTGAGTAATGACTGTTGTATGTTGTTTGTTATGTTCACGGAGCTTACTATTTCTCAGTCGTTAACTCATGTCATAGGAGCGAACTGAGCAATGACTGTTGTATGTTGTTTGCTATGTTCACGGAGCTTACTATTTCTCAGTCGTTAAATCATGTCATAGGAGCCAGTTGAGCAATGACTGTTGTATGTTGTTTGTTATGTTCACGGAGCTTACTATTTCTCAGTCGTTCACTCATGTCATAGGAGAGAGTTGAGCAATGACTGTTGTATGTTGTTTGTTATGTTGACGGAGCTTACTAGTTCTCAGTCGTTAACTCATGTCATAGGAGCGAGTTGAGTAATGGCTGTTGTATATTAATTGTTATGTTCACAGAGCCTACTATTTCTCAGTCGTTAACTCATGTCATAGGAGCCAGTTGAGCAATGACTGTTGTATGTTGTTTGTTATGTTCACGGAGCTTACTATTTCTCAGTCGTTCACTCATGTCATAGGAGAGAGTTGAGCAATGACTGTTGTATGTTGTTTGTTATGTTGACGGAGCTTACTAGTTCTCAGTCGTTAACTCATGTCATAGGAGCGAGTTGAGTAATGGCTGTTGTATATTGATTGTTATGTTCACAGAACCTACTATTTCTCAGTCGTTAACTCATGTCATAGGAGCGAGTTGAGCAATGACTGTTGTATATTGTTTGTTATGTTCACGGAGCTTACTATTTCTCAGTCGTTAACTCATGGCATTGGAGCGAGTTGAGCAATGACTGTTGCATATTTTTTGCTATGTTCACAGAGCTTACTATTTCTCAGTCGTTACCTCATGTCATAGGAGCCAGTTGAGCAATGACTGTTGTATGTTGTTTGTTATGTTCACAGAGCTTACTATTTCTCAGTCGTTAACTCATGTCATAGGAGCGAGTTGAGTAATGGCTGTTGTATATTGATTGTTATGTTCACAGAGCCTACTATTTCTCAGTCGTTAACTCATGTCATAGGAGCGAGTTGAGCAATGACTGTTGTATGTTGTTTCTCATGTTCACAGCGCTTACTATTTCTCCGTCGTTAACTCATGCCATAGGAGAGAGTTGAGCAATGACTGTTGTATGTTGTTTGTTATGTTGACGGAGCTTACTATTTCTCAGTCGTTAACTCATGTCATAGGAGCGAGTTGAGTAATGACTGTTGTATGTTGTTTGTTATCTTCACAGAGCTTACTATTTCTCAGTCGTTAACTCATGTCATAGGAGCCAGTTGAGTAATGACTGTTGTATGTTGTTTGGTATGTTCACGGAGCTTACTATTTCTCAGTCGTTAACTCATGTCATAGGAGCGAGTTGAGTAATGACTGTTGTATGTTGTTTGTTATGTTCACAGAGCTTACTATTTCTCAGTTGTTAACTCATGTCATAGGAGCGAGTTGAGTAATGACTGTTGTATGTTGTTTGTTATGTTCACGGAGCCTACTATTTCTCAGTCGTTAACTCATGTCATAGGAGCGAACTGAGCAATGACTGTTGTATGTTGTTTGTTATGTTCACGGAGCTTACTAGTTCTCAGTCGTTAACTCATGTCATAGGAGTCAAATCAGCAATGACTGTTGTATGTTGTTTGTTATGTTCACAGAGCTTAATATTTCTCAGTTGTTAACTCATGTCATAGAAGAGAGTTGAGCAATGACTGTTGTATGTTGTTTGTTATGTTCACGGAGCATATTATTTCCCAGTCGTTAACTCATGTCATAGGAGACAGATCAGCAATGACTGTTGTATGTTGTTTGTTATATTCACAGAGCTTACTATTTCTCAGTCGTTAACTCATGTCCTAGGAGCGAGTTGAGTAATGACTGTTGTATGTTGTTTGTTATGTTCACAGAGCTTACTATTTCTCAGTCGTTAACTCATGTCATAGGAGCCAGTTGAGCAATGACTGTTGTATATTGTTTGTTATGTTCACAGAGCTTACTATTTCTCAGTCGTTCACTCATGTCATAGGAGAGAGTTGAGCAATGACTGTCGTATGTTGTTTGTTATGTTGACGGAGCTTACTAGTTCTCAGTCGTTAACTCATGTCATAGGAGCCAGTTGAGCAATGACTGTTGTATGTTGTTTGTTATGTTCACGGAGCTTACTATTTCTCAGTCGTTAACTCATGTCATAGGAGCCAGTTGAGCAATGACTCTTGTATGTTGTTAGTTATGTTCACGGAGCTTACTATTTCTCAATCGTTAACTCATGTCATAGGAGCCAATTGAGCAATGACTGTTGTATGTTGTTTCTTATGTTCACAGCGCTTACTATTTCTCAGTCGTTAACTCATGTAATAGGAGCGAGTTGAGCAATTACTGTTGTATGCTGTTTGTTATGTTCACAGAGCTTACTATTTCTCCGTCGTTAACTCATGCCATAGGAGAGAGTTGAGCAATGACTGTTGTATGTTGTTTGTTATGTTGACGGAGCTTACTATTTCTCAGTCGTTAACTCATGTCATAGGAGCGAGTTGAGTAATGACTGTTGTATGTTGTTTGTTATGTTCACAGCGCTTACTATTTCTCAGTCGTTAACTCATGTCATAGGAGCGAGTTGAGCAATGACTGTTGTATGTTGTTTGTTATGTTCACGAGCTTACTTTTCTCCGTCGTTAACTCATGCCATAGGAGAGAGTTGAGCAATGACTGTTGTATGTTGTTTGTTATGTTCACGGAGCTTACTATTTCTCAGTCGTTAACTCATGTCACAGGAGCGAGTTGAGTAATGACTGTTGTATGTTGTTTGTTATGTTCACAGAGCTTACTATTTTTCAGTTGTTAACTCATGTCATAGGAGCGAACTGAGCAATGACTGTTGTATGTTGTTTGTTATGTTCACGGAGCTTACTATTTCTCAGTCGTTAACTCATGTCATAGCAGCGAGTTGAGCAATGACTGTTGTATGTTGTTTGTTATTTTGACGGAGCTTACTATTTCTCAGTCGTTAACTCATTTCATAGGAGCGAGTTGAGTAATCACTGTTATATGTTGTTTGTTATGTTCACAGAGCTTAATATTTCTCAGTTGTTAACTCATGTCATAGAAGAGAGTTGAGCAATGACTGTTGTATGTTGTTTGTTATGTTCACAGAGCTTAATATTTCCCAGTCGTTAACTCATGTCATAGGAGTCAGATCAGCAATGACTGTTGTATGTTGTTTGTTATATTCACAGAGCTTACTATTTCTCAGTCGTTAACTCATGTCCTAGGAGCGAGTTGAGTAATGACTGTTGTATGTTGTTTGTTATGTTCACAGAGCTTACTATATCTCAGTCGTTACCTCATGTCATAGGAGCCAGTTGAGCAATGACTGTTGTATGTTGTTTGTTATGTTCACAGAGCTTACTATTTCTCAGTCGTTAACTCATGTCATAGGAGCGAGTTGAGTAATGGCTGTTGTATATTGATTGTTATGTTCACAGAGCCTACTATTTCTCAGTCGTTAACTCATGTCATAGGAGCGAGTTGAGCAATGACTGTTGTATATTGTTTGTTATGTTCACGGAGCTTACTATTTCTCAGTCGTTAACTCATGTCATAGGAGCGAGTTGAGCAATGACTGTTGTATATTGTTTGTTATGTTCACGGAGCTTACTATTTCTCAGTCGTTAACTCATGGCATTGGAGCGAGTTGAGCAATGACTGTTGCATATTTTTTGTTATGTTCACAGAGCTTACTATTTCTCAGTCGTTAACTCATGTCATAGGAGCCAGTTGAGCAATGACTGTTGTATGTTGTTTGTTATGTTCACGAAGCTTACTATTTCTCAGTCGTTCACTCATGTCATAGGAGAGAGTTGAGCAATGACTGTTGTATGTTGTTTGTTATGTTGACGGAGCTTACTAGTTCTCAGTCGTTAACTCATGTCATAGGAGCCAGTTGAGCAATGACTGTTGTATGTTGTTTGTTATGTTCACGGAGCTTACTATTTCTCAGTCGTTAACTCAAGTCATAGGAGTCAGATCAGCAATGACTGTTGTATGTTGTTTGTTATGTTGACGGAGCTTACTATTTCTCAGTCGTTAACTCATGTCATAGGAGCGAGATGAGCAATGACTGTTGTATGTTGTTTGCTATGTTCACAGAGCTTACTATTTCTCCGTCGTTAACTCATCCCATAGGAGAGAGTTGAGCAATGACTGTTGTATGTTGTTTGTTATGTTGACGGAGCTTACTATTTCTCAGTCGTTAACTCAAGTCATAGGAGTCAGATCAGCAATGACTGTTTTATGTTGTTTGCTATGTTCACGGAGCTTACTATTTCTCAGTCGTTAACTCATGTCATAGGAGCCAGTTGAGCAATGACTGTTGTATGTTGTTAGTTATGTTGACGGAGCTTACTAGTTCTCAGTCGTTAACTCATGTCATAGGAGCCAGTTGAGCAATGACTGTTGTATGTTGTTTGTTATGTTCACGGAGCTTACTATTTCTCAGTCGTTAACTCATGTCATAGGAGCCAGTTGAGCAATGACTCTTGTATGTTCTTAGTTATGTTCACGGAGCTTACTATTTCTCAATCGTTAGCTCATGTCATAGGAGCCAGTTGAGCAATGACTGTTGTATGTTGTTTCTTATGTTCACAGCGCTTCCTATTTCTCAGTCATTAACTCATGTAATAGGAGCGAGTTGAGCAATGACTGTTGTATGTTGTTTGTTATGTTCACAGAGCTTACTATTTCTCCGTCGTTAACGCATGCCATAGGAGAGAGTTGAGCAATGACTCTTGTATGTTGTTTGTTATGTTGACGGAGCTTACTATTTCTCAGTCGTTAACTCATGTCATAGGAGCGAGTTGAGTAATGACTGTTGTATGTTGTTTGTTATGTTCACAGCGCTTACTATTTCTCAGTCGTTAACTCATGTCATAGGAGCGAGTTGAGCAATGACTGTTGTATGTTGTTTGTTATGTTCACAGAGCTTACTATTTCTCCGTCGTTAACTCATGCCATAGGAGAGAGTTGAGCAATGACTGTTGTATGTTGTTTGTTATGTTGACGGAGCTTACTATTTCTCAGTCGTTAACTCATGTCATAGGAGCGAATTGAGCAATGACTGTTGTATGTTGTTTGTTATGTTCACGGAGCTTACTATTTCTCAGTCGTTAACTCATGTCATAGGAGCGAGTTGAGCAATGACTGTTGTATGTTGTTTGTTATTTTGACGGAGCTTACTATTTCTCAGTCGTTAACTCATGTCATAGGAGCGAGTTGAGTAATGACTGTTGTATGTTGTTTGTTATGTTCACAGAGCTTAATATTTCTCAGTTGTTAACTCATGTCATAGAAGAGAGTTGAGCAATGACTGTTGTATGTTGTTTGTTATGTTCACATAGCTTACTATTTCCCAGTCGTTAACTCATGTCATAGGAGTCAGATCAGCAATGACTGTTGTATGTTGTTTGTTATATTCACAGAGCTTACTATTTCTCATTCGTTAACTCATGTCCTAGGAGCGAGTTGAGTAATGACTGTTGTATGTTGTTTGTTATGTTCACGGAGCTTACTATTTCTCAATCGTTAACTCATGTCATAGGAGCCAGTTGAGCAATGACTGTTGTAAGTTGTTTGTTATATTCACAGAGCTTACTATTTCTCAGTCGTTAGCTCATGTCATAGGAGCGAGTTGAGCAATGACTGTTGTATGTTGTTTGTTATGTTCACAGAGCTTACTATTTCTCAGTCGTTAACTCATGTCATAGGAGCGAGTTGAGTAATGGCTGTTGTATATTGATTGTTATGTTCACAGAGCCTACTATTTCTCAGTCGTTAACTCATGTCATAGGACCGAGTTGAGCAATGACTGTTGTATATTGTTTGTTATGTTCACGGAGCTTACTATTTCTCAGTCGTTAACTCATGGCATTGGAGCGAGTTGAGCAATGACTGTTCCATATTTTTTGTTATGTTCACAGAGCTTACTATTTCTCAGTCGTTAACTCATGTCATAGGAGCCAGTTGAGCAATGACTGTTGTATGTTGTTTGTTATGTTCACGGAGCTTACTATTTCTCAGTCGTTCACTCATGTCATAGGAGAGAGTTGAGCAATGACTGTTGTATGTTGTTTGTTATGTTGACGGAGCTTACTAGTTCTCAGTCGTTAACTCATGTCATAGGAGCCAGTTGAGCAATGAGTGTTGTATGTTGTTTGTTATGTTCATGGAGCTTACTATTTCTCAGTCGTTAACTCAAGTCATAGGAGTCAGATCAGCAATGACTGTTGTATGTTGTTTGTTATGTTCACGGAGCTTAATATTTCTCAGTCGTTAACTCATGTCATAGGAGCCAGTTGAGCAATGACTCTTGTATGTTGTTTGTTATGTTCACGGAGCTTACTATTTCTCAATCGTTAACTCATGTCATAGGAGCCAGTTGAGCAATGACTGTTGTATGTTGTTTCTAATGTTCACAGCGCTTACTATTTCTCAGTCGTTAACTCATGTCATAGGAGCGAGTTGAGCAATGACTGTTGTATGTTGTTTGTTATGTTCACAGAGCTTACTATTTCTCCGTCGTTAACTCATGTCATAGGAGAGAGTTGAGCAATGACTGTTGTATGTTGTTTGTTATGTTCACGGAGCTTACTATTTCTCAGTCGTTAACTCATGTCATAGGAGCGAGTTGAGTAATGACTGTTGTATGTTGTTTCTTATGTTCACAGCGCTTACTATTTCTCAGTCGTTAGCTCATGTCATAGGAGCGAGTTGAGCAATGACTGTTGTATGTTGTTTGTTATGTTCACAGAGCTTACTATTTCTCCGTCGTTAACTCATGCCATAGGAGAGAGTTGAGCAATGACTGTTGTATGTTGTTTGTTATGTTAACGGAGCTTACTATTTCTCAGTCGTTAACTCATGTCATAGGAGCGAGTTGAGTAATGACTGTTGTATGTTGTTTGTTATGTTCACAGAGCTTACTATTTCTCAGTTGTTAACTCATGTCATAGGAGCGAGTCGAGTAATGACTGTTGTATGTTGTTTGTTATGTTCACGGAGCTGACTATTTCTCAGTCGTTAACTCATGTCATAGGAGCGAACTGAGCAATGACTGTTGTATGTTGTTTGTTATGTTCACTGAGCTTACTATTTCTCAGTCGTTAACTCATGTCATAGGAGCGAGTTGAGCAATGACTGTTGTATGTTGTTTGTTATTTTCGCGGAGCTTACTATTTCTCAGTCGTTAACTCATGTCATAGGAGCGAGTTGAGTAATGACTGTTGTATGTTGTTTGTTATGTTCACAGAGCTTAATATTTCTCAGTCGTTAACTCATGTCATAGGAGCCAGTTGAGCAATGACTCTTGTATGTTGTTAGTTATGTTCACGGAGCTTACTATTTCTCAATCGTTAACTCATGTCATAGGAGCCAGTTGAGCAATGACTGTTGTATGTTGTTTCTTATGTTCACACCGCTTACTATTTCTCAGTCGTTAACTCATGTCATAGGAGCGAGTTGAGCAATGACTGTTGTATGTTGTTTGTTATGTTCACAGAGTTTACTATTTCTCCGTCGTTAACTCATGCCATAGGAGAGAGTTGAGCAATGACTCTTGTATGTTGTTTGTTATGTTGACGGAGCTTACTATTTCTCAGTCGTTAACTCATGTCATAGGAGCGAGTTGAGTAATGACTGTTGTATGTTGTTTCTTATGTTCACAGCGCTTACTATTTCTCAGCCGTTAGCTCATGTCATAGGAGCGAGTTGAGCAATGACTGTTGTATGTTGTTTGTTATGTTCACAGAGCTTACTATTTCTCCGTCGTTAACTCATGCCATAGGAGAGAGTTGAGCAATGACTGTTGTATGTTGTTTGTTATGTTGACGGAGCTTACTATTTCTCAGTCGTTAACTCATGTCATAGAAGCGAGTTGAGTAATGACTGTTGTATGTTGTTTGTTATGTTCACAGAGCTTACTATTTCTCAGTTGTTAACTCATGTCATAGGAGCGAGTTGAGTAATGACTGTTGTATGTTGTTTGTTATGTTCACGGAGCTTACTATTTCTCAGTCGTTAACTCATGTCATAGGAGCGAGTTGAGTAATGACTGTTGTATGTTGTTTGTTATGTTCACAGAGCTTAATATTTCTCAGTTGTTAACTCATGTCATAGAAGAGAGTTGAGCAATGACTGTTGTATGTTGTTTGTTATGTTCACGGAGCTTACTATTTCTCAGTCGTTAACTCATGTCATAGGAGTCAGATCAGCAATGACTGTTGTATGTTGTTTGTTATATTCACAGAGATTACTATTTCTCAGTCGTTAACTCATGTCCTAGGAGCGAGTTGAGTAATGACTGTTGTATGTTGTTTGTTATGTTCACAGAGCTTACTATTTCTCAGTCGTTACCTCATGTCATAGGAGCGAGTTGAGCAATGACTGTTGTATATTGTTTGTTATGTTCACGGAGCTTACTATTTCTCAGTCGTTCACTCATGGCATTGGAGCGTGTTGAGCAATGACTGTTGCATATTTTTTGTTATGTTCACGAGCTTACTATTTCGCAGTCGTTAACTCATGTCATAGGAGCCAGTTGAGCAATGACTGTTGTATGTTGTTTGTTATGTTGACGGAGCTTACTATTTCTCAGTCGTTCAATCATGTCATAGGAGAGAGTTGAGCAATGACTGTTGTATGGTGTATGTTATGTTGACGGAGCTTACTAGTTGTCAGTCGTTAACTCATGTCATAGGAGCCAGTTGAGTATTTGACTGTTGTATGTTGTTTGTTATGTTCACGGAGCTTACTATTTCTCAGTCGTTAACTCAAGTCATAGGAGTCAGATCAGCAATGACTGTTGTATGTTGTTTGTTATGTTCACGGAGCTTACTATTTCTCAGTCGTTAACTCATGTCATAGGAGCCAGTTGAGCAATGACTCTTGTATGTTGTTAGTTATGTTCACGGAGCTTACTATTTCTCAATCGTTAACTCATGTCATAGGAGCCAGTTGAGCAATGACTGTTGTATGTTGTTTCTTATGCTCACAGCGCTTACTATTTCTCAGTCGTTAACTCATGTCATAGGAGCGAGTTGAGCAATGACTGTTGTATGTTGTTTGTTATGTTCACAGAGCTTACTATTTCTCCGTCGTTAACTCATGCCATAGGAGAGAGTTGAGCAATGACTGCTGTATGTTGTTTGTTATGTTGACGGAGCTTACTATTTCTCAGTCGTTAACTCATGTCATAGGAGCGAGTTGAGTAATGACTGCTGTATGTTGTTTGTTATGTTCACAGAGCTTACTATTTCTCAGTTGTTAACTCATGTCATAGGAGCGAGTTGAGTAATGACTGTTGTATGTTGTTTGTTATGTTCACGGAGCTTACTATTTCTCAGTCGTTAACTCATGTCATTAGAGCGAACTGAGCAATGACTGTTGTATGTTGTTTGTTATGTTCACTGAGCTTACTATTTCTCAGTCGTTAACTCATGTCATAGGAGCGAGTTGAGCAATGACTGTTGTATGTTGTTTGTTATTTTCGCGGAGCTTACTATTTCTCAGTCGTTAACTCATGTCATAGGAGCGAGTTGAGTAATGATTGTTGTATGTTGTTTGTTATGTTCACAGAGCTTAATATTTCTCAGTCGTTAACTCATGTCATAGGAGCCAGTTGAACAATGACTCTTGTATGTTGTTAGTTATGTTCACGGAGCTTACTATTTCTCAATCGTTAACTCATGTCATAGGAGCCAGTTTAGCAATGACTGTTGTATGTTGTTTCTTATGTTCACACCGCTTACTATTTCTCAGTCGTTAACTCATGTCATAGGAGCGAGTTGAGCAATGACTGTTGTATGTTGTTTGTTATGTTCACAGAGCTTAATATTTCTCCGTCGTTAACTCATGCCATAGGAGAGAGTTGAGCAATGACTCTTGTATGTTGTTTGTTATGTTGACGGAGCTTACTATTTCTCAGTCGTTAACTCATGTCATAGGAGCGAGTTGAGTAATGACTGTTATATGTTGTTTCTTATGTTCACAGCGCTTACTATTTCTCAGTCGTTAGCTCATGTCATAGGAGCGAGTTGAGCAATGACTGTTGTATGTTGTTTGTTATGTTCACAGAGCTTACTATTTCTCCGTCGTTAACTCATGCCATAGGAGAGAGTTGAGCAATGACTGTTGTATGTTGTTTGTTATGTTGACGGAGCTTACTATTTCTCAGTCGTTAACTCATGTCATAGGAGCGAGTTGAGTAATGACTGTTGTATGTTGTTTGTTATGTTCACAGAGCTTACTATTTCTCAGTTGTTAACTCATGTCATAGGAGCGAGTTGAGTAATGACTGTTGTATGTTGTTTGTTATGTTCACGGAGCTTACTATTTCTCAGTCGTTAACTCATGTCATAGGAGCGAACTGAGCAATGACTGTTGTATGTTGTTTGTTATGTTCACTGAGCTTACTATTTCTCAGTCGTTAACTCATGTCATAGGAGCGAGTTGAGCAATGACTGTTGTATGTTGTTTGTTATTTTCGCGGAGCTTACTATTTCTCAGTCGTTAACTCATGTCATAGGAGCGAGTTGAGTAATGACTGTTGTATGTTGTTTGTTATGTTCACAGAGCTTAATATTTCTCAGTTGTTAACTCATGTCATAGAAGAGAGTTGAGCAATGACTGTTGTATGTTGTTTGTTATGTTCACGGAGCTTACTATTTCTCAGTCGTTAACTCATGTCATAGGAGTCAGTTCAGCAATGACTGTTGTATGTTGTTTGCTATATTCACAGAGATTACTATTTCTCAGTCGTTAACTCATGTCCTAGGAGCGAGTTGAGTAATGACTGTTGTATGTTGTTTGTTATGTTCACAGAGCTTACTATTTCTCAGTCGTTACCTCATGTCATAGGAGCGAGTTGAGCAATGACTGTTGTATATTGTTTGTTATGTTCACGAAGCTTACTATTTCTCAGTCGTTCACTCATGGCATTGGAGCGTGTTGAGCAATGACTGTTGCATATTTTTTGTTATGTTCACGAGCTTACTATTTCGCAGTCGTTAACTCATGTCATAGGAGCCAGTTGAGCAATGACTGTTGTATGTTGTTTGTTATGTTCACGGAGCTTACTATTTCTCAGTCGTTCAATCATGTCATAGGAGAGAGTTGAGCAATGACTGTTGTATGGTGTATGTTATGTTGACGGAGCTTACTAGTTGTCAGTCGTTAACTCATGTCATAGGAGCCAGTTGAGTATTTGACTGTTGTATGTTGTTTGTTATGTTCACGGAGCTTACTATTTCTCAGTCGTTAACTCAAGTCATAGGAGTCAGATCAGCAATGACTGTTGTATGTTGTTTGTTATGTTCACGGAGCTTACTATTTCTCAGTCGTTAACTCATGTCATAGGAGCCAGTTGAGCAATGACTCTTGTATGTTGTTAGTTATGTTCACGGAGCTTACTATTTCTCAATCGTTAACTCATGTCATAGGAGCCAGTTGAGCAATGACTGTTGTATGTTGTTTCTTATGCTCACAGCGCTTACTATTTCTCAGTCGTTAACTCATGTCATAGGAGCGAGTTGAGCAATGACTGTTGTATGTTGTTTGTTATGTTCACAGAGCTTACTATTTCTCCGTCGTTAACTCATGCCATAGGAGAGAGTTGAGCAATGACTGTTGTATGTTGTTTGTTATGTTGACGGAGCTTACTATTTCTCAGTCGTTAACTCATGTCATAGGAGCGAGTTGAGTAATGACTGCTGTATGTTGTTTGTTATCTTCACAGAGCTTACTATTTCTCAGTCGTTAACTCATGTCATAGGAGCCAGTTGAGTAATGACTGTTGTATGTTGTTTGTTATGTTCACGGAGCTTAATATTTCTCAGTCGTTATCTCATGTCATAGGAGCGAGTTGAGCAATGACTGTTGTTTGTTGTTTGTTATGTTCACAGAGCTTACTATTTCTCAGTCGTTAACTCATGTCATAGGAGCGAGTTGAGTAATGGCTGTTGTATATTGTTTGTTATGTTCACAGAGCCTACTATTTCTCAGTCGTTAACTCATGTCATAGGAGCCAGTTGAGCAATGACTGTTGTATGTTGTTTGTTATGTTCACGGAGCTTACTATTTCTCAGTCGTTCACTCATGTCATAGGAGAGAGATGAGCAATGACTGTTGTATGTTGTTTGTTATGTTGACGGAGCTTACTAGTTCTCAGTCGTTAACTCATGTCATAGGAGCCAGTTGAGCAATGACTGTTGTATGTTGTTTGTTATGTTCACGGAGCTTACTATTTCTCAGTCGTTAACTCAAGTCATAGGAGTCAGATCAGCAATGACGGTTGTATGTTGTTTGTTATGTTCACTGAGATTACTATTTCTCAGTCGTTAACTCATGTCATAGGAGCGAGTTGAGAAATGACTGTTGTATGTTGTTTGTTATGTTCACAGAGCTTACTATTTCTCCGTCGTTAACTCATGTCATAGGAGCGAGTTGAGCAATGACTGTTGTATGTTGTTTGTTATGTTCACGGAGCTTAATATTTCTCAGTCGTTATCTCATGTCATAGGAGCGAGTTGAGCAATGACTGTTGTTTGTTGTTTGTTATGTTCACAGAGCTTACTATTTCTCAGTCGTTAACTCATGTCATAGGAGCGAGTTGAGTAATGGCTGTTGTATATTGCTTGTTATGTTCACAGAGCCTACTATTTCTCAGTCGTTAACTCATGTCATAGGAGCCAGTTGAGCAATGACTGTTGTATGTTGTTTGTTATGTTCACGGAGCTTACTATTTCTCAGTCGTTCACTCATGTCATAGGAGAGAGTTGAGCAATGACTGTTGTATGTTGTTTGTTATGTTGACGGAGCTTACTAGTTCTCAGTCGTTAACTCATGTCATAGGAGCCAGTTGAGCAATGACTGTTGTATGTTGTTTGTTATGTTCACGGAGCTTACTATTTCTCAGTCGTTAACTCAAGTCATAGGAGTCAGATCAGCAATGACGGTTGTATGTTGTTTGTTATGTTCACTGAGCTTACTATTTCTCAGTCGTTAACTCATTCCATAGTAGAGAGTTGAGCAATGACTGTTGTATGTTGTTTGTTATGTTCACGGAGCTTACTATTTCTCAGTCGTTAACTCATGTCATAGGAGCGAGTTGAGTAATGACTGTTGTATGTTGTTTGTTAACTTCACAGAGCTTACTATTTCTCAGTCGTTAACTCATGTCATAGGAGCCAGTTGAGTAATGACTGTTGTATGTTGTTTGTTATGTTCACGGAGCTTACTATTTCTCAGTCGTTAACTCATGTCATAGGAGAGAGTTGAGTAATGACTGTTGTATGATGTTTGTTATGTTCACGGAGCTTACTATTTCTCAGTCGTTAACTCAAGTCATAGGAGTCAGATCAGCAATGACTCTTGTATGTTGTTTGTTATGTTCACGGAGCTTACTATTTCTCAGTCGTTAACTCATGTCATAGGAGCCAGCTTAGCAATGACTGTTGTATGTTGTTTGTTATGTTCACGGAGCTTACTATTTCTCAATGGTTAACACATGTCATAGGAGCCAGTTGAGTAATGACTGTTGTATGTTGTTTGTTATGTTCACAGAGCTTAATATTTCTCAGTCGTTAACTCATGTCATAGGAGCCAGTTGAGCAATGACTGTTGTATGTTGTTTGTTATGTTCACAGAGCTTACTATTTCTCAGTCGTTAACTCATGTCATAGGAGCCAGTTTAGCAATGACTGTTGTATGTTGTTAGTTATGTTCACGGAGCTTACTATTTCTCAGTCGTTAACTCATGTCATAGGAGCGAGTTGAGTAATGACTGTTGTATGTTGTTTGTTATCTTCACAGAGCTTACTATTTCTCAGTCGTTAACTCATGTCATAGGAGCCAGTTGAGCAATGACTGTTGTATGTTGTTTGTTATGTTCACAGAGCTTACTATTTCTCAGTCGTTAACTCATGTCATAGGAGCCAGTTTAGCAATGACTGTTGTATGTTGTTAGTTATGTTCACGGAGCTTACTATTTCTCAATGGTTAACTCATGTCATAGCAGCCAGTTGAGCAATGACTGTTGTATGTTGTTTGTTATGTTGACGGAGCTTACTATTTCTCAGTCGTTAACTCATGTCATAGGAGCGAGCTGAGTAATGACTGTTGTATATTGTTTGTTATCTTCACAGAGCTTACTATTTCTCAGTCGTTAACTCATGTCATAGGAGCCAGTTGAGTAATGACTGTTGTATGGTGTTTGTTATGTTCACGGAGCTAACTATTTCTCAGTCGTTAGCTCATGTCATAGGAGCGAGTTGAGTAATGACTCTTGTATGTTGTTTGTTATGTTCACAGAGCTTACTATTTCTCAGTTGTTAACTTATGTCTTAGGAGCGAGTTGAGTAATGACTGTTGTATGTTGTTTGTTATGTTCACGGAGCTTACTATTTCTCAGTCGTTAACTCGTGTCATAGGAGCGAACTGAGCAATGACTGTTGTATGTTGTTTGTTATCTTCACAGAGCTTACTATTTCTCAGTCGTTAACTCATGTCATAGGAGCCAGTTGAGTAATGACTGTTGTATGGTGTTTGTTATGTTCACGGAGCTAACTATTTCTCAGTCGTTAGCTCATGTCATAGGAGCGAGTTGAGTAATGACTCTTGTATGTTGTTTGTTATGTTCACAGAGCTTACTATTTCTCAGTTGTTAACTTATGTCTTAGGAGCGAGTTGAGTAATGACTGTTGTATGTTGTTTGTTATGTTCACGGAGCTTACTATTTCTCAGTCGTTAACTCGTGTCATAGGAGCGAACTGAGCAATGACTGTTGTATGTTGTTTGTTATGTTCACGGAACTTACTGTTTCTCAGTCGTTAACTCATGTCATAGGAGCAAGTTGAGCAATGACTGTTGTATGTTGTTTGTTATGTTCACGGAGCTTACTATTTCTCAGTGGTTAACTCATGTCATAGGAGCGAGTTGAGTAATGACTGTTGTATGTTGTTTGTTATGTTCACAGAGCTTAATATTTCTCAGTTGTTAACTCATGTCATAGAAGAGAGTTCAGCAATGACTGTTGTATGTTGTTTGTTATGTTCACGGAGCTTACTATTTCCCAGTCGTTAACTCATGTCATAGGAGTCAGATCAGCAATGACTGTTGTATGTTGTTTATTATATTCACAGAGCTTACTATTTCTCAGTCGTTAACTCATGTCCTAGGAGCGAGTTGAGTAATGACTGTTGTATGTTGTTTGTTATGTTCACAGAGCTTACTATTTCTCAGTCGTTAACTCATGTCATAGTAGCGAGTTGAGTAATGACTGTTGTATGTTGTTTGTTATCTTCACAGAGCTTAATATTTCTCAGTCGTTAACTCATGTCATAGGAGCCAGTTGGGTAATGACTGTTGTATGTTGTTTGTTATATTCACGGAGCGTACTATTTCCCAGTCGTTAACTCATGTCATAGGAGTCAGATCAGCAATGACTGTTGTATGTTGTTTGTTATATTCACAGAGCTTACTATTTCTCAGTCGTTAACTCATGTCCTAGGAGCGAGTTGAGTAATGACTGTTGTATGTTGTTTGTTATGTTCACAGAGCTTACTATTTCTCAGTCGTTAACTCATGTCATAGGAGCGAGTTGAGTAATGACTGTTGTATGTTGTTTGTTATGTTCACAGAGCTTACTATTTCTCCGTCGTTAACTCATGCCATAGGAGAGAGTTGAGCAATGACTCTTGTATGTTGTTTGTTATGTTGACGGAGCTTACTATTTCTCAGTCGTTAACTCATGTCATAGGAGCGAGTTGAGTAATGACTGTTGTATGTTGTTTCTTATGTTCACAGCGCTTACTATTTCTCAGTCGTTAGCTCATGTCATAGGAGCGAGTTGAGCAATGACTGTTGTATGTTGTTTGTTATGTTCACAGAGCTTACTATTTCTCCGTCGTTAACTCATGCCATAGGAGAGAGTTGAGCAATGACTGTTGTATGTTGTTTGTTATGTTGACGGAGCTTACTATTTCTCAGTCGTTAACTCATGTCATAGGAGCGAGTTGAGTAATGACTGTTGTATGTTGTTTGTTATGTTCACAGAGCTTACTATTTCTCAGTTGTTAACTCATGTCATAGGAGCGAGTTGAGTAATGACTGTTGTATGTTGTTTGTTATGTTCACGGAGCTTACTATTTCTCAGTCGTTAACTCATGTCATAGGAGCGAACTGAGCAATGACTGTTGTATGTTGTTTGTTATGTTCACTGAGCTTACTATTTCTCAGTCGTTAACTCATGTCATAGGAGCGAGTTGAGCAATGACTGTTGTATGTTGTTTGTTATTTTCGCGGAGCTTACTATTTCTCAGTCGTTAACTCATGTCATAGGAGCGAGTTGAGTAATGACTCTTGTATGTTGTTTGTTATGTTCACAGAGCTTACTATTTCTCAGTTGTTATCTTATGTCTTAGGAGCGAGTTGAGTAATGACTGTTGTATGTTGTTTGTTATGTTCACGGAGCTTACTCTTTCTCAGTCGTTCACTCGTGTCATAGGAGCGAACTGAGCAATGACTGTTGTATGTTGTTTGTTATGTTCACGGAACTTACTGTTTCTCAGTCGTTAACTCATGTCATAGGAGCAAGTTGAGCAATGACTGTTGTATGTTGTTTGTTATGTTCACAGAGCTTACTATTTCTCAGTCGTTAACTCATGTCCTAGGAGCGAGTTGAGTAATGACTGTTGTATGTTGTTTGTTATGTTCACAGAGCTTACTATTTCTCAGTCGTTAACTCATGTCATAGTAGCGAGTTGAGTAATGACTGTTGTATGTTGTTTGTTATCTTCACAGAGCTTAATATTTCTCAGTCGTTAACTCATGTCATAGGAGCCAGTTGGGTAATGACTGTTGTATGTTGTTTGTTATATTCACGGAGCGTACTATTTCCCAGTCGTTAACTCATGTCATAGGAGTCAGATCAGCAATGACTGTTGTATGTTGTTTGTTATATTCACAGAGCTTACTATTTCTCAGTCGTTAACTCATGTCCTAGGAGCGAGTTGAGTAATGACTGTTGTATGTTGTTTGTTATGTTCACAGAGCTTACTATTTCTCAGTCGTTAACTCATGTCATAGGAGCGAGTTGAGTAATGACTGTTGTATGTTGTTTGTTATGTTCACAGAGCTTACTATTTCTCCGTCGTTAACTCATGCCATAGGAGAGAGTTGAGCAATGACTCTTGTATGTTGTTTGTTATGTTGACGGAGCTTACTATTTCTCAGTCGTTAACTCATGTCATAGGAGCGAGTTGAGTAATGACTGTTGTATGTTGTTTCTTATGTTCACAGCGCTTACTATTTCTCAGTCGTTAGCTCATGTCATAGGAGCGAGTTGAGCAATGACTGTTGTATGTTGTTTGTTATGTTCACAGAGCTTACTATTTCTCCGTCGTTAACTCATGCCATAGGAGAGAGTTGAGCAATGACTGTTGTATGTTGTTTGTTATGTTGACGGAGCTTACTATTTCTCAGTCGTTAACTCATGTCATAGGAGCGAGTTGAGTAATGACTGTTGTATGTTGTTTGTTATGTTCACAGAGCTTACTATTTCTCAGTTGTTAACTCATGTCATAGGAGCGAGTTGAGTAATGACTGTTGTATGTTGTTTGTTATGTTCACGGAGCTTACTATTTCTCAGTCGTTAACTCATGTCATAGGAGCGAACTGAGCAATGACTGTTGTATGTTGTTTGTTATGTTCACTGAGCTTACTATTTCTCAGTCGTTAACTCATGTCATAGGAGCGAGTTGAGCAATGACTGTTGTATGTTGTTTGTTATTTTCGCGGAGCTTACTATTTCTCAGTCGTTAACTCATGTCATAGGAGCGAGTTGAGTAATGACTCTTGTATGTTGTTTGTTATGTTCACAGAGCTTAATATTTCTCAGTTGTTATCTTATGTCTTAGGAGCGAGTTGAGTAATGACTGTTGTATGTTGTTTGTTATGTTCACGGAGCTTACTATTTCTCAGTCGTTAACTCGTGTCATAGGAGCGAACTGAGCAATGACTGTTGTATGTTGTTTGTTATGTTCACGGAACTTACTGTTTCTCAGTCATTAACTCATGTCATAGGAGCAAGTTGAGCAATGACTGTTGTATGTTGTTTGTTATGTTCACGGAGCTTACTATTTCTCAGTCGTTAACTCATGTCATAGGAGCGAGTTGAGTAATGACTGTTGTATGTTGTTTGTTATGTTCACAGAGCTTAATATTTCTCAGTTGTTAACTCATGTCATAGAAGAGAGTTGAGCAATGACTGTTGTATGTTGTTTGTTATGTTCACGGAGCTTACTATTTCCCAGTCGTTAACTCATGTCATAGGAGCCAGTTGAGTAATGACTGTTGTATGTTGTTTGTTATATTCACGGAGCTTACTATTTCCCAGTCGTTAACTCATGTCATAGGAGTCAGATCAGCAATGACTGTTGTATGTTGTTTGTTATATTCACAGAGCTTACTATTTCTCAGTCGTTAACTCATGTCCTAGGAGCGAGTTGAGTAATGACTGTTGTATGTTGTTTGTTATGTTCACAGAGCTTACTATTTCTCAGTCGTTAACTCATGTCATAGGAGCGAGTTGAGTAATGACTGTTGTATGTTGTTTGTTATGTTCACAGAGCTTACTATTTCTCCGTCGTTAACTCATGCCATAGGAGAGAGTTGAGCAATGACTCTTGTATGTTGTTTGTTATGTTGACGGAGCTTACTATTTCTCAGTCGTTAACTCATGTCATAGGAGCGAGTTGAGTAATGACTGTTGTATGTTGTTTCTTATGTTCACAGCGCTTACTATTTCTCAGTCGTTAGCTCATGTCATAGGAGCGAGTTGAGCAATGACTGTTGTATGTTGTTTGTTATGTTCACAGAGCTTACTATTTCTCCGTCGTTAACTCATGCCATAGGAGAGAGTTGAGCAATGACTGTTGTATGTTGTTTGTTATGTTGACGGAGCTTACTATTTCTCAGTCGTTAACTCATGTCATAGGAGCGAGTTGAGTAATGACTGTTGTATGTTGTTTGTTATGTTCACAGAGCTTACTATTTCTCAGTTGTTAACTCATGTCATAGGAGCGAGTTGAGTAATGACTGTTGTATGTTGTTTGTTATGTTCACGGAGCTTACTATTTCTCAGTCGTTAACTCATGTCATAGGAGCGAACTGAGCAATGACTGTTGTATGTTGTTTGTTATGTTCACTGAGCTTACTATTTTTCAGTCGTTAACTCATGTCATAGGAGCGAGTTGAGCAATGACTGTTGTATGTTGTTTGTTATTTTCGCGGAGCTTACTATTTCTCAGTCGTTAACTCATGTCATAGGAGCGAGTTGAGTAATGACTCTTGTATGTTGTTTGTTATGTTCACAGAGCTTAATATTTCTCAGTTGTTATCTTATGTCTTAGGAGCGAGTTGAGTAATGACTGTTGTATGTTGTTTGTTATGTTCACGCAGCTTACTATTTCTCAGTCGTTAACTCGTGTCATAGGAGCGAACTGAGCAATGACTGTTGTATGTTGTTTGTTATGTTCACGGAACTTACTGTTTCTCAGTCGTTAACTCATGTCATAGGAGCAAGTTGAGCAATGACTGTTGTATGTTGTTTGTTATGTTCACGGAGCTTACTATTTCTCAGTCGTTAACTCATGTCATAGGAGCGAGTTGAGTAATGACTGTTGTATGTTGTTTGTTATGTTCACAGAGCTTAATATTTCTCAGTTGTTAACTCATGTCATAGAAGAGAGTTGAGCAATGACTGTTGTATGTTGTTTGTTATGTTCACGGAGCTTACTATTTCCCAGTCGTTAACTCATGTCATAGGAGTCAGATCAGCAATGACTGTTGTATGTTGTTTATTATATTCACAGAGCTTACTATTTCTCAGTCGTTAACTCATGTCCTAGGAGCGAGTTGAGTAATGACTGTTGTATGTTGTTTGTTATGTTCACAGAGCTTACTATTTCTCAGTCGTTAGCTCATGTCATAGGAGCGAGTTGAGTAATGACTGTTGTATGTTGTTTGTTATCTTCACAGAGCTTAATATTTCTCAGTCGTTAACTCATGTCATAGGAGCCAGTTGAGTAATGACTGTTGTATGTTGTTTGTTATATTCACGGAGCTTACTATTTCCCAGTCGTTAACTCATGTCATAGGAGTCAGATCAGCAATGACTGTTGTATGTTGTTTGTTATATTCACAGAGCTTACTATTTCTCAGTCGTTAACTCATGTCATAGGAGCGAGTTGAGTAATGACTGTTGTATGTTGTTTGTTATGTTCACAGAGCTTACTATTTCTCCGTCGTTAACTCATGCCATAGGAGAGAGTTGAGCAATGACTATTGTATGTTGTTTGTTATGTTGACGGAGCTTACTATTTCTCAGTCGTTAACTCATGTCATAGGAGCGACTTGAGTAATGACTGTTGTATGTTGTTTGTTATGTTCACAGAGCTTACTATTTCTCAGTTGTTAACTCATGTCATAGGAGCGAGTTGAGTAATGACTGTTGTATGTTGTTTGTTATGTTCACGGAGCTTACTATTTCTCAGTCGTTAACTCATGTCATAGGAGCGAACTGAGCAATGACTGTTGTATGTTGTTTGTTATGTTCACTGAGCTTACTATTTCTCAGTCGTTAACTCATGTCATAGGAGCGAGTTGAGCAATGACTGTTGTATGTTGTTTGTTATTTTCGCGGAGCTTACTATTTCTCAGTCGTTAACACATGTCATAGGAGCGAGTTGAGTAATGACTGTTGTATGTTGTTTGTTATGTTCACAGAGCTTAATATTTCTCAGTTGTTAACTCATGTCATAGAAGAGAGTTGAGCAATGACTGTTGTATGTTGTTTGTTATGTTCACGGAGCTTACTATTTCCCAGTCGTTAACTCATGTCATAGGAGTCAGATCAGCAATGACTGTTGTATGTTGTTTATTATATTCACAGAGCTTACTATTTCTCAGTCGTTAACTCATGTCCTAGGAGCGAGTTGAGTAATGACTGTTGTATGTTGTTTGTTATGTTCACAGAGCTTACTATTTCTCCGTCGTTAACTCATGCCATAGGAGAGAGTTGAGCAATGACTCTTGTATGTTGTTTGTTATGTTGACGGAGCTTACTATTTCTCAGTCGTTAACTCATGTCATAGGAGCGAGTTGAGTAATGACTGTTGTATGTTGTTTGTTATGTTCACAGAGCTTACTATTTCTCAGTTGTTAACTCATGTCATAGGAGCGAGTTGAGTAATGACTGTTGTATGTTGTTTGTTATGTTCACGGAGCTTACTATTTCTCAGTCGTTAACTCATGTCATAGGAGCGAACTGAGCAATGACTGTTGTATGTTGTTTGTTATGTTCACTGAGCTTACTATTTCTCAGTCGTTAACTCATGTCATATGAGCGAGTTGAGCAATGACTGCTGTATGTTGTTTGTTATTTTCGCGGAGCTTACTATTTCTCAGTCGTTAACTCATGTCATAGGAGCGAGTTGAGTAATGACTGTTGTATGTTGTTTGTTATGTTCACAGAGCTTAATATTTCTCAGTTGTTAACTCATGTCATAGAAGAGAGTTGAGCAATGACTGTTGTATGTTGTTTGTTATGTTCACGGAGCTTACTATTTCTCAGTCGTTAACTCATGTCATAGGAGTCAGATCAGCAATGACTGTTGTATGTTGTTTGTTATATTCACAGAGATTACTATTTCTCAGTCGTTAACTCATGTCATAGGAGCGAGTTGAGTAATGACTGTTGTATGTTGTTTGTTATGTTCACGGAGCTTACTATTTCTCAGTCGTTAACTCATGTCATAGGAGCGAACTGAGCAATGACTGTTGTATGTTGTTTGTTATGTTCACTGAGCTTACTATTTTTCAGTCGTTAACTCATGTCATAGGAGCGAGTTGAGCAATGACTGTTGTATGTTGTTTGTTATTTTCGCGGAGCTTACTATTTCTCAGTCGTTAACTCATGTCATAGGAGCGAGTTGAGTAATGACTCTTGTATGTTGTTTGTTATGTTCACAGAGCTTAATATTTCTCAGTTGTTATCTTATGTCTTAGGAGCGAGTTGAGTAATGACTGTTGTATGTTGTTTGTTATGTTCACGCAGCTTACTATTTCTCAGTCGTTAACTCGTGTCATAGGAGCGAACTGAGCAATGACTGTTGTATGTTGTTTGTTATGTTCACGGAACTTACTGTTTCTCAGTCGTTAACTCATGTCATAGGAGCAAGTTGAGCAATGACTGTTGTATGTTGTTTGTTATGTTCACGGAGCTTACTATTTCTCAGTCGTTAACTCATGTCATAGGAGCGAGTTGAGTAATGACTGTTGTATGTTGTTTGTTATGTTCACAGAGCTTAATATTTCTCAGTTGTTAACTCATGTCATAGAAGAGAGTTGAGCAATGACTGTTGTATGTTGTTTGTTATGTTCACGGAGCTTACTATTTCCCAGTCGTTAACTCATGTCATAGGAGTCAGATCAGCAATGACTGTTGTATGTTGTTTATTATATTCACAGAGCTTACTATTTCTCAGTCGTTAACTCATGTCCTAGGAGCGAGTTGAGTAATGACTGTTGTATGTTGTTTGTTATGTTCACAGAGCTTACTATTTCTCAGTCGTTAACTCATGTCATAGGAGCGAGTTGAGTAATGACTGTTGTATGTTGTTTGTTATCTTCACAGAGCTTAATATTTCTCAGTCGTTAACTCATGTCATAGGAGCCAGTTGAGTAATGACTGTTGTATGTTGTTTGTTATATTCACGGAGCTTACTATTTCCCAGTCGTTAACTCATGTCATAGGAGTCAGATCAGCAATGACTGTTGTATGTTGTTTGTTATATTCACAGAGCTTACTATTTCTCAGTCGTTAACTCATGTCATAGGAGCGAGTTGAGTAATGACTGTTGTATGTTGTTTGTTATGTTCACAGAGCTTACTATTTCTCCGTCGTTAACTCATGCCATAGGAGAGAGTTGAGCAATGACTATTGTATGTTGTTTGTTATGTTGACGGAGCTTACTATTTCTCAGTCGTTAACTCATGTCATAGGAGCGACTTGAGTAATGACTGTTGTATGTTGTTTGTTATGTTCACAGAGCTTACTATTTCTCAGTTGTTAACTCATGTCATAGGAGCGAGTTGAGTAATGACTGTTGTATGTTGTTTGTTATGTTCACGGAGCTTACTATTTCTCAGTCGTTAACTCATGTCATAGGAGCGAACTGAGCAATGACTGTTGTATGTTGTTTGTTATGTTCACTGAGCTTACTATTTCTCAGTCGTTAACTCATGTCATAGGAGCGAGTTGAGCAATGACTGTTGTATGTTGTTTGTTATTTTCGCGGAGCTTACTATTTCTCAGTCGTTAACACATGTCATAGGAGCGAGTTGAGTAATGACTGTTGTATGTTGTTTGTTATGTTCACAGAGCTTAATATTTCTCAGTTGTTAACTCATGTCATAGAAGAGAGTTGAGCAATGACTGTTGTATGTTGTTTGTTATGTTCACGGAGCTTACTATTTCCCAGTCGTTAACTCATGTCATAGGAGTCAGATCAGCAATGACTGTTGTATGTTGTTTATTATATTCACAGAGCTTACTATTTCTCAGTCGTTAACTCATGTCCTAGGAGCGAGTTGAGTAATGACTGTTGTATGTTGTTTGTTATGTTCACAGAGCTTACTATTTCTCCGTCGTTAACTCATGCCATAGGAGAGAGTTGAGCAATGACTCTTGTATGTTGTTTGTTATGTTGACGGAGCTTACTATTTCTCAGTCGTTAACTCATGTCATAGGAGCGAGTTGAGTAATGACTGTTGTATGTTGTTTGTTATGTTCACAGAGCTTACTATTTCTCAGTTGTTAACTCATGTCATAGGAGCGAGTTGAGTAATGACTGTTGTATGTTGTTTGTTATGTTCACGGAGCTTACTATTTCTCAGTCGTTAACTCATGTCATAGGAGCGAACTGAGCAATGACTGTTGTATGTTGTTTGTTATGTTCACTGAGCTTACTATTTCTCAGTCGTTAACTCATGTCATATGAGCGAGTTGAGCAATGACTGCTGTATGTTGTTTGTTATTTTCGCGGAGCTTACTATTTCTCAGTCGTTAACTCATGTCATAGGAGCGAGTTGAGTAATGACTGTTGTATGTTGTTTGTTATGTTCACAGAGCTTAATATTTCTCAGTTGTTAACTCATGTCATAGAAGAGAGTTGAGCAATGACTGTTGTATGTTGTTTGTTATGTTCACGGAGCTTACTATTTCTCAGTCGTTAACTCATGTCATAGGAGTCAGATCAGCAATGACTGTTGTATGTTGTTTGTTATATTCACAGAGATTACTATTTCTCAGTCGTTAACTCATGTCCTAGGAGCGAGTTGAATAATGACTGTTGTATGTTGTTTGTTATGTTCACAGAGCTTACTATTTCTCAGTCGTTACCTCATGTCATAGGAGCGAGTTGAGCAATGACTGTTGTATATTGTTTGTTATGTTCACGGAGCTTACTATTTCTCAGTCGTTCACTCATGGCATTGGAGCGTGTTGAGCAATGACTGTTGCATATTTTTTGTTATGTTCACGAGCTTACTATTTCGCAGTCGTTAACTCATGTCATAGGAGCCAGTTGAGCAATGACTGTTGTATGTTGTTTGTTATGTTGACGGAGCTTACTATTTCTCAGTCGTTCAATCATGTCATAGGAGAGAGTTGAGCAATGACTGTTGTATGGTGTATGTTATGTTGACGAAGCTTGCTAGTTGTCAGTCGTTAACTCATGTCATAGGAGCCAGTTGAGTATTTGACTGTTGTATGTTGTTTGTTATGTTCACGGAGCTTACTATTTCTCAGTCGTTAACTCAAGTCATAGGAGTCAGATCAGCAATGACTGTTGTATGTTGTTTGTTATGTTCACGGAGCTTACTATTTCTCAGTCGTTAACTCATGTTATAGGAGCCAGTTGAGCAATGACTCTTGTATGTTGTTAGTTATGTTCACGGAGCTTACTATTTCTCAATCGTTAACTCATGTCATAGGAGCCAGTTGAGCAATGACTGTTGTATGTTGTTTCTTATGCTCACAGCGCTTACTATTTCTCAGTCGTTAACTCATGTCATAGGAGCGAGTTGAGTAATGACTGTTGTATGTTGTTTGTTATGTTGACGGAGCTAACTATTTCTCAGTCGTTAACTCATGTCATAGGAGCGAGTTGAGTAATGACTGCTGTATGTTGTTTGTTATCTTCACAGAGCTTACTATTTCTCAGTCGTTAACTCATGTCATAGGAGCCAGTTGAGTAATGACTGTTGTATGTTGTTTGTTATGTTCACGGAGCTTAATATTTCTCAGTCGTTATCTCATGTCATAGGAGCGAGTTGAGCAATGACTGTTGTTTGTTGTTTGTTATGTTCACAGAGCTTACTATTTCTCAGTCGTTAACTCATGTCATAGGAGCGAGTTGAGTAATGGCTGTTGTATATTGTTTGTTATGTTCACAGAGCCTACTATTTCACAGTCGTTAACTCATGTCATAGGAGCCAGTTGAGCAATGACTGTTGTATGTTTTTGTTATGTTCAAGGAACTTACTATTTCTCAGTCGTTCACTCATGTCATAGGAGCGAGTTGAGCAATGACTGTTGTATGTTGTTTGTTATGTTCACGGAGCTTAATATTTCTCAGTCGTTATCTCATGTCATAGGAGCGAGTTGAGCAATGACTCTTGTTTGTTGTTTGTTATGTTCACAGAGCTTACTATTTCTCAGTCGTTAACTCATGTCATAGGAGCGAGTTGAGTAATGGCTGTTGTATATTGCTTGTTATGTTCAGAGCCTACTATTTCTCAGTCGTTAACTCATGTCATAGGAGCCAGCTGAGCAATGACTGTTGTATGTTGTTTGTTATGTTCACGGAGCTTACTATTTCTCAGTCGTTCACTCATGTCATAGTAGAGAGTTGAGCAATGACTGTTGTATGTTGTTTGTTATGTTGACGGAGCTTACTAGTTCTCAGTCGTTAACTCATGTCATAGGAGCCAGTTGAGCAATGACTGTTGTATGTTGTTTGTTATGTTCACGGAGCTTACTGTTTCTCAGTCGTTAACTCAAGTCATAGGAGTCAGATCAGCAATGACGGTTGTATGTTGTTTGTTATGTTCACGGAGCTTACTATTTCTCAGTCGTTAACTTATGCCATAGTAGAGAGTTGAGCAATGACTGTTGTATGTTGTTTGTTATGTTGACGGAGCTTACTATTTCTCAGTCGTTAACTCATGTCATAGGAGCAAGTTGAGTAATGACTGTTGTATGTTGTTTGTTAACTTCACAGAGCTTACTATTTCTCAGTCGTTAACTCATGTCATAGGAGCCAGTTGAGTAATGACTGTTGTATGTTGTTTGTTATGTTCACGGAGCTTACTATTTCTCAGTCGTTAACTCATGTCATAGGAGAGAGTTGAGTAATGACTGTTGTATGTTGTTTGTTATGTTCACGGAGCTTACTATTTCTCAGTCGTTAACTCAAGTCATAGGAGTCAGATCAGCAATGACTCTTGTATGTTGTTTGTTATGTTCACGGAGCTTATTATTTCTCAGTCGTTAACTCATGTCATAGGAGCCAGTTTAGCAATGACTGTTGTATGTTATTAGTTATGTTCACGGAGCTTACTATTTCTCAATGGTTAACTCATGTCATAGGAGCCAGTTGAGTAATGACTGTTGTATGCTGTTTGTTATGTTCACAGAGCTTAATATTTCTCCGTCGTTAACTCATGCCATAGGAGAGAGTTGAGCAATGACTGTTGTATGTTGTTTGTTATGTTGACGGAGCTTACTATTTCTCAGTCGTTAACTCATGTCATAGGAGCGAGTTGAGTAATGACTGTTGTATGTTGTTTGTTATCTTCACAGAGCTTACTATTTCTCAGTCGTTAACTCATGTCATAGGAGCCAGTTGAGCAATGACTGTTGTATGTTGTTTGTTATGTTCACAGAGCTTACTATTTCTCAGTCGTTAACTCATGTCATAGGAGCCAGTTTAGCAATGACTGCTGTATGTTGTTAGTTATGTTCACGGAGCTTACTATTTCTCAATGGTTAACTCATGTCATAGCAGCCAGTTGAGCAATGACTGTTGTATGTTGTTTGTTATGTTGACGGAGCTTACTATTTCTCAGTCGTTAACTCATGTCATAGGAGCGAGCTGAGTAATGACTGTTGTATGTTGTTTGTTATCTTCACAGAGCTTACTATTTCTCAGTCGTTAACTCATGTCATAGGAGCCAGTTGAGTAATGACTGTTGTATGGTGTTTGTTATGTTCACGGAGCTAACTATTTCTCAGTCGTTAGCTCATGTCATAGGAGCGAGTTGAGTAATGACTGTTGTATGTTGTTTGTTATGTTCACAGAGCTTACTATTTCTCAGTTGTTAACTTATGTCTTAGGAGCGAGTTGAGTAATGACTGTTGTATGTTGTTTGTTATGTTCACGGAGCTTACTATTTCTCAGTCGTTAACTCGTGTCATAGGAGCGAACTGAGCAATGACTGTTGTATGTTGTTTGTTATGTTCACGGAACTTACTGTTTCTCAGTCGTTAACTCATGTCATAGGAGCAAGTTGAGCAATGACTGTTGTATGTTGTTTGTTATGTTCACGGAGCTTACTATTTCTCAGTCGTTAACTCATGTCATAGGAGCGAGTTGAGTAATGACTGTTGTATGTTGTTTGTTATGTTCACAGAGCTTACTATTTCTCAGTTGTTAACTCATGTCATAGAAGAGAGTTGAGCAATGACTGTTGTATGTTGTTTGTTATGTTCACGGAGCTTACTATTTCTCAGTCGTTAACTCATGTCCTAGGAGCGAGTTGAGTAATGACTGTTGTATGTTGTTTGTTATGTTCACAGAGCTTACTATTTCTCAGTCGTTAACTCATGTCATAGGAGCGAGTTGAGTAATGACTGTTGTATGTTGTTTGTTATCTTCACAGAGCTTAATATTTCTCAGTCGTTAACTCATGTCATAGGAGCCAGTTGAGTAATGACTGTTGTATGTTGTTTGTTATATTCACGGAGCTTACTATTTCCCAGTCGTTAACTCATGTCATAGGAGTCAGATCAGCAATGACTGTTGTATGTTGTTTGTTATATTCACAGAGCTTACTATTTCTCAGTCGTTAACTCATGTCCTAGGAGCGAGTTGAGTAATGACTGTTGTATGTTGTTTGTTATGTTCACAGAGCTTACTATTTCTCAGTCGATAACTCATGTCATAGGAGCGAGTTGAGTAATGACTGTTGTATGTTGTTTGTTATCTTCACAGAGCTTACTATTTCTCAGTCGTTAACTCATGTCATAGGAGCCAGTTGAGTAATGACTGTTGTATGTTGTTTGTTATGTTCACGGAGCTTACTATTTCTCAGTCGTTAACTCATGTCATAGGAGCGAGTTAAGTAATGACTGTTGTATGTTGTTTGTTATGTTCACAGAGCTTACTATTTCTCAGTTGTTAACTCATGTCATAGGAGCGAGTTGAGTAATGACTGTTGTATGTTGTTTGTTATGTTCACGGAGCTTACTATTTCTCAGTCGTTAGCTCATGTCATAGGAGCGAGTTGAGCAATGACTGTTGTATGTTGTTTGTTATCTTCACAGAGCTTAATATTTCTCAGTCGTTAACTCATGTCATAGGAGCCAGTTGAGTAATGACTGTTGTATGTTGTTTGTTATATTCACGGAGCTTACTATTTCCCAGTCGTTAACTCATGTCATAGGAGTCAGATCAGCAATGACTGTTGTATGTTGTTTGTTATATTCACAGAGCTTACTATTTCTCAGTCGTTAACTCATGTCCTAGGAGCGAGTTGAGTAATGACTGTTGTATGTTGTTTGTTATGTTCACAGAGCTTACTATTTCTCAGTCGTTAACTCATGTCATAGGAGCGAGTTGAGTAATGACTGTTGTATGTTGTTTGTTATCTTCACAGAGCTTACTATTTCTCAGTCGTTAACTCATGTCATAGGAGCCAGTTGAGTAATGACTGTTGTATGTTGTTTGTTATGTTCACGGAGCTTACTAGTTCTCAGTCGTTAACTCATGTCATAGGAGCAAGTTGAGTAATGACTGTTGTATGTTGTTTGTTATGTTCACAGAGATTACTATTTCTCAGTTGTTAACTCATGTCATAGGAGCGAGTTGAGTAATGACTGTTGTATGTTGTTTGTTATGTTCACGGAGCTTACTATTTCTCAGTCGTTAGCTCATGTCATAGGAGCGAGTTGAGCAATGACTGTTGTATGTTGTTTGTTATGTTCACAGAACTTAATATTTCTCAGTTGTTAACTCATGTCATAGAAGAGAGTTGAGCAATGACTGTTGTATGTTGTTTGTTATGTTCACGGAGCTTACTATTTCCCAGTCGTTAACTCATGTCATAGGAGTCAGATCAGCAATGACTGTTGTATGTTGTTTGTTATATTCACAGAGCTTACTATTTCTCAGTCGTTAACCCATGTCATAGGAGCCAGTTGAGCAATGACTGTTGTATGTTGTTTGTTATGTTCACAGAGCTTACTATTTCTCAGTCGTTAGCTCATGTCATAGGAGCGAGTTGAGTAATGGCTGTTGTATGTTGTTTGTTATGTTCACAGAGCTTAATATTTCTCAGTCGTTAACTCATGTCATAGGAGCCAGTTGAGCAATGACTGTTGTATGTTGTTTGTTATGTTCACAGAGCTTACTATTTCTCAGTCGTTAGCTCATGTCATAGGAGCGAGTTGAGTAATGGCTGTTGTATATTGATTGTTATGTTCACAGAGCCTACTATTTCTCAGTCGTTAACTGATGTCATAGGAGCGAGTTGAGCAATGACTGTTGTAAATTGCTTGTTATGTTCACGGAGCTTACTATTTCTCAGTCGTTAACTCATGGCATTGGAGCGAGTTGAGCAATGACTGTTGCATATTTTTTGTTATGTTCACAGAGCTTACTATTTCTCAGTCGTTAACTCATGTCATATGAGCCAGTTGAGCAATGACTGTTGTATGTTGTTTGTTATGTTCACGGAGCTTACTATTTCTCAGTCGTTCACTCATGTCATAGGAGAGAGTTGAGCAATGACTGTTGTATGTTGTTTGTTATGTTGACGGAGTTTACTAGTTCTCAGTCGTTCACTCATGTCATAGGAGAGAGTTGAGCAATGACTGCTGTATGTTGTTTGTTATGTTCACGGAGCATACTATTTCTCAGTCGTTAACTCAAGTCATAGGAGTCAGATCAGCAATGCCTGTTGTATGTTGTTTGTTATGTTCACGGAGCTTACTATTTCTCAGTCGTTAATTCATGTCATAGGAGCCAGTTGAGCAATGACTCTTGTATGTTGTTAGTTATATTCACGGAGCTTACTATTTCTCAATCGTTAACTCATGTCATAGGAGCCAGTTGAGCAATAACTGTTGTATGTTGTTTGTTATGTTCATGAAGCTTACTATTTCTCCGTCGTTAACTCATGCCATAGGAGCGAGTTGAGCAATGACTGTTGTATGTTGTTTGTTATGTTGACGGAGCTTACTATTTCTCAGTCGATAACTCATGTCATAGGAGCGAGCTGAGTAATGACTGTTGTATGTTGTTTGTTATCTTCACAGAGCTTACTATTTCTCAGTCGTTAACTCATGTCATAGGAGCCAGTTGAGTAATGACTGTTGTATGGTGTTTGTTATGTTCACGGAGCTTACTATTTCTCAGTCGTTAGCTCATGTCATAGGAGCGAGTTGAGCAATGACTGTTGTATGTTGTTTGTTATGTTCACGGAGCTTACTATTTCTCAGTCGTTAACTCATGTCATAGGAGCGAGTTGAGTAATGACTGTTGTATGTTGTTTGTTATGTTCACAGAGCTTAATATTTCTCAGTTGTTAACTCATGTCATAGAAGCGAGTTGAGTAATGACTGTTGTATGTTGTTTGTTATGTTCACGGAGCTTACTATTTCTCAGTCGTTAACTCATGTCATAGGAGTCAGATCAGCAATGACTGTTGTATGTTGTTTGTTATATTCACAGAGCTTACTATTTCTCAGTCGTTAACACATGTCCTAGGAGCGAGTTGAGTAATGACTGTTGTATGTTGTTTGTTATGTTCACAGAGCTTACTATTTCTCAGTCGTTAACTCATGTCATAGGAGTTAGATCAGCAATGACTGTTGTATGTTGTTTGTTATATTCACAGAGCTTACTATTTCTCAGTCGTTAACTCATGTCCTAGGAGCGAGTTGAGTAATGACTGTTGTATGTTGTTTGTTATCTTCACAGAGCTTACTATTTCTCAGTCGTTAACTCATGTCATAGGAGCCAGTTTAGCAATGACTGTTGTATGTTGTTAGTTATGTTCACGGAGCTTACTATTTCTCAATGGTTAACTCATGTCATAGCAGCCAGTTGAGCAATGACTGTTGTATGTTGTTTGTTATGTTCACGGAGCTTACTATTTCTCAGTCGTTAATTCATGTCATAGGAGCCAGTTGAGCAATGACTCTTGTATGTTGTTAGTTATATTCACGGAGCTTACTATTTCTCAATCGTTAACTCATGTCATAGGAGCCAGTTGAGCAATAACTGTTGTATGTTGTTTGTTATGTTCATGAAGCTTACTATTTCTCCGTCGTTAACTCATGCCATAGGAGCGAGTTGAGCAATGACTGTTGTATGTTGTTTGTTATGTTGACGGAGCTTACTATTTCTCAGTCGATAACTCATGTCATAGGAGCGAGCTGAGTAATGACTGTTGTATGTTGTTTGTTATCTTCACAGAGCTTACTATTTCTCAGTCGTTAACTCATGTCATAGGAGCCAGTTGAGTAATGACTGTTGTATGGTGTTTGTTATGTTCACGGAGCTTACTATTTCTCAGTCGTTAGCTCATGTCATAGGAGCGAGTTGAGCAATGACTGTTGTATGTTGTTTGTTATGTTCACGGAGCTTACTATTTCTCAGTCGTTAACTCATGTCATAGGAGCGAGTTGAGTAATGACTGTTGTATGTTGTTTGTTATGTTCACAGAGCTTAATATTTCTCAGTTGTTAACTCATGTCATAGAAGCGAGTTGAGTAATGACTGTTGTATGTTGTTTGTTATGTTCACGGAGCTTACTATTTCTCAGTCGTTAACTCATGTCATAGGAGTCAGATCAGCAATGACTGTTGTATGTTGTTTGTTATATTCACAGAGCTTACTATTTCTCAGTCGTTAACTCATGTCCTAGGAGCGAGTTGAGTAATGACTGTTGTATGTTGTTTGTTATGTTCACAGAGCTTACTATTTCTCAGTCGTTAACTCATGTCATAGGAGTTAGATCAGCAATGACTGTTGTATGTTGTTTGTTATATTCACAGAGCTTACTATTTCTCAGTCGTTAACTCATGTCCTAGGAGCGAGTTGAGTAATGACTGTTGTATGTTGTTTGTTATCTTCACAGAGCTTACTATTTCTCAGTCGTTAACTCATGTCATAGGAGCCAGTTTAGCAATGACTGTTGTATGTTGTTAGTTATGTTCACGGAGCTTACTATTTCTCAATGGTTAACTCATGTCATAGCAGCCAGTTGAGCAATGACTGTTGTATGTTGTTTGTTATGTTGACGGAGCTTACTATTTCTCAGTCGTTAACTCATGTCATAGGAGCGAGCTGAGTAATGACTGTTGTATGTTGTTTGTTATCTTCACAGAGCTTACTATTTCTCAGTCGTTAACTCATGTCATAGGAGCCAGTTGAGTAATGACTGTTGTATGGTGTTTGTTATGTTCACGGAGCTAACTATTTCTCAGTCGTTAGCTCATGTCATAGGAGCGAGTTGAGTAATGACTCTTGTATGTTGTTTGTTATGTTCACAGAGCTTACTATTTCTCAGTTGTTATCTTATGTCTTAGGAGCGAGTTGAGTAATGACTGTTGTATGTTGTTTGTTATGTTCACGGAGCTTACTATTTCTCAGTCGTTAACTCGTGTCATAGGAGCGAACTGAGCAATGACTGTTGTATGTTGTTTGTTATGTTCACGGAACTTACTGTTTCTCAGTCGTTAACTCATGTCATAGGAGCAAGTTGAGCAATGACTGTTGTATGTTGTTTGTTATGTTCACGGAGCTTACTATTTCTCAGTCGTTAACTCATGTCATAGGAGCGAGTTGAGTAATGACTGTTGTATGTTGTTTGTTATGTTCACAGAGCTTAATATTTCTCAGTTGTTAACTCATGTCATAGAAGAGAGTTGAGCAATGACTGTTGTATGTTGTTTGTTATGTTCACGGAGCTTACTATTTCCCAGTCGTTAACTCATGTCATAGGAGTCAGATCAGCAATGACTGTTGTATGTTGTTTGTTATATTCACAGAGCTTACTATTTCTCAGTCGTTAACCCATGTCATAGGAGCCAGTTGAGCAATGACTGTTGTATGTTGTTTGTTATGTTCACAGAGCTTACTATTTCTCAGTCGTTAGCTCATGTCATAGGAGCGAGTTGAGTAATGGCTGTTGTATGTTGTTTGTTATGTTCACAGAGCTTAATATTTCTCAGTCGTTAACTCATGTCATAGGAGCCAGTTGAGCAATGACTGTTGTATGTTGTTTGTTATGTTCACAGAGCTTACTATTTCTCAGTCGTTAGCTCATGTCATAGGAGCGAGTTGAGTAATGGCTGTTGTATATTGATTGTTATGTTCACAGAGCCTACTATTTCTCAGTCGTTAACTGATGTCATAGGAGCGAGTTGAGCAATGACTGTTGTAAATTGCTTGTTATGTTCACGGAGCTTACTATTTCTCAGTCGTTAACTCATGGCATTGGAGCGAGTTGAGCAATGACTGTTGCATATTTTTTGTTATGTTCACAGAGCTTACTATTTCTCAGTCGTTAACTCATGTCATATGAGCCAGTTGAGCAATGACTGTTGTATGTTGTTTGTTATGTTCACGGAGCTTACTATTTCTCAGTCGTTCACTCATGTCATAGGAGAGAGTTGAGCAATGACTGTTGTATGTTGTTTGTTATGTTGACGGAGTTTACTAGTTCTCAGTCGTTCACTCATGTCATAGGAGAGAGTTGAGCAATGACTGCTGTATGTTGTTTGTTATGTTCACGGAGCATACTATTTCTCAGTCGTTAACTCAAGTCATAGGAGTCAGATCAGCAATGCCTGTTGTATGTTGTTTGTTATGTTCACGGAGCTTACTATTTCTCAGTCGTTAATTCATGTCATAGGAGCCAGTTGAGCAATGACTCTTGTATGTTGTTAGTTATATTCACGGAGCTTACTATTTCTCAATCGTTAACTCATGTCATAGGAGCCAGTTGAGCAATAACTGTTGTATGTTGTTTGTTATGTTCATGAAGCTTACTATTTCTCCGTCGTTAACTCATGCCATAGGAGCGAGTTGAGCAATGACTGTTGTATGTTGTTTGTTATGTTGACGGAGCTTACTATTTCTCAGTCGATAACTCATGTCATAGGAGCGAGCTGAGTAATGACTGTTGTATGTTGTTTGTTATCTTCACAGAGCTTACTATTTCTCAGTCGTTAACTCATGTCATAGGAGCCAGTTGAGTAATGACTGTTGTATGGTGTTTGTTATGTTCACGGAGCTTACTATTTCTCAGTCGTTAGCTCATGTCATAGGAGCGAGTTGAGCAATGACTGTTGTATGTTGTTTGTTATGTTCACGGAGCTTACTATTTCTCAGTCGTTAACTCATGTCATAGGAGCGAGTTGAGTAATGACTGTTGTATGTTGTTTGTTATGTTCACAGAGCTTAATATTTCTCAGTTGTTAACTCATGTCATAGAAGCGAGTTGAGTAATGACTGTTGTATGTTGTTTGTTATGTTCACGGAGCTTACTATTTCTCAGTCGTTAACTCATGTCATAGGAGTCAGATCAGCAATGACTGTTGTATGTTGTTTGTTATATTCACAGAGCTTACTATTTCTCAGTCGTTAACTCATGTCCTAGGAGCGAGTTGAGTAATGACTGTTGTATGTTGTTTGTTATGTTCACAGAGCTTACTATTTCTCAGTCGTTAACTCATGTCATAGGAGTTAGATCAGCAATGACTGTTGTATGTTGTTTGTTATATTCACAGAGCTTACTATTTCTCAGTCGTTAACTCATGTCCTAGGAGCGAGTTGAGTAATGACTGTTGTATGTTGTTTGTTATCTTCACAGAGCTTACTATTTCTCAGTCGTTAACTCATGTCATAGGAGCCAGTTTAGCAATGACTGTTGTATGTTGTTAGTTATGTTCACGGAGCTTACTATTTCTCAATGGTTAACTCATGTCATAGCAGCCAGTTGAGCAATGACTGTTGTATGTTGTTTGTTATGTTGACGGAGCTTACTATTTCTCAGTCGTTAACTCATGTCATAGGAGCGAGCTGAGTAATGACTGTTGTATGTTGTTTGTTATCTTCACAGAGCTTACTATTTCTCAGTCGTTAACTCATGTCATAGGAGCCAGTTGAGTAATGACTGTTGTATGGTGTTTGTTATGTTCACGGAGCTAACTATTTCTCAGTCGTTAGCTCATGTCATAGGAGCGAGTTGAGCAATGACTCTTGTATGTTGTTTGTTATGTTCACAGAGCTTACTATTTCTCAGTTGTTATCTTATGTCTTAGGAGCGAGTTGAGTAATGACTGTTGTATGTTGTTTGTTATGTTCACGGAGCTTACTATTTCTCAGTCGTTAACTCGTGTCATAGGAGCGAACTGAGCAATGACTGTTGTATGTTGTTTGTTATGTTCACGGAACTTACTGTTTCTCAGTCGTTAACTCATGTCATAGGAGCAAGTTGAGCAATGACTGTTGTATGTTGTTTGTTATGTTCACGGAGCTTACTATTTCTCAGTCGTTAACTCATGTCATAGGAGCGAGTTGAGTAATGACTGTTGTATGTTGTTTGTTATGTTCACAGAGCTTAATATTTCTCAGTTGTTAACTCATGTCATAGAAGAGAGTTGAGCAATGACTGTTGTATGTTGTTTGTTATGTTCACGGAGCTTACTATTTCCCAGTCGTTAACTCATGTCATAGGAGTCAGATCAGCAATGACTGTTGTGTGTTGTTTATTATATTCACAGAGCTTACTATTTCTCAGTCGTTAACTCATGTCCTAGGAGCGAGTTGAGTAATGACTGTTGTATGTTGTTTGTTATGTTCACAGAGCTTACTATTTCTCAGTCGTTATCTCATGTCATAGGAGCGAGTTGAGTAATGACTGTTGTATGTTGTTTGTTATCTTCACAGAGCTTAATATTTCTCAGTCGTTAACTCATGTCATAGGAGCCAGTTGAGTAATGACTGTTGTATGTTGTTTGTTATATTCACGGAGCTTACTATTTCCCAGTCGTTAACTCATGTCATAGGAGTCAGATCAGCAATGACTGTTGTATGTTGTTTGTTATATTCACAGAGCTTACTATTTCTCAGTCGTTAACTCATGTCCTAGGAGCGAGTTGAGTAATGACTGTTGTATGTTGTTTGTTATGTTCACAGAGCTTACTATTTCTCAGTCGTTAACTCATGTCATAGGAGCGAGTTGAGTAATGACTGTTGTATGTTGTTTGTTATCTTCACAGAGCTTACTATTTCTCAGTCGTTAGCTCATGTCATAGGAGCGAGTTGAGTAATGGCTGTTGTATGTTGTTTGTTATGTTCACAGAGCTTACTATTTCTCAGTCGTTAACTCATGTCATAGGAGCCAGTTGAGCAATGACTGTTGTATGTTGTTTGTTATGTTCACAGAGCTTACTATTTCTCAGTCGTTAGCTCATGTCATAGGAGCGAGTTGAGTAATGGCTGTTGTATATTGATTGTTATGTTCACAGAGCCTACTATTTCTCAGTCGTTAACTGATGTCATAGGAGCGAGTTGAGCAATGACTGTTGTAAATTTCTTGTTATGTTCACGGAGCTTACTATTTCTCAGTCGTTAACTCATGGCATTGGAGCGAGTTGAGCAATGACTGTTGCATATTTTTTGTTATGTTCACAGAGCTTACTATTTCTCAGTCGTTAACTCATGTCATATGAGCCAGTTGAGCAATGACTGTTGTATGTTGTTTGTTATGTTCACGGAGCTTACTATTTCTCAGTCGTTCACTCATGTCATAGGAGAGAGTTGAGCAATGACTGTTGTATGTTGTTTGTTATGTTGACGGAGTTTACTAGTTCTCAGTCGTTCACTCATGTCATAGGAGAGAGTTGAGCAATGACTGCTGTATGTTGTTTGTTATGTTCACGGAGCATACTATTTCTCAGTCGTTAACTCAAGTCATAGGAGTCAGATCAGCAATGCCTGTTGTATGTTGTTTGTTATGTTCACGGAGCTTACTATTTCTCAGTCGTTAATTCATGTCATAGGAGCCAGTTGAGCAATGACTCTTGTATGTTGTTAGTTATATTCACGGAGCTTACTATTTCTCAATCGTTAACTCATGTCATAGGAGCCAGTTGAGCAATAACTGTTGTATGTTGTTTGTTATGTTCATGAAGCTTACTATTTCTCCGTCGTTAACTCATGCCATAGGAGCGAGTTGAGCAATGACTGTTGTATGTTGTTTGTTATGTTGACGGAGCTTACTATTTCTCAGTCGATAACTCATGTCATAGGAGCGAGCTGAGTAATGACTGTTGTATGTTGTTTGTTATCTTCACAGAGCTTACTATTTCTCAGTCGTTAACTCATGTCATAGGAGCCAGTTGAGTAATGACTGTTGTATGGTGTTTGTTATGTTCACGGAGCTTACTATTTCTCAGTCGTTAGCTCATGTCATAGGAGCGAGTTGAGCAATGACTGTTGTATGTTGTTTGTTATGTTCACGGAGCTTACTATTTCTCAGTCGTTAACTCATGTCATAGGAGCGAGTTGAGTAATGACTGTTGTATGTTGTTTGTTATGTTCACAGAGCTTAATATTTCTCAGTTGTTAACTCATGTCATAGAAGCGAGTTGAGTAATGACTGTTGTATGTTGTTTGTTATGTTCACGGAGCTTACTATTTCTCAGTCGTTAACTCATGTCATAGGAGTCAGATCAGCAATGACTGTTGTATGTTGTTTGTTATATTCACAGAGCTTACTATTTCTCAGTCGTTAACTCATGTCCTAGGAGCGAGTTGAGTAATGACTGTTGTATGTTGTTTGTTATGTTCACAGAGCTTACTATTTCTCAGTCGTTAACTCATGTCATAGGAGTTAGATCAGCAATGACTGTTGTATGTTGTTTGTTATATTCACAGAGCTTACTATTTCTCAGTCGTTAACTCATGTCCTAGGAGCGAGTTGAGTAATGACTGTTGTATGTTGTTTGTTATCTTCACAGAGCTTACTATTTCTCAGTCGTTAACTCATGTCATAGGAGCCAGTTTAGCAATGACTGTTGTATGTTGTTAGTTATGTTCACGGAGCTTACTATTTCTCAATGGTTAACTCATGTCATAGCAGCCAGTTGAGCAATGACTGTTGTATGTTGTTTGTTATGTTGACGGAGCTTACTATTTCTCAGTCGTTAACTCATGTCATAGGAGCGAGCTGAGTAATGACTGTTGTATGTTGTTTGTTATCTTCACAGAGCTTACTATTTCTCAGTCGTTAACTCATGTCATAGGAGCCAGTTGAGTAATGACTGTTGTATGGTGTTTGTTATGTTCACGGAGCTAACTATTTCTCAGTCGTTAGCTCATGTCATAGGAGCGAGTTGAGTAATGACTCTTGTATGTTGTTTGTTATGTTCACAGAGCTTACTATTTCTCAGTTGTTATCTTATGTCTTAGGAGCGAGTTGAGTAATGACTGTTGTATGTTGTTTGTTATGTTCACGGAGCTTACTATTTCTCAGTCGTTAACTCGTGTCATAGGAGCGAACTGAGCAATGACTGTTGTATGTTGTTTGTTATGTTCACGGAACTTACTGTTTCTCAGTCGTTAACTCATGTCATAGGAGCAAGTTGAGCAATGACTGTTGTATGTTGTTTGTTATGTTCACGGAGCTTACTATTTCTCAGTCGTTAACTCATGTCATAGGAGCGAGTTGAGTAATGACTGTTGTATGTTGTTTGTTATGTTCACAGAGCTTAATATTTCTCAGTTGTTAACTCATGTCATAGAAGAGAGTTGAGCAATGACTGTTGTATGTTGTTTGTTATGTTCACGGAGCTTACTATTTCCCAGTCGTTAACTCATGTCATAGGAGTCAGATCAGCAATGACTGTTGTATGTTGTTTATTATATTCACAGAGCTTACTATTTCTCAGTCGTTAACTCATGTCCTAGGAGCGAGTTGAGTAATGACTGTTGTATGTTGTTTGTTATGTTCACAGAGCTTACTATTTCTCAGTCGTTAACTCATGTCATAGGAGCGAGTTGAGTAATGACTGTTGTATGTTGTTTGTTATCTTCACAGAGCTTAATATTTCTCAGTCGTTAACTCATGTCATAGGAGCCAGTTGAGTAATGACTGTTGTATGTTGTTTGTTATATTCACGGAGCTTACTATTTCCCAGTCGTTAACTCATGTCATAGGAGTCAGATCAGCAATGACTGTTGTATGTTGTTTGTTATATTCACAGAGCTTACTATTTCTCAGTCGTTAACTCATGTCCTAGGAGCGAGTTGAGTAATGACTGTTGTATGTTGTTTGTTATGTTCACAGAACTTACTATTTCTCAGTCGTTAACTCATGTCATAGGAGCGAGTTGAGTAATGACTGTTGTATGTTGTTTGTTATCTTCACAGAGCTTACTATTTCTCAGTCGTTAACTCATGTCATAGGAGCCAGTTGAGTAATGACTGTTGTATGTTGTTTGTTATGTTCACGGAGCTTACTATTTCTCAGTCGTTAACTCATGTCATAGGAGCGAGTTGAGTAATGACTGTTGTATGTTGTTTGTTATGTTCACGGAGCTTACTATTTCTCAGTCGTTAGCTCATGTCATAGGAGCGAGTTGAGCAATGACTGTTGTATGTTGTTTGTTATCTTCACAGAGCTTAATATTTCTCAGTCGTTAACTCATGTCATAGGAGCCAGTTGAGTAATGACTGTTGTATGTTGTTTGTTATATTCACGGAGCTTACTATTTCCCAGTCGTTAACTCATGTCATAGGAGTCAGATCAGCAATGACTGTTGTATGTTGTTTGTTATATTCACAGAGCTTACTATTTCTCAGTCGTTAACTCATGTCCTAGGAGCGAGTTGAGTAATGACTGTTCTATGTTGTTTGTTATGTTCACAGAGCTTACTATTTCTCAGTCGTTATCTCATGTCATAGGAGCGAGTTGAGTAATGACTGTTGTATGTTGTTTGTTATCTTCACAGAGCTTACTATTTCTCAGTCGTTAACTCATGTCATAAGAGCCAGTTGAGTAATGACTGTTGTATGTTGTTTGTTATGTTCACGGAGCTTACTATTTCTCAGTCGTTAACTCATGTCATAGGAGCGAGTTGAGTAATGACTGTTGTATGTTGTTTGTTATGTTCACAGAGCTTACTATTTCTCAGTTGTTAACTCATGTCATAGGAGCGAGTTGAGTAATGACTGTTGTATGTTGTTTGTTATGTTCACGGAGCTTACTATTTCTCAGTCGTTAGCTCATGTCATAGGAGCGAGTTGAGCAATGACTGTTGTATGTTGTTTGTTATGTTCACAGAGCTTAATATTTCTCAGTTGTTAACTCATGTCATAGAAGAGAGTTGCGCAATGACTGTTGTATGTTGTTTGTTATGTTCACGGAGCTTACTATTTCCCAGTCGTTAACTCATGTCATAGGAGTCAGATCAGCAATGACTGTTGTATGTTGTTTGTTATATTCACAGAGCTTACTATTTCTCAGTCGTTAACCCATGTCATAGGAGCCAGTTGAGCAATGACTGTTGTATGTTGTTTGTTATGTTCACAGAGCTTACTATTTCTCAGTCGTTAGCTCATGTCATAGGAGCGAGTTGAGTAATGGCTGTTGTATGTTGTTTGTTATGTTCACAGAGCTTACTATTTCTCAGTCGTTAACTCATGTCATAGGAGCCAGATCAGCAATGACTGTTGTATGTTGTTTGTTATATTCACAGAGCTTACTATTTCTCAGTCGTTAACTCATGTCCTAGGAGCGAGTTGAGTAATGACTGTTGTATGTTGTTTGTTATGTTCACAGAGCTTACTATTTCTCAGTCGTTAACTCATGTCATAGGAGCGAGTTGAGTAATGACTGTTGTATGTTGTTTGTTATGTTCACAGAGCTTACTATTTCTCAGTCGTTAACTCATGTCATAGGAGTCAGATCAGCAATGACTGTTGTATGTTGTTTGTTATCTTCACAGAGCTTAATATTTCTCAGTCGTTAACTCATGTCATAGGAGCCAGTTGAGTAATGACTGTTGTATGTTGTTTGTTATGTTCACGGAGCTTACTATTTCCCAGTCGTTAACTCATGTCATAGGAGTCAGATCAGCAATGACTGTTGTATGTTGTTTGTTATATTCACAGAGCTTACTATTTCTCAGTCGTTAACTCATGTCCTAGGAGCGAGTTGAGTAATGACTGTTGTATGTTGTTTGTTATGTTCAGAGAGCTTACTATTTTTCAGTCGTTAACTCATGTCATAGGAGCGAGTTGAGTAATGACTGTTGTATGTTGTTTGTTATCTTCACAGAGCTTACTATTTCTCAGTCGTTAACTCATGTCATAGGAGCCAGTTGAGTAATGACTGTTGTATGTTGTTTGTTATGTTCACGGAGCTTACTATTTCTCAGTCGTTAACTAATGTCATAGGAGCGAGTTGAGTAATGACTGTTGTATGTTGTTTGTTATGTTCACAGAGCTTACTATTTCTCAGTTGTTAACTCATGTCATAGGAGCGAGTTGAGTAATGACTGTTGTATGTTGTTTGTTATTTTCACGGAGCTTACTATTTCTCAGTCGTTAGCTCATGTCATAGGAGCGAGTTGAGCAATGACTGTTGTATGTTGTTTGTTATGTTTACGGAGCTTACTATTTCTCAGTCGTTAACTCATGTCATAGGAGCGAGTTGAGTAATGACTGTTGTATGTTGTTTGTTATGTTCACAGAGCTTAATATTTCTCAGTTGTTAACTCATGTCATAGAAGAGAGTTGAGCAATGACTGTTGTATGTTGTTTGTTATGTTCACGGAGCTTACTATTTCCCAGTCGTTAACTCATGTCATAGGAGTCAGATCGGCAATGACTGTTGTATGTTGTTTGCTATGTTCACAGAGCTTACTATTTCTCAGTCGTTAACTCATGTCATAGGAGCGAGTTGAGTAATGGCTGTTGTATATTGATTGTTATGTTCACAGAGCCTACTATTTCTCAGTCGTTAACTCATGTCATAGGAGCGAGTTGAGCAATGACTGTTGTATATTGCTTGTTATGTTCACAGAGCTTACTATTTCTCAGTCGTTAACTCATGTCATAGGAGCCAGTTGACCAATGACTGTTGTATGTTGTTTGTAATGTTCACGGAGCTTACTATTTCTCAGTCGTTCACTCATGTCATAGGAGAGAGTTGAGCAATGACTGTTGTATGTTGTTTGTTATGTTGACGGAGCTTACTAGTTCTCAGTCGTTAACTCATGTCATAGGAGCCAGTTGAGCAATGACTGTTGTATGTTGTTTGTTATGTTCACGGATCTTACTATTTCTCAGTCGTTAACTCAAGTCATAGGAGTCAGATCAGCAATGCCTGTTGTATGTTGTTTGTTATGTTCACGGAGCTTACTATTTCTCAGTCGTTAACTCATGTCATAGGAGCCAGTTGAGCAATGACTCTTGTATGTTGTTAGTTATGTTCACGGAGCTTACTATTTCTCAGTCGTTAACTAATGTCATAGGAGCGAGTTGCGTAATGACTGTTGTATGTTGTTTGCTATGTTCACAGAGCTTACTATTTCTCAGTCGTTAACTCATGTCATAGGAGCGAGTTGAGTAATGGCTGTTGTATATTGATTGTTATGTTCACAGAGCCTACTATTTCTCAGTCGTTAACTCATGTCATAGGAGCGAGTTGAGCAATGACTGTTGTATATTGCTTGTTATGTTCACAGAGCTTACTATTTCTCAGTCGTTAACTCATGTCATAGGAGCCAGTTGAGCAATGACTGTTGTATGTTGTTTGTAATGTTCACGGAGCTTACTATTTCTCAGTCGTTCACTCATGTCATAGGAGAGAGTTGAGCAATGACTGTTGTATGTTGTTTGTTATGTTGACGGAGCTTACTAGTTCTCAGTCGTTAACTCATGTCATAGGAGCCAGTTGAGCAATGACTGTTGTATGTTGTTTGTTATGTTCACGGATCTTACTATTTCTCAGTCGTTAACTCAAGTCATAGGAGTCAGATCAGCAATGCCTGTTGTATGTTGTTTGTTATGTTCACGGAGCTTACTATTTCTCAGTCGTTAACTCATGTCATAGGAGCCAGTTGAGCAATGACTCTTGTATGTTGTTAGTTATGTTCACGGAGCTTACTATTTCTCAGTCGTTAACTAATGTCATAGGAGCGAGTTGCGTAATGACTGTTGTATGTTGTTTGTTATGTTCACAGAGCTTACTATTTCTCAGTTGTTAACTCATGTCATAGGAGCGAGTTGAGTAATGACTGTTGTATGTTGTTTGTTATGTTCACGGAGCTTACTATTTCTCAGTCGTTAACTCATGTCATAGGAGCGAACAGAGCAATGACTGTTGTATGTTGTTTGTTATGTTCACGGAGCTTACTATTTCTCAGTCGTTAGCTCATGTCATAGGAGCGAGTTGAGCAATGACTGTTGTATGTTGTTTGTTATGTTCACGGAGCTTACTATTTCCCAGTCGTTAACTCATGTCATAGGAGTCAGATCAGCAATGACTGTTGTATGTTGTTTGTTATATTCACAGAGCTTACTATTTCTCAGTCGTTAACTCATGTCATAGGAGCCAGTTGAGCAATGACTGTTGTATGTTGTTTGTTATGTTCACAGAGCTTACTATTTCTCAGTCGTTAGCTCATGTCATAGGAGCGAGTTGAGTAATGGCTGTTGTATGTTGTTTGTTATGTTCACAGAGCTTACTATTTCTCAGTCGTTAACTCATGTCATAGGAGCCAGTTGAGCAATGACTGTTGTATGTTGTTTGTTATGTTCACAGAGCTTACTATTTCTCAGTCGTTAGCTCATGTCATAGGAGCGAGTTGAGTAATGGCTGTTGTATATCGATTGTTATGTTCACAGAGCCTACTATTTCTCAGTCGTTAACTGATGTCATAGGAGCAAGTTGAGCAATGACTGTTGTATATTGCTTGTTATGTTCACGGAGCTTACTATTTCTCAGTCGTTAACTCATGGCATTGGAGCGAGTTGAGCAATGACTGTTGCATATTTTTTGTTATGTTCACAGAGCTTACTATTTCTCAGTCGTTAACTCATGTCATATGAGCCAGTTGAGCAATGACTGTTGTATGTTGTTTGTTATGTTCACAGAGCTTACTATTTCTCAGTCGTTCACTCATGTCATAGGAGAGAGTTGAGCAATGACTGTTGTATGTTGTTTGTTATGTTGACGGAGTTTACTAGTTCTCAGTCGTTCACTCATGTCATAGGAGAGAGTTGAGCAATGACTGTTGTATGTTGTTTGTTATGTTCACAGAGCTTACTATTTCTCAGTCGTTAACTCATGTCATAGGAGCGAGTTGAGTAATGACTGTTGTATGTTGTTTGTTATGTTCACAGAGCTTACTATTTCTCAGTCGTTAACTCATGTCATAGGAGTCAGATCAGCAATGACTGTTGTATGTTGTTTGTTATCTTCACAGAGCTTAATATTTCTCAGTCGTTAACTCATGTCATAGGAGCCAGTTGAGTAATGACTGTTGTATGTTGTTTGTTATGTTCACGGAGCTTACTATTTCCCAGTCGTTAACTCATGTCATAGGAGTCAGATCAGCAATGACTGTTGTATGTTGTTTGTTATATTCACAGAGCTTACTATTTCTCAGTCGTTAACTCATGTCCTAGGAGCGAGTTGAGTAATGACTGTTGTATGTTGTTTGTTATGTTCAGAGAGCTTACTATTTTTCAGTCGTTAACTCATGTCATAGGAGCGAGTTGAGTAATGACTGTTGTATGTTGTTTGTTATCTTCACAGAGCTTACTATTTCTCAGTCGTTAACTCATGTCATAGGAGCCAGTTGAGTAATGACTGTTGTATGTTGTTTGTTATGTTCACGGAGCTTACTATTTCTCAGTCGTTAACTAATGTCATAGGAGCGAGTTGAGTAATGACTGTTGTATGTTGTTTGTTATGTTCACAGAGCTTACTATTTCTCAGTTGTTAACTCATGTCATAGGAGCGAGTTGAGTAATGACTGTTGTATGTTGTTTGTTATTTTCACGGAGCTTACTATTTCTCAGTCGTTAGCTCATGTCATAGGAGCGAGTTGAGCAATGACTGTTGTATGTTGTTTGTTATGTTTACGGAGCTTACTATTTCTCAGTCGTTAACTCATGTCATAGGAGCGAGTTGAGTAATGACTGTTGTATGTTGTTTGTTATGTTCACAGAGCTTAATATTTCTCAGTTGTTAACTCATGTCATAGAAGAGAGTTGAGCAATGACTGTTGTATGTTGTTTGTTATGTTCACGGAGCTTACTATTTCCCAGTCGTTAACTCATGTCATAGGAGTCAGATCGGCAATGACTGTTGTATGTTGTTTGCTATGTTCACAGAGCTTACTATTTCTCAGTCGTTAACTCATGTCATAGGAGCGAGTTGAGTAATGGCTGTTGTATATTGATTGTTATGTTCACAGAGCCTACTATTTCTCAGTCGTTAACTCATGTCATAGGAGCGAGTTGAGCAATGACTGTTGTATATTGCTTGTTATGTTCACAGAGCTTACTATTTCTCAGTCGTTAACTCATGTCATAGGAGCCAGTTGACCAATGACTGTTGTATGTTGTTTGTAATGTTCACGGAGCTTACTATTTCTCAGTCGTTCACTCATGTCATAGGAGAGAGTTGAGCAATGACTGTTGTATGTTGTTTGTTATGTTGACGGAGCTTACTAGTTCTCAGTCGTTAACTCATGTCATAGGAGCCAGTTGAGCAATGACTGTTGTATGTTGTTTGTTATGTTCACGGATCTTACTATTTCTCAGTCGTTAACTCAAGTCATAGGAGTCAGATCAGCAATGCCTGTTGTATGTTGTTTGTTATGTTCACGGAGCTTACTATTTCTCAGTCGTTAACTCATGTCATAGGAGCCAGTTGAGCAATGACTCTTGTATGTTGTTAGTTATGTTCACGGAGCTTACTATTTCTCAGTCGTTAACTAATGTCATAGGAGCGAGTTGCGTAATGACTGTTGTATGTTGTTTGCTATGTTCACAGAGCTTACTATTTCTCAGTCGTTAACTCATGTCATAGGAGCGAGTTGAGTAATGGCTGTTGTATATTGATTGTTATGTTCACAGAGCCTACTATTTCTCAGTCGTTAACTCATGTCATAGGAGCGAGTTGAGCAATGACTGTTGTATATTGCTTGTTATGTTCACAGAGCTTACTATTTCTCAGTCGTTAACTCATGTCATAGGAGCCAGTTGAGCAATGACTGTTGTATGTTGTTTGTAATGTTCACGGAGCTTACTATTTCTCAGTCGTTCACTCATGTCATAGGAGAGAGTTGAGCAATGACTGTTGTATGTTGTTTGTTATGTTGACGGAGCTTACTAGTTCTCAGTCGTTAACTCATGTCATAGGAGCCAGTTGAGCAATGACTGTTGTATGTTGTTTGTTATGTTCACGGATCTTACTATTTCTCAGTCGTTAACTCAAGTCATAGGAGTCAGATCAGCAATGCCTGTTGTATGTTGTTTGTTATGTTCACGGAGCTTACTATTTCTCAGTCGTTAACTCATGTCATAGGAGCCAGTTGAGCAATGACTCTTGTATGTTGTTAGTTATGTTCACGGAGCTTACTATTTCTCAGTCGTTAACTAATGTCATAGGAGCGAGTTGCGTAATGACTGTTGTATGTTGTTTGTTATGTTCACAGAGCTTACTATTTCTCAGTTGTTAACTCATGTCATAGGAGCGAGTTGAGTAATGACTGTTGTATGTTGTTTGTTATGTTCACGGAGCTTACTATTTCTCAGTCGTTAACTCATGTCATAGGAGCGAACTGAGCAATGACTGTTGTATGTTGTTTGTTATGTTCACGGAGCTTACTATTTCTCAGTCGTTAGCTCATGTCATAGGAGCGAGTTGAGCAATGACTGTTGTATGTTGTTTGTTATGTTCACGGAGCTTACTATTTCCCAGTCGTTAACTCATGTCATAGGAGTCAGATCAGCAATGACTGTTGTATGTTGTTTGTTATATTCACAGAGCTTACTATTTCTCAGTCGTTAACTCATGTCATAGGAGCCAGTTGAGCAATGACTGTTGTATGTTGTTTGTTATGTTCACAGAGCTTACTATTTCTCAGTCGTTAGCTCATGTCATAGGAGCGAGTTGAGTAATGGCTGTTGTATGTTGTTTGTTATGTTCACAGAGCTTACTATTTCTCAGTCGTTAACTCATGTCATAGGAGCCAGTTGAGCAATGACTGTTGTATGTTGTTTGTTATGTTCACAGAGCTTACTATTTCTCAGTCGTTAGCTCATGTCATAGGAGCGAGTTGAGTAATGGCTGTTGTATATCGATTGTTATGTTCACAGAGCCTACTATTTCTCAGTCGTTAACTGATGTCATAGGAGCAAGTTGAGCAATGACTGTTGTATATTGCTTGTTATGTTCACGGAGCTTACTATTTCTCAGTCGTTAACTCATGGCATTGGAGCGAGTTGAGCAATGACTGTTGCATATTTTTTGTTATGTTCACAGAGCTTACTATTTCTCAGTCGTTAACTCATGTCATATGAGCCAGTTGAGCAATGACTGTTGTATGTTGTTTGTTATGTTCACAGAGCTTACTATTTCTCAGTCGTTCACTCATGTCATAGGAGAGAGTTGAGCAATGACTGTTGTATGTTGTTTGTTATGTTGACGGAGTTTACTAGTTCTCAGTCGTTCACTCATGTCATAGGAGAGAGTTGAGCAATGACTGTTGTATGTTGTTTGTTATGTTCACGGAGCATACTATTTCTCAGTCGTTAACTCAAGTCATAGGAGTCAGATCAGCAATGCCTGTTGTATGTTGTTTGTTATGTGCACGGAGCTTACTATTTCTCAGTCGTTAATTCATGTCATAGGAGCCAGTTGAGCAATGACTCTTGTATGTTGTTAGTTATGTTCACGGAGCTTACTATTTCTCAATCGTTAACTCATGTCATAGGAGCCAGTTGAGTAATGACTGTTGTATGTTGTTTGTTATGTTCACGGAGCTTACTATTTCTCAGTCGTTAACTCATGTCATAGGAGCCAGTTTAGCAATGACTGTTGTATGTTGTTTGTTATGTTCACGGAGCTTACTATTTCTCAGTCGTTAACTCATGTCATAGGAGCGAGTTGAGCAATGACTGTTGTATGTTGTTTGTTATGTTCACAGAGCTTACTATTTCTCAGTCGTTAACTCATGTCATAGGAGCGAGTTGAGTAATGACTGTTGTATGTTGTTTGTTATGTTCACAGAGCTTAATATTTCTCAGTTGTTAACTCATGTCATAGAAGCGAGTTGAGTAATGACTGTTGTATGTTGTTTGTTATGTTCACGGAGCTTACTATTTCTCAGTCGTTAACTCATGTCATAGGAGTCAGATCAGCAATGACTGTTGTATGTTGTTTGTTATATTCACAGAGCTTACTATTTCTCAGTCGTTAACCCATGTCCTAGGAGCGAGTTGAGTAATGACTGTTGTATGTTGTTTGTTATGTTCACAGAGCTTACTATTTCTCAGTCGTTAACTCATGTCATAGGAGTCAGATCAGCAATGACTGTTGTATGTTGTTTGTTATATTCACAGAGCTTACTATTTCTCAGTCGTTAACTCATGTCCTAGGAGCGAGTTGAGTAATGACTGTTGTATGTTGTTTGTTATGTTCACAGAGCTTACTATTTCTCAGTCGTTAACTCATGTCATAGGAGCGAGTTGAGTAATGACTGTTGTATGTTGTTTGTTATGTTCACAGAGCTTACTATTTCTCAGTCGTTAACTCATGTCATAGGAGTCAGATCAGCAATGACTGTTGTATGTTGTTTGTTATCTTCACAGAGCTTAATATTTCTCAGTCGTTAACTCATGTCATAGGAGCCAGTTGAGTAATGACTGTTGTATGTTGTTTGTTATGTTCACGGAGCTTACTATTTCCCAGTCGTTAACTCATGTCATAGGAGTCAGATCAGCAATGACTGTTGTATGTTGTTTGTTATATTCACAGAGCTTACTATTTCTCAGTCGTTAACTCATGTCATAGGAGCGAGTTGAGTAATGACTGTTGTATGTTGTTTGTTATTTTCACGGAGCTTACTATTTCTCAGTCGTTAACTCATGTCATAGGAGCGAACTGAGCAATGACTATTGTATGTTGTTTGTTATGTTTACGGAGCTTACTATTTCACAGTCGTTAGCTCATGTCATAGGAGCGAGTTGAGCAATGACTGTTGTATGTTGTTTGTTATGTTCACGGAGCTTACTATTTCTCAGTCGTTAACTCATGTCATAGGAGCGAGTTGAGTAATGACTGTTGTATGTTGTTTGTTATGTTCACAGAGCTTAATATTTCTCAGTTGTTAACTCATGTCATAGAAGAGAGTTGAGCAATGACTGTTGTATGTTGTTTGTTATGTTCACGGAGCTTACTATTTCCCAGTCGTTAACTCATGTCATAGGAGTCAGATCGGCAATGACTGTTGTATGTTGTTTGCTATGTTCACAGAGCTTACTATTTCTCAGTCGTTAACTCATGTCATAGGAGCGAGTTGAGTAATGGCTGTTGTATATTGATTGTTATGTTCACAGAGCCTACTATTTCTCAGTCGTTAACTCATGTCATAGGAGCGAGTTGAGCAATGACTGTTGTATATTGCTTGTTATGTTCACAGAGCTTAATATTTCTCAGTCGTTAACTGATGTCATAGGAGCCAGTTGAGCAATGACTGTTGTATGTTGTTTGTAATGTTCACGGAGCTTACTATTTCTCAGTCGTTCACTCATGTCATAGGAGAGAGTTGAGCAATGACTGTTGTATGTTGTTTGTTATGTTGACGGAGCTTACTAGTTCTCAGTCGTTAACTCATGTCATAGGAGCCAGTTGAGCAATGACTGTTGTATGTTGTTTGTTATGTTCACGGATCTTACTATTTCTCAGTCGTTAACTCAAGTCATAGGAGTCAGATCAGCAATGCCTGTTGTATGTTGTTTGTTATGTTCACGGAGCTTACTATTTCTCAGTCGTTAACTCATGTCATAGGAGCCAGTTGAGCAATGACTCTTGTATGTTGTTAGTTATGTTCACGGAGCTTACTATTTCTCAGTCGTTAACTAATGTCATAGGAGCGAGTTGCGTAATGACTGTTGTATGTTGTTTGTTATGTTCACAGAGCTTACTATTTCTCAGTTGTTAACTCATGTCATAGGAGCGAGTTGAGTAATGACTGTTGTATGTTGTTTGTTATGTTCACGGAGCTTACTATTTCTCAGTCGTTAACTCATGTCATAGGAGCGAACTGAGCAATGACTGTTGTATGTTGTTTGTTATGTTCACGGAGCTTACTATTTCTCAGTCGTTAGCTCATGTCATAGGAGCGAGTTGAGCAATGACTGTTGTATGTTGTTTGTTATGTTCACGGAGCTTACTATTTCTCAGTCGTTAACTCATGTCATAGGAGCGAGTTGAGTAATGACTGTTGTATGTTGTTTGTTATGTTCACAGAGCTTAATATTTCTCAGTTGTTAACTCATGTCATAGAAGAGAGTTGAGCAATGACTGTTGTATGTTGTTTGTTATGTTCACGGAGCTTACTATTTCCCAGTCGTTAACTCATGTCATAGGAGTCAGATCGGCAATGACTGTTGTATGTTGTTTGTTATATTCACAGAGCTTACTATTTCTCAGTGGTTAACTCATGTCATAGGAGCGAGTTGAGTAATGACTGTTGTATGTTGTTTATTATGTTCACAGAGCTTACTATTTCTCAGTCGTTAACTCATGTCATAGGAGCCAGTTGAGCAATGACTGTTGTATGTTGTTTGCTATGTTCACAGAGCTTACTATTTCTCAGTCGTTAACTCATGTCATAGGAGCGAGTTGAGTAATGGCTGTTGTATATTGATTGTTATGTTCACAGAGCCTACTATTTCTCAGTCGTTAACTCATGTCATAGGAGCGAGTTGAGCAATGACTGTTGTATATTGCTGGTTATGTTCACAGAGCTTACTATTTCTCAGTTGTTAACTCATGTCATAGGAGCCAGTTTAGCAATGACTGTTGTATGTTGTTTGTTATGTTCACGGAGCTTACTATTTCTCAGTCGTTCACTCATGTCATAGGAGAGAGTTGAGCAATGACTGTTGTATGTTGTTTGTTATGTTGACGGAGCTTACTAGTTCTCAGTCGTTAACTCATGTCATAGGAGCCAGTTGAGCAATGACTGTTGTATGTTGTTTGTTATGTTCACGGAGCTTACTATTTCTCAGTCGTTAACTCAAGTCATAGGAGTCAGATCAGCAATGCCTGTTGTATGTTGTTTGTTATGTTCACGGAGCTTACTATTTCTCAGTCGTTAACTCATGTCATAGGAGCCAGTTGAGCAATGACTCTTGTATGTTGTTAGTTATGTTCACGGAGCTTACTATTTCTCAATCGTTAACTCATGTCATAGGAGCGAGTTCAGCAATGACTGTTGTATGTTGTTTGTTATGTTCACAGAGCTTACTATTTCTCCGTCGTTAACTCATGCCATAGGAGAGAGTTGAGCAATGACTGTTGTATGTTGTTTGTTATGTTGACGGAGCTTACTATTTCTCAGTCGTTAACTCATGTCATAGGAGCGAGTTGAGTAATAACTGTTGTATGTTGTTTGTTATCTTCACAGAGCTTACTATTTCTCAGTCGTTAACTCATGTCATAGGAGCGAGTTGAGTAATGACTGTTGTATGTTGTTTGTTATGTTCACGGAGCTTACTATTTCTCAGTCGTTAACTCATGTCATAGGAGCGAGTTGAGCAATGACTGTTGTATGTTGTTTGTTATGTTCACAGAGCTTACTATTTCTCAGTCGTTAACTCATGTCATAGGAGCGAGTTGAGTAATGACTGTTGTATGTTGTTTGTTATGTTCACAGAGCTTAATATTTCTCAGTTGTTAACTCATGTCATAGAGGAGAGTTGACCAATGACTGTTGTATGTTGTTTGTTATGTTCACAGAGCTTACTATTTCCCAGTCGTTAACTCATGTCATAGGAGTCATATCAGCAATGACTGTTGTATGTTGTTTGTTATATTCACAGAGCTTACTATTTCTCAGTCGTTAACTCATGTCCTAGGAGCGAGTTGAGTAATGACTGTTGTATGTTGTTTGTTATGTTCACAGAGCTTACTATTTCTCAGTCGTTAACTCATGTCATAGGAGCCAGTTGAGCAATGACTGTTGTATGTTGTTTGTTATGTTCACAGAGATTACTATTTCGCAGTCGTTAACTCATGTCATAGGAGCGAGTTGAGTAATGGCTGTTGTATATTGATTGTTATGTTCACAGAGCCTACTATTTCTCAGTCGTTAACTCATGTCATAGGAGCCAGTTGAGCAATGACTGTTGTATGTTGTTTGTTATGTTCACGGAGCTTACTATTTCTCAGTCGTTCACTCATGTCATAGGAGAGAGTTGAGCAATGACTGTTGTATGTTGTTTGTTATGTTGATGGAGCTTATTATTTCCCAGTCGTTAACTCGTGTCATAGGAGCGAGTTCAGCAATGACTGTTGTATGTTGTTTGTTATGTTCACAGAGCTTACTATTTCTCCGTCGTTAACTCATGCCATAGGAGAGAGTTGAGCAATGACTGTTGTATGTTGTTTGTTATGTTGACGGAGCTTACTATTTCTCAGTCGTTAACTCATGTCATAGGAGCGAGTTGAGTAATGACTGATGTATGTTGTTTGTTATCTTCACAGAGCTTACTATTTCTCAGTCGTTAACTCATGTCATAGGAGCCAGTTGAGTAATGACTGTTGTATGTTGTTTGTTATATTCACAGAGCTTACTATTTCGCAGTCGTTAACTCATGTCATAGGAGCCAGTTGAGCAATGACTGTTGTATGTTGTTTGTTATGTTCACAGAGCTTAATATTTCTCAGTTGTTAACTCATGTCATAGGAGCGAGTTGAGTAATGACTGTTGTATGTTGTTTGTTATGTTCACGGAGCTTACTATTTCTCAGTCGTTCACTCATGTCATAGGAGAGAGTTGAGCAATGACTGTTGTATGTTGTTTGTTATGTTGATGGAGCTTATTATTTCCCAGTCGTTAACTCATGTCAGAGGAGCGAGTTCAGCAATGACTGTTGTATGTTGTTTGTTATGTTCACAGAGCTTACTATTTCTCCGTCGTTAACTCATGCCATAGGAGCGAGTTGAGCAATGACTGTTGTATGTTGTTTGTTATGTTCACGGAGCTTACTATTTCTCAGTCATTAACTCATGTCATAGGAGCGAGTTGAGCAATGACTGTTGTATGTTGTTTGCTATGTTCACAGAGCTTACTATTTCTCAGTCGTTAACTCATGTCATAGGAGCCAGTTGAGTAATGACTGTTGTATATTGTTTGTTATGTTCACGGAGCTTAATATTTCTCAATTGTTAACTCATGTCATAGGAGCGAGTTGAGCAATGACTGTTGTATGTTGTTTGTTATGTTCACGGAGCTTACTATTTCTCAGTCGTTATCTCATGTCATAGGAGCGAGTTGAGTAATGGCTGTTGTATGTTGTTTGTTATCTTCACAGAGCTTACTATTTCTCAGTCGTTTACTCATGTCATAGGAGCGAGTTGAGTAATGACTGATGTATGTTGTTTGTTATCTTCACAGAGCTTACTATTTCTCAGTCGTTAACTCATGTCATAGGAGCCAGTTGAGTAATGACTGTTGTATGTTGTTTGTTATATTCACAGAGCTTACTATTTCGCAGTCGTTAACTCATGTCATAGGAGCCAGTTGAGCAATGACTGTTGTATGTTGTTTGTTATGTTCACAGAGCTTAATATTTCTCAGTTGTTAACTCATGTCATAGGAGCGAGTTGAGTAATGACTGTTGTATGTTGTTTGTTATGTTCACGGAGCTTACTATTTCTCAGTCGTTCACTCATGTCATAGGAGAGAGTTGAGCAATGACTGTTGTATGTTGTTTGTTATGTTGATGGAGCTTATTATTTCCCAGTCGTTAACTCATGTCAGAGGAGCGAGTTCAGCAATGACTGTTGTATGTTGTTTGTTATGTTCACAGAGCTTACTATTTCTCCGTCGTTAACTCATGCCATAGGAGCGAGTTGAGCAATGACTGTTGTATGTTGTTTGTTATGTTCACGGAGCTTACTATTTCTCAGTCATTAACTCATGTCATAGGAGCGAGTTGAGCAATGACTGTTGTATGTTGTTTGCTATGTTCACAGAGCTTACTATTTCTCAGTCGTTAACTCATGTCATAGGAGCCAGTTGAGTAATGACTGTTGTATATTGTTTGTTATGTTCACGGAGCTTAATATTTCTCAATTGTTAACTCATGTCATAGGAGCGAGTTGAGCAATGACTGTTGTATGTTGTTTGTTATGTTCACGGAGCTTACTATTTCTCAGTCGTTATCTCATGTCATAGGAGCGAGTTGAGTAATGGCTGTTGTATGTTGTTTGTTATCTTCACAGAGCTTACTATTTCTCAGTCGTTTACTCATGTCATAGGAGCGAGTTGAGTAATGACTGTTGTATGTTGTTTGTTATGTTCACAGAGCTTACTATTTCTCAATCGTTAACTCATGTCATAGGAGCGAGTTGAGTAATGACTGTTGTATATTGTTTGTTATGTTCACAGATCTTACTATTTCTCAGTCGTTAACTCATGTCATAGGAGCCAGTTGAGTAATGACTATTGTATATTGTTTGTTATGTTCACGGAGCTTACTATTTCTCAGTCGTTAACTCATGTCATAGGAGCGAGTTGAGCAATGACTGTTTTATGTTGTTTGTTATGTTCACGAAGCTTACTATTTCTCAGTCGTTATCTCATGTCATAGGAGCGAGTTGAGTAATGACTGTTGTATGTTGTTTGTTATCTTCACAGAGCTTACTATTTCTCAGTCGTTAACTCATGTCATAGGAGCGAGTTGAGTAATGACTGTTGTATGTTGTTTGTTATGTTCACAGAGCTTACTATCTCTCAATCGTTAACTCATGTCATAGGAGCCAGTTGAGCAATGACTGTTGTACGTTGTTTGTTATGTTCACGGAGCTTACTATTTCTCAGTCGTTAACTCATGTCATAGGAGCGATTTGAGCAATGGCTGTTGTATGTTGTTTGTTATGTTCACAGCGCTTACTATTTCTCAGTCGTTAACTCATGTCGTAAGAGCGAGTTGAGTAATGACTGTTGTATGTTGTTTGTTATGTTCACGGAGCTTACTATCTCTCAATCGTTAACTCATGTCATAGGAGCGAGTTGAGCAGTGACTGTTGTATATTGTTTGTTATGTTCACGGAGCTTACTATTTCTCAGTCGTTAACTCATGTCATAGGAGCGAGTTGAGCAATGACTGTTGTATGTTGTTTGTTATGTTCACAGATCTTACTATTTCTCAGTCGTTAACTCATGTCATAGGAGCCAGTTGAGTAATGACTGTTGTATATTGTTTGTTATGTTCACGGAGCTTACTATTTCTCAATTGTTAACTCATGTCATAGGAGCGAGTTGAGCAATGACTGTTGTATGTTGTTTGTTATGTTCACGGAGCTTACTATTTCTCAGTCGTTATCTCATGTCATAGGAGCGAGTTGAGTAATAACTGTTGTATGTTGTTTGTTATCTTCACAGAGCTTACTATTTCTCAGTCGGTAACTCATGTCATAGGAGCGAGTTGAGCAATGACTGTTGTATGTTGTTTGTTATGTTCACGGAGCTTACTATTTCTCAGTCGTTAACTCATGTCATAGGAGCCAGTTGAGTAATGACTGTTGTATATTGTTTGTTATGTTAACGGAGCTTAATATTTCTCAATTGTTAACTCATGTCATAGGAGCCAGTTGAGTAATGACTGTTGTATATTGTTTGTTATGTTCACGGAGCTTAATATTTCTCAATTGTTAACTCATGTCATAGGAGCGAGTTGAGCAATGACTGTTGTATGTTGTTTGTTATGTTCACAGAGATTACTATTTCTCAGTCGTTAAGTCATGTCATAGGAGCGAGTTGAGTAATGACTGTTGTATGTTGTTTGTTATATTCACTGAGCTTACTATTTCTCAGTCGTTAACTCATGTCATAGGAGCGAGTTGAGTAATGACTGTTGTATGTTGTTTGTTATCTTCACAGAGCTTACTATTTCTCAGTCGTTAACCCATGTCATAGGAGCGAGTTGAGTAATGACTGTTGTATGTTGTTTGTTATGTTCACAGAGCTTACTATTTCTCAATCGTTAACTCATGTCATAGGAGCGAGTTGAGCAATGACTGTTGTATGTTGTTTGTTATGTTCACGGGGCTTACTATTTCTCAGTCGTTATCTCATGTCATAGGAGCGAGTTGAGTAATGACTGTTGTATATTGTTTGTTATGTTCACGGAGCTTACTATTTCTCAGTCGTTAACTCATGTCATAGGAGCGAGTTGAGCAATGACTGTTGTATGTTGTTTGTTATGTTCACGAAGCTTACTATTTCTCAGTCGTTATCTCATGTCATAGGAGCGAGTTGAGTAATGACTGTTGTATGTTGTTTGTTATCTTCACAGAGCTTACTATTTCTCAGTCGTTAACTCATGTCATAGGAGCGAGTTGAGTAATGATGTTGTATGTTGTTTGTTATGTTCACAGAGCTTACTATCTCTCAATCGTTAACTCATGTCATAGGAGCCAGTTGAGCAATGACTGTTGTACGTTGTTTGTTATGTTCACGGAGCTTACTATTTCTCAGTCGTTAACTCATGTCATAGGAGCGAGTTGAGCAATGGCTGTTGTATGTTGTTTGTTATGTTCACAGCGCTTACTATTTCTCAGTCGTTAACTCATGTCGTAAGAGTGAGTTGAGTAATGACTGTTGTATGTTGTTTGTTATGTTCACGGAGCTTACTATCTCTCAATCGTTAACTCATGTCATAGGAGCGAGTTGAGCAGTGACTGTTGTATGTTGTTTGTTATGTTCACGGAGCTTACTATTTCTCAGTCGTTAACTCATGTCATAGGAGCCAGTTGAGTAATGACTGTTGTATATTGTTTGTTATGTTCAAGGAGCTTACTATTTCTCAATTGTTAACTCATGTCATAGGAGCGAGTTGAGCAATGACTGTTGTATGTTGTTTGTTATGTTCACGGAGCTTACTATTTCTCAGTCGTTATCTCATGTCATAGGAGCGAGTTGAGTAATAACTGTTGTATGTTGTTTGTTATCTTCACAGAGCTTACTATTTCTCAGTCGGTAACTCATGTCATAGGAGCGAGTTGAGCAATGACTGTTGTATGTTGTTTGATATGTTCACGGAGCTTACTATTTCTCAGTCGTTAACTCATGTCATAGGAGAGAGTTGAGCAATGACTGTTGTATGTTGTTTGTTATCTTCACAGAGCTTACTATTTCTCAGTCGGTAACTCATGTCATAGGAGCGAGTTGAGCAATGACTGTTGTATGTTGTTAGTTATGTTCACAGAGCTTACTATTTCTCAGTCGTTAACTCATGTCATAGGAGCGAGTTGAGCAATGACTGTTGTATGTTGTTTGTTATGTTCACGGAGCTTACTATTTCACAGTTGTTAACTCATGTCATAGGAGCCAGTTGAGTAATGACTGTTGTATATTGTTTGTTATGTTCACGGAGTTTACTATTTCTCAGTCGTTAACTCATGTCATAGGAGCGAGTTGAGCAATGACTGTTGTATGTTGTTTGTTATGTTCACGGAGCTTACTATTTCTCAGTCGTTAACTCATGTCATAGGAGCGAGTTTAGCAATGACTGTTGTATGTTGTTTGTTATGTTCACGGAGCTTACGAGTTCTCAGTCGTTAACTCATGTCATAGGAGCCAGTTGGGCAATGACTGTTGTATGTTGTTAGTTATGTTCACGGAGCTTACTATTTCTCAGTCGTTAACTCATGTCATAGGAGAGAGTTGAGCAATGACTGTTGTATGTTGTTAGTTATGTTCACGGAGCTTACTATTTCTCAGTCGTTAACTCATGTCATAGGAGCCAGTTGAGCAATGACTGTTGTAGGTTGTTTGTTATGTTCACAGAGCTTACTATTTCTCAGTCGTTAACTCATGTCATAGGAGCGAGTTGAGCAATGACTGTTGTATGTTGTTAGTTATGTTCACGGAGCTTACTATTTCTCAGTCGTTAACTCATGTCATAGGAGCGAGTTGAGTAATGACTGTTGTATGTTGTTAGTTATGTTCACGGAGCTTATTTTTTCCCAGTCGTTAACTCACGTCAAAGGAGCGAGTTGAGTAATGACTGTTGTATGTTGTTAGTTATGTTCACGGAGCTTATTTTTTCCCAGTCGTTAACTCACGTCAAAGGAGCGAGTTGAGTATTAAATTCGTCCTGCACAAGATGATATTATTTCAAAATTCCTTTCTAGTTGTTTTCTTTTTCTTTTTTGTTTTTTTTTGTTTTGTTTTTGATTTTGTTTTGCTTTATTTTGTTGTTTGTTTTGTTTTTTTGTTGTTGTTTATATTTTGGTATTCGTATCAAGACACTGCAGCCACTCATTAAACAAGATCTATTATTTTCATTCAAATTAATAACAGAGCTTAAACAAATAACATTAGACTGCATACACAGGGATTTTTTTTTTTTTTTTTTTTTATTTATTTATTAATTTTTTTTATATAATAATATCTTTATTATAAAGATAGGAAATATATCAACCGCTACACCAATAGTCATTGTCATCTATAGACTACCCAAGTACCAAAAAAAAACCAGTATTTGAGATCGTTTAAACATTTCTAGATTTACTATTCTATCAATTTTAAAAGTTCTACAAATAAGTAAGAACATTTTCTTAATCTAATTGTTTATGTATGATATAGTTTGTGCTTCATGCTAAAAATTTACTTTCTCTTAATTTTTTACCAATAAAGTGTGGGGGGGCACAATATAGCGTCACCCACTGTGTCCCCCCCCCCTTTCCACACTCACTTTTCAAAGAAATATGAACCATATATAAATAGGGCTTCCATCAGTTAACAATCTCCAACCATACAGGTATATTGATCATAATCTAATTTAAATGCGACTGACTCAGGTGCACGATGAAAAAGTCTAGCCATTACAGCACCATCAGCGTGTCTACTTGTATGTATAAGAAGTAACCCTCCCCCCTCCTTTTCCTCCTACCTACAATCTTATTCCATAATGTCTTTGTATGACAATAAATGTTTCCTCTGTTTATGCTTTGTTTTGTTTTGATTGTTTTTTGTTTTGCTTTATCTTAAATCCTTGACTGTTCGAATTCTGGAAAATGTCGGTAAAATTAGACACAACAAACGCATCAAATCAAATCAAATCAAATAAGTTTTATTTAAAGTCGAAATATCTATAACACATAACATAAGCTCTAGTGAGCTTTTGAATCGACTATTACATAAAAAGCACATACAAGTATAAAATAACTTTACAAGCACATATTACATGACATCACAAAGCAAAACAACTAAAAAAAACATGCATGCAGTATAAAACATAAGCTCATGTATACATAGTCATACATAAAAGCAAACTTATGCATACATAAAACACAGTTACATATAAAATTAATCAGAACTGAATCTAAAAGCATAAAAGTATAAGCTCATGTATACATAGACATACATAAAAGCAAACTCATGCATACATAAATAGTTACATATAAAATTTATCAGAACTGAATCTAAAAGCATAAAACATAAGCTCATGTATACATAGACATACATAAAAGCAAACTCATGCATACATAAATAGTTACATATAAAATTTATCAGAACTGAATCTAAAAGCATAACACATAAGCTCATGCATACATAGACATACATAAAAGCAAACTCATGCATACATAAATAGTTACATATAAAATTTATCAGAACTGAATCTAAAAGCATAACACATAAGCTCATGCATACATAGACATACATAAAAGCAAACTCATTCATACATAAATACAGTTTCATATAAAATTAATCAGAACTGAATCTAAGAGCATAATAGCAGATCAGGATAGGGTAATATTAAAACTATTAAAACTATATAGCACTAAGTACACAAAGCATAACAAGACAAACTGTTTACACGCAAGCGCTACAATGGCATGAGCCACCATTCCAGCTATTCAATAATTTTGAAAATTGATTTAAGTTTTGTTCTAATCTAATATGGTTTGGTAGCTCATTCCATAGTTTGGTTGAAAAATAACGGAATGATTTCAGACCATACCTTGTTGTTTTTACAGATGGTACATCAGCTGTGTTTTCGTATCTAAAGGAATAATTATGTTTTTTAATATTTACTAAATCATGTAAATAAATAGGGCTTTCTTTATGTATAATTTTAAACGTTTCAATTGCTATACTTCTTAATCTTCTAACTTTAAGTGATGGCATTTTTGATTTTTCCAGTAATTCTTCATAATTTAAAACATAGTCATTATAAATAAACCTGAGTGCCCTTTCTTGAATTTTTTCCATTTTCTTAGTATTTTTCTCACTGCAAAAATGCCATGTTACAGGACAATAATTGAAGTTGGATAATATAAATGAATAGTAAATAGTTAGTCGACCTAGCTTATTTAAATATCTACCAATTCTTTTCAAAACATTAAGTTGACGAGCACATTTTTTACAAATTTCTGATATATGCTTATCAAAATTTAATTCATAATCTATTGTAACACCAAGAAGTTTAACATGTTCTTCACACTTTATCTTGCTACCATGAAGGTTAAAAAGCAACACTATATATATCCTACTACTGATTTGATGATCGTACCAGGTGATCGTACACATGTCTATGACGTAGTATTTTATATTGTATATCATCAAGGAAGCGTAACAGACTATATCCAGGCAATATTTTATGCCAACCAGATTGTTAAAAACAGGCTCCAATATTATTCTACCGAACAAGTATGTTTCGTTATATATATTGCTTTCAAATTTTGCTTGTTAACACATATAATTTGTATCGGTAAAGTTCAATTAATCGATTTTATTAATTCTACTTTCGTTTTCAAATTGAACAGCCATTTTGCTACCTTGACAAGCCAGACAAAGAAAGGTGCTTGTACCACTACTGTCTACCCTAAGTACTATTAAATATATAACCCCAAATCTATTCACAGCCACATGTATCAGTTTCTTCTAAAAATAAACATTCCATTTCCGATCATCTTTAACAAACTAAATTTTCCCATTGATTTGTTTATATGGGTTCAGGAATGTTTGACTATTATTTTTAGTTTTTATGATGATCCAGTTTTATTTGATATTATTTCTAGCGAGATAACATTAATTCTTACAAATTTGAAATCATAGTCTAATTCACAGGCGCTAGTGGCACGGAAATGCCACCCACTTTTTTTTTAACTTTCTGTTTATATAGGGTCGACACATGTAAGTTGCTGTTAATATAAGATTGTATGAATATGGACACCAACAAGTTAAAATAAGGAAGACGAGATGAAATAATAAAGAAATAAAGAAATTTTATTGAAAATAAATATGTAAACAGAAAGTTAAAAAAAAAAAGCGGGGGGGGGGGGGGGGGGGTAATTCCGTACCATGAGCGTCTGTGGTCTAATTACCATAATAACTCCCACTGGACAAATTTAAGTTACGGTGAGGTTATCGCTTTGGTCCACAGTGGCTACATAGTAGCGCCCTAAACTGGTTGGGAAATTAGTCCAGCCCCCTCAGGAGGTTTGAGGAATTGCAGCAAATGCTGGTATTCTGATAAATCAAGTCTTGTATAACATACATGTAACACCTTTGCAAATTTAGGGCTTGGTGGAGGGTCAAATCCGAACTGCTAAGTGGGGGTAGGGAAATCGGTCAATTGAAGTTACTATTGTAGTCATGGACAAAATTCAAAAACCAAACATACAATTGTTTTTCGTTTGGACTATCTCTACAGTGATCAGGTATAAAGATCGTATTTGTGCGGTGAAAAAAATGTACAGGATATTAATGTAACAGAACAGGGTATGCTAATTATTATTATATATATATTTTTTTTTTGGAGGGGTGGGGGGTCTAATTTACAGGACACTTAGGTTTAATGTTTAATAAAGTTCTGAAATGTGCCACGGTGTCACTTGACGCAACCCCTGTTGCCATATATATATATATATATATATATATATATATATATATATATATATATATATATATATATCCCCCCCCCTTTTTTTCCCATGGTATTGGGTTTGTAGATCTACTTTTATATAACATATGTATTTCCGTTTTAGTTTGCATTTCTAAATGTTTGACCCAGTCCCAGATCAATATAATGTTTACATTCCTACAACATTATATTTTGCGTCTACCGAAAGTAGAGTTTTCTAAAAACTTATATATGAGTCATACGATCGGAAAATTTGATGTGCTATTTATAAACATTACAATGGGGAAACCCGTAATACCGACTTTCGTTTTGAAATGAGATGTGTCGATATCTTGTGATGTTCGAGAAGCGAGTGATAACTTTTGTCTAAAAAGTGTAAGTGAACGACATTTCCATCCATATTTCTGAAAACAAATGTATCGTGAGATTATTAGAAACAAAGCTAATTTTCACTTATTATTTAACTTTTAAATTATGATTATGAACTTGTTACATAGTAATTAAGGTAGCATCGTGTTATGGGTTTTCGTACTATTATCGATTTTCCGATATAGTGATTAACAGTGTTAACCTTTCATTCATATGACGATTGGAATTTTCAAAGAATTGCTAGTTAAATATTTCTTTGTACATAAGATTGTTTTAAAAGCCATTCTTGTATTTTAATATACTCTCGATTATCTGACTACTTTTGCCGTCAGTAAAATGGCGTCATATGTTTTCGTATGAAGTAAAAACAGGGCCGATATACGGGATGGAAACGAATATAAAATCCGGAAATGGCTGGTTTTAAAATTTCATGGTTCTGGCTTACTACAAATCATACTACATCTAAATAAAATAACAGAATGTTGGAAAATGACCACTTTCAAAATTGTGTTTACTTTTGATGTTTTTTTTTAGTGCTGAAACCACATGCACTGCAAGGTGACATGTATTTTATATAAGAAACAGGCACATTTCAGTCAGCTCTTTTGTTTACAAGTACGATCAGTGACCCCATGACAGTCACATGACAGGAAGAGCCGGTGTCTGAGAGGCAGACGACATAGTTCAATTTTATATAGCCCTTCTGGATTTTTTTTCCAACTACCTTATAAATGAAGTAAATTATTAGCATTACAAAAAGTATGGTTCAGTAGGTAGATTCACTATTTTTGGTACTTACGTCTTTAAAAGCAACCTTGAACATTTTTGACAGTTGTCACGTTGGAGTCCTGTTTACGTTCCAGAAATAGAAACCGGAAGACACGTCAAAAATAACGCTTGCACTGTGGAAATCAAAATAAAATGGATGATACGAAAACGCATATACCGTGACGATATGTCCGCCACATCTATTCAAAACGACAAAAGAAAGGAAAAACATGTTTTTCTTTTCTAAAATAAAATAAAATAGTGCATGAAGAACAAACCATTGATACATTATAAAATAAAATGATTTTTATCGTTTTTAATTTTTTTGAAATGAGTGATTTATTTTCATCTTTATTAGCCGAGTTGCAACAAAGTTGCAGTCGGTGGTCGGTAAAATGTGTAACCCGAACCCGAACCGGAAATTGACGGAAATGTCCCGAACCGGAAATCTTTTATTGTTGATATCTCCTTTAATTTTACGATGTTTTGCAAAAACTTTTTCATTTATTGTGTATTTTTACATACTTGAAACACATAGATTATAATAAGATTTCGAAATATATTAAAAAAGTTGAAAGGTGCAGTTTTCTGATTTCAAGGTCGGTAAAATGTGTAACCCGAACCGGAAATCTTTTATTGTTGATATCTTCTTTAATTTTACGATGTTTTGCAAAAACTTTTTCATTTATTGTGTATTTTTATATACTTGAAACACATAGATTATAATAAGATGTCGAAATATATTCAAAAAATTGAAAAATGCAGTTTTCTGATTTCAAGGTCGGTAAAATATGTAACCCGAACCACAAAGGTAGATAACTCTGTTCTTCCCGAACCGGAAATCTTTTCTTTTATTACGAGATTTTTATTGGAAAACCGTGTATTTTTACACTTAAAACGTATAAATCATAATAATTTATATTACTGCATATTTTTTTTTACCTTATTGGAATTTAATAAATGTAAATGAACTTGCAATGGATAGAAAATGGTGAAATAACTCATATATACTTTATGATGCTTTTATTTGTAATCAAATCAAATAAGTTTGATTTAAAGTCGAAATATCTATAGCACATAACATAAGCTCTAGTGAGCTTTTGAATCGACTATTACATAAAAAGCACATACAAGTATAAAATAACTTTACAAGCACATATTACATGACATCACAAAGCAAAAAAAAAAAACCAAAAAAAACATGCATGCATAGACATTAGTATAAAACATAAGCTCATGTATACAATAAGGAATTGAATTCATGTCAAACAAATATATGGTATTCTAGTATATTACTAATATTAAATAAGATGAATATATCAAATATTAATGTCTAAGTAGGCACTCTATGTAACAATGCGAAAAAAAAAAGTATGTGATAGTTTTCTTAGTTATTGGTATAATTTAAAAAAAATGTATAAATGAAGACAAAAAGGGAAAAGTCCGTACATATTTTACATTCAAGGAACATTTTATTAGAGAAAAATATACATTTCTTAATGATTTCAAAGTAAGACAAGCAATTTGTAAAATCAGAATTAGTGCACATCCTCTTATGATTGAAATTGGTAGATATAAAAACTTGGAAATCGAAGAACGATTATGTAAACTGTGCATAACACTAAAAATTGAGGATGAATATCATTTTTTAATTGATTGCCCCATATATAATAATAGTAGAAAGATTTGTTATCAGAAAATTTCAGAATTATGTTCTAATTTCAATAATATGTCAGATAAAACAAAATTCTATTATTTATTTACCAAAGAAGATCTTTCAATAATCAATATTTTTGGAAACTGTATAGAGTGCCTTGAGACAAGAAAACTGAAACAGGTTTATGATACTGAAATATTTTTTCTCTTTCTGTTTATATTATTAATAATTTTTTAAGGCTCTGAACCCGACAAGAAACATTGTATTTATATATATAAGTATAATTGCCTCCAATGACAATAATCAATGTATGCAATTTGTTTGCCCCTATTGTGGGCCCATTGATTGGAATAATAAATTTTCTTATTCTTATTCTATATAGTTGAAATAATAAAATATTTAAAGTCAGACAATTAGTTCAGCCATGATAATTTTCTTTAGATTTTGATCAGAATTTCAATTAAATAAAGAGCTACATTTTTACTGAGCATGTGATGACCTTACCATAGATAAGATGTACATTTTGTAAATTTAAAAAAAACAAAACAGAATAAACAATTTTCCTGATATTAAATTGAAATTATTTGAAAATTCTATTACAATTTACTTATAATACAACAAGTATGAATCTAACACCATAAACATTCTACAGATAAATAGGTGCACTAGATAAATATCTTTAATAAAAAGTAAGTTATCAGTTTTGTAAATTGACCAAAACAGATAAATAAAAAAATGTTCCTGAAATCAAAATAAAACTAAATATTTTATTATAATTTTCTAATAAAATACAACAAGTAATTCTGCAGGTGAATATCTCAAATATATTTGGAGAATTATCTTCGTTAACGTGATAAGCGCTCTTAGTTTTTGGCCGATCAACGTAATTTTTGGTAGGAAGCATTATTACACTATTATTTAGAGCGAGTTCGAAATTCAGATTAATCTATTGTTTTTTTCTTGTAAAATCATGGGTTTTTTTTATAGAAAAAGTACATATTTTGAGAATTATCTTCGTTAACGGGATAGTGCTCTTAGTTTTTGGCCGATCAACATAATGTTTGGTAGGAAGCATTATTACACTATTATTTAGAACGAGTTCGAAATTCAGATTAATCTATTGTTTTTTTCTTGTAAAATCATGGTTTTTTATAGAAAAAGTACATATTTTGAGAATTACACATTTCTCTGAAACTACAAAAGATAGAAACTTAATATTTGGTATGGGTGGAGATGCCAATGTGAAGTTGTGCATTCAACATTTGTTATCCCCAGGGCTCAGCCCCACCCCGCTGTGGAATATGTTTTAAAAAATGTGACCGTTATCCCCACCCTAAATCATATATATTTATGATCAGGGTGACTAGGCAAATTAAATGCATTATAGCTCAGGCCCCAGGGTCATACCCCACCCCCTTCCTGAAGTGAACTTTTTAATGGTTGAGATCCCCACCCCTAAACCATATATATTTATGATCAGGGTGACTAGGCAAATTAAATGCATTATAGCTCAGGCCCCAGGTTCATACCCCACCCCCTGCCTGAAGTGAACTTTTTAATGGTTGAGATCCCCACCCCTAAACCATATATATTTATGATCAGGGTGACTAGGCAAATTAAATGCCTTATAACTCGGGCCCTGGGGGGTCATACCCCATCCCCTATCTGAAGTGAACTTTTTAATGGTCGAGATCCCCACCCTTAAACCATATATATTTATGATCAGGGTGACTAGGCAAATATAATGCCTTATAGCTCAGGCCCCGGGGGGTCATACCCCACCCCCTACCTGAAGTGAAAATCCTCATAATTTATTTTTTGTCCTCTGAAACTTGATGATATCTTGAATAGTCTTTATATTACATAGGAAAATATTTCCAATCCATCATACATACATTTATTCTATAGTTTCTTACTTATTTATAAAACAAGACCAAATGATTTTGACTTGCAACTCGGCTGTTGCATCTCTGATGCTTTCTCGATTTTTTTTTTATTGATATTTACAATAATTAAAACAATTTTAAGTACATTTTTTTACTGTTTCTAAATTTTACAAAAATCTTGTAAAATGAGCATTGACAGAGGTGTTTGGAGCATAGCGGGAACGACAACTCTGGATAGAGAATATATACCGGTAGTAGATTCTTACTCGTTTTGATTATAAATATAACGCTCTCGATCTCAATTCGAGGGAATGTACTGTGGTTTTTATAACGTTTGATTTTTTTTTCTCTATGCCCGTTTGGGCAATAAAATCATAATTTAATCATTTATTATTAAAATATATTTTGCTATGTTTGATTATGTGTAAAGTGTGTACTTAAACTTAGGGAACGACCATTTAACTTGAAGGGGGGGGGGGGGGGGGGGGGGGGGTTATGGTTTTTTTCTAAAAAAATATTCTGATTCCCAATGTTGCTGAAAAAAATATTCTGATTTTGGTGGAGGAAAAAAAAAATAATCTGATTCAGAATTTTTGTCATATAACCTAATGTTAAATTCTGGAAAAAAATTTTGCGCTTTGCGCGACAAAAAAAAAAAATATTCTAACTCTTGTGTTGTCCGATAAATAATTTCTGAACGAAACAAAAAACCCTAACCCCCCCCTCCCCCTTCAAGTTAAATGGTCGGTCCCTTAATTGTTTATGTATCTTTTGAAATAATTTTTTTGCAATTTGAAATTTTTTGTTTATTTTAAAAGTTGCCAATATTCGATGTTTTATACTAATAAAATGTTCTGAACAAGAAGCCAGGTTTAAAAAATATGCTATAATATCGTAATTAGTGAAAAGAATTTGAATGTCTGTTGGTAAAATCGCCATTAACACACCTAATTATAAGTCGGCTGCTTTTCCGAAGTTTGCCGAATACTGATAACTGCTATTAATAAACAAGAAGCATGTTGGATGTAAATTCGTTAGAATTAATATAATTTATATCTATGAAATTGGATCCCGGTGTAATCAGTTAATATTATATTATGGTATTTAGTAAGAATGACACTTAAAATCGGAAATACGTGATGAAATCAATAAAAACAAACCCAAACTCTGCAAAGGGGCCCGATAAAGGTAAAATTGTAAACAAATTGTATTGCATATTATTGACAACTCTTGAGGTTTCTTGATTACATTTTTTTTAAGAAAAAAACAGACATTAAGTTCATTATTTTAGTCTCTAATTTAAAAGAGATATCACCTAGCGTTTTCTCCTGAAAAAAGAATATATAAAAAACTACGATGCAATTCTACTGTTAAAATATGATTCGGCCGAAAAAATATACTAAATTATGCTTACATGTTGAAAAATGGAGTAGATCGGAATAACATCTTTTTTTAATTTTTACACAAAGCTTGCTGAATTCTCCTTTTTGTGTCGTTTTCGTATAGAATCCGTCAATGTTTTGTTCAATTCCACGATTCGATTTGTGCCATGTGCTTTCTTTGTCAACAAACAATTTCGCACATGCGCAAACGCTTTCCCGAATGAATTCACTGTCAGGTCGTATGAATATTGCACGGGTCAACATTGAATTCTTTACGGGATGTAAGAAAATCAAACAGCGACGTATTTCCTATGTTCTAGGCTATTTACGTATGATATTATGAAAAATTTCAACTGCAATTAGTATAAAACATCGAATATTGGCAACTTTTAATATTTAAAAAAAGATCAATTCTGACAGCCTGTATGCCTTTAAAATTTAGCAACATCCCATGTGGGATCAAGTCAGGTAACCTTTCATTCATCTTTGACCATCCTGTCAGTGCAAGATAGTTAAATATATTGACCATTGGGAGAACAGCTCTCAGCTGAACCCTGATTGTGACATGACCTTAAGGGTGTAGGCCTGGGTATGGGAGATAACTCTATTTTCAGTGTCTTCTCAAATATATGATCATCTGTGCATTTGAAAATTCCCCCTCAATTCCAAGCTTCTTGGTGACAAAGATTGTTTACAATGGATATGGCCAGTTAAAAAAATGACTCCTTTTCCTTTTACCTTTCCATAGCTGTGCTCCTTTTATTTTTATATCTTATTGCTGCTTATTCCAGTGTCAGGCAGTGTGTTATTATATGCCGATGCCCATAAAATATCATTGAAATATCTCTTTCCAGAAAAAATGTTCATCAAAGCATGTTGTCAAAAATGCCAGAAATGTAACAATTTGTGTGACAACCTTTTACTATTGAATTTCAAGGGTTTGTCAAAAAAAAAGAATTAAATATATACACCAGAATCTTAGATATTATGAAAATATAGAGCAAATTCATTTTATGGTAGTAAAAAAATAGAAAGCTATGTTTGGGGGAAAATTGTAATATCTGATCCTCTCTTATACCGCCGCCCCCTTCTCCTAAGACAACTAAAGAATAACCAGAATCAAACGAATACAACTGGAGCACAGAATTTGAAGGAATTTAACAATACAGCTGGGTGGCTGTCTGTGTTTTTTGGTGTTTTTTTTTTTAATGAATTAATCAAGTAGAGTCACCCTCAAACCACCCCTCCCCCTCACCAGCAGACTGGAAAATAAAAAAGACAAATGCAATCATTTGGTAATTTGGACATCCACTGTGTCAATTATAAGAATTCAAAAGCTTTTTGTTATTGGTAACTAGTTATTTTTTATCTCACAAACAAAGAAACTAGCAAAGGATGGGTGTGTGATAACTTTCCTCGACAATTTCATTTTTTTCTGGGTGCCATCCATGAAAAACATAAATTCAAATATTTTAAAAATCTGACAGTAAAAGTTTGTAAAATTTGGTGCAATGATGTCTATATGTCTATTCTTCAGTGTGACATTTTTTGGTGGAAATTAATTGACAGGAATTTTTTTAATCCGATTTTTAATACCAAGGTGGTCCTCAGGGCATCCCCCTTTTTTTTGCAATTTGCACTGTTTTGCACGTGATTATCTCCAAACAGGATATTCAGATATGCTAGTTATTTCATATTTATTCACAAACAACTCTCTCAAGTGTATTAAAGCCAAAATATTCCCTTTCAATCAAAAATAAATGTGCATATCTATTAGAATCTTCCGAAACTAGTATTACCATCTGGCGTCAAGAATACCCCAAAATTGCTATATTTAGGATATGCTATGGAGAAAACGGCACGGTGAAATTTTTGGAAACTTTGGCAGATAAAATGTATTTAGACATAACTATTCCATGATGCAAATCTAAAAAAAAATGAATGATGGGAAAATGTTTAGGGTAACCCAGGTCTACACCCTTAAATGGGATGTGGTTAGATGTTTATGTGTCCCAATATAAAAGATGATGAAAAGAAAAATATACAACATTGAATTTCAATTCAATTGCTGATGTTACAGTTCACTATTTCAAATAACAATAAATATCAAAAAGTTGTGTTTCATCACAGAGTTTATAGGGACACTAGAGGTCAACATAAATCACACAGCTGCATGGAACATACTTTGGTAATTGTAATTAATTCTTATCAGTCTAGACGGAATAGGTTTACTTGGCTTGGGTCAAAATAGCTATAAACTTGTCATCGCTTTTGATGTTGTGCTATGTAAACACTTGTTAGCTCTCAGGTTAGCTAGTTTTATGTTGTATTTCGAAGAATAAATTAGTTTATATGAAAAGCCCTAAAAGGGTTGAGCTAAGTCCCGTGTTGTGAATAATATACCAAGGAAACGGTAACACTACGCTAAACTGGCCACAATTGCATTTAGGTTATGAAGTTCTCATTTTTTAAAGTCGTTTGTGGCACAAAAAATCAATTTAATTTTTAAATATACTTGCAGGTGGAGTTAAACATGTCTAACCCAACATTTCGTGGGACTATTTCCATGACTACGTCAGCGCTGAAGAAAAAGTTCCTGTGCTGTTCTGGTTGTAGCAATGAATATGATGAGCAAGAAAACTTCGCTCGACTGTTACCATGCCTTCATTCTCTGTGTAATCAGTGCGTTCAACATTTGTCTAAAGATGGATCATTACAGTGTCCGGACTGTGAGCAAAAACATGATTCCAATGGCGACCTATCCTCTTTTCCAAGAGATAACACCAGACAGGACCTAATGGATTTTGTCAAAGTCAAGATGGCCCCTGGAGCAATCTTATGCCAGGCGTGCAGGGAAACAAAGCAAGCAACCTTCCGATGCAAGAACTGCTCTGAGTTCCTATGTGAGGGGTGCCAAATTGCCCACCAGAAAACCAACCTAACTCGCAATCATGAAGTCCTCCAGCTGCAAGCATTACAGAAAAAAGAAAATCTGGATGCCTTTTGTCACCAACAGAAATGTACATTGCATGATCGCCAATTGGAGTTGTACTGCAACAAAGATGAATGTCAGAAACCAATATGCTTCATGTGCGCCTTGTTGACACACAGACAAGACACTGGACATGACATTCAAGAAATCATTAAAATATCTGATCAGAAGAAAGAGGACATGCAGGAGCTCATTTCTAGTGTCAATTCCACAGATAAAGAGGTGAAGGAGGTCATTAAGGTTATTGATCTAGAGGTTACAAATGTAAGGGACCTGGGAAAAAAGGTAGAATCTGAGATAGACAACGCCTTTGATCAATATTTACAACTGTTTAATAAGCGACGCCAAGAATTGAAAAATGATGTAAAAAGATATGTACAAATGAAGGCTGGAACACTCGAGAATCAGCTCCAAAATCTGAAAACACAACATAAATATATCGATGAAGCAACCGAGTTCGCAGATCAGACCCTTATGTACAACAACCCACCTGCATTCCTGCAAATAGAAGGTACTGTGACCAACAGACTTGGAAAGCTGAATAAACAGTGGTTTGACAGAGTACCACACGAAGTTGCCACTATAGGTTTTACTTGTAAAGGTCTTCCGCATGAACTACAAAATAAAGTCACAACATTGGCAAAGGTTTGGTCTTCCAACGCTTACCAGCCACACACCAAGATAGAGCAGAAGCAACGTGTTGCTGTACAAGACGAGAGTATAACCTTTATTGGTGTCCTCTGTAACTATGTGGGGAAACCTCTGACAGAAGATTTAACACAGTTGAAGGCAACCATAACAAACCCACAAGGTGAGAAACAAAACATAGGGTTAGGATAATGGTGCTTAACGCCACTTTCAACAATATCTCAGTTAATATATCGTGGCGGTCAGTTTTATTGGTGGAGAAAATCGGAGTACACAGTGATAACCACCTACAACGAAAAACGGAAATATACATAAATTAATATATTACCGCAATATGTATTCGTTCGGCTATTGAAGTCTCATTGTAAGCCAGAAATATAGATTATCATTATGTCATTTGAATGTTTTGCTCGTGTACTAAAACTCAATGGTATTAAAGCATTGTTTAACCATGATTAGTGATAATTAGATTTGATATAAATAATTACCTTCCTCACTTGTGTCTGAAAATTAATACCACAACTTGCAAATTTTAGGTGTTTCTGTGATTTATTCGAATATCCCGAATTTGCTCTGTACAGAAAACCATTTTTAGTATATGTATATTCTTCCGAAATAAAACAATATCTCAAAATTTTATTGTATTTGCTAAATGTCTTAACAGGTGATACATTCGATGCAAGGGTGTTGCAGAACGGTCCAGATGAATTCCGAGTAGCATTTGTACCATTCCATTCAGGTTCCTACAAACTGGATGTGTCAATTCTTGACAAACCTCTTGGACTTCATGAATTTCAAGTGAAACCACGTGAAAAACCACAAGGTATTATATTTGTATATGACTTCGTCAATATAATTTTTTCAGGTAAAATGTATACATTTTTTCTTTTTATTATTACCTTTATTACTTTGTTTACTTACTCTTTAGTTTTTTAATTAATAGATTAAGGAATTTAACTTCCAAACATTTTGATTGTACTTCATCATTTCACTTGTAATTTTTGTTCTAGGTTCTAATATGGATGAAAGTCAACTACAGGACGCTACGAGTAAGTACTTTTTAAACATATACATTGTAAGACAACATAATTCGTTGCACTAAGAAGAAGAATTTGAAGATACCAAAGGGGTAATCAGAATCTGTATATTGCAGAAAAACGGACAACACAATTGCCAAATGAAAAAGTACAAAAGGACAAACAACGATCTACAAAGCATACACATAAAACTAAAGATCGAGTAACACGAACCCCACTAAAACCGGGGGTGAACTCGATTTGGTGAAACTAACACTGTCAAAGAGCGTGGTTAACCGTTACATAGTATCTGTGTCACAAATTACCACCGATATGTTTCGTTTGTCGTAATCACAATCCGTTCCTTTCCTCATTCATGATTTAACAGGTTTGTAAGTACTAACGAGAGTAACACGACAAGAGGCTTCACATCACTGAGGTGATTTCACGCCTTGATATCCTACCAATTATTAAAGATTTCAGACACCTACCAAAGGCCAGGGGTTCACCTGTTAGTGTGGGTTTCCTCACCGACGTCTTGTAGTCACGATCTAGCTGACAAATTTATTATGAAATAATTAAATAAAAAAATACCACATGTTGAGAACCCGGTACCCTTGAGAACCTTTCCAAAATCATATAGAATATCGTATAAACAGAGGTAAAATTGATACCCCTAACACACATATATGATCGCCCTTCAGCTCACTTCGTACTTACTAGTTTTATGTGTCCAACAGGGCCTCCAAGAGAAATTTTGCAAGGCGGAACAAGACTGCTTTGGGGCCCCGGGAACAGGCTGTGACTTTCCTCAAAATTGGGGATTTGAGTTGAAAAATGATTTTTTTTTAAATAAAACGTCTACTGCTAAGGATTGAAAAATGAAAAAAAATCAAAATAAAACGTCTACTGCTAAGGATATGGGGCCCTTCAGAGATTCACGGGCCCATTCTTGGTTCTCCGGGCCCCGGACCGATGTACCGGTTGAACCCCCCTCTCATAGGCCCTGGTGTCCAAAGTGAAAGTGTTGATAACCACCAATAACCTTAAATGGCAGTATTATAACAGGGAATATAACAGATTATGGGCCAATCAAAACAGGAAAGCAGAAGTAAAGGTTTAATAAAGACAACAGGTTATCGTTTTTTACAAATTAAAGGTATGTACATTTCTCTTCCAGGGTTTATAAATATATATTTTTAACAACATAATAATTATTAAGTCTCCCAAACAAAGTTTGGGAGACTTATTGTTTTTGCTCCGTTTCTTATTATTATTATTATTATTCCCTTTCTCTTTCTCCTTTCTTTCCGCGGACCATGAACTTGTCCATGGCAGATCTCCGGAACTACTGAACAGAATTTCATGAAATTTTGTGGAGTTATAGATATATGTTTCTAGTTGGTCCTAAAGTTTTCAGCTTTGTGGTAAAGGGGGTCAAAGTCACATTTTGAGGGGTTCAAAGGGGGTAGGGGTTACTATAGAATCCTATGGGAAAGTTGAAATTTCGTACATTAATGTTGATAACTTCTAAATGAATAATGATAGAGACATAAAATATGACATAGTGATAGGTCACCATTATAGGAGCAATTCTGTGTTTTAAAAATCTTCGAGATGTCTGCCATTTTCAAAATGACTGCCAAAACACGGTATAAAAAATGGGCGGTAAAAATTCAACATTGCCCGATATCATCAAAATTTGATATGTGGGTAGATAATGATGTCCCGAATTGATTCCCGACATTGAAAAATTTCTACCGGTTGCCATTTTCAAAATGGCCACCACAATACCGCACAAATTCAACATTGTCCGATTTCAACGCCATTTCATATGTGGGTAGATTATGATGTCCCGAATTGATTCCTGACATCGAAAAAGTTCTACCGGTCGCCATTTTCAAAATGGCCACCACAATACCGCACAAATTCAACATTGTCCGATTTTAACAACATTTCATATGTGGGTAGATTATGATGTCCCGAAATGATTCCTGACATCGAAAAATTTCTACTGGTCGCCATTTTCAAAATGGGCACCACAATACCGCACAAATTCAACATTGTTCGATTTCAACGTCCTGATCGATTCCCGACATTGAAAAATTTCTACTGGTCTCCATTTTCAAAATGGCTGCCACAATACCGCAAAAATTCAACATTGTTCGATTTTAAAGGTATCTTTTAATTTATTTTTTAAACCGGTTGTCTGTGGCCGGTTTGGGAGACTTCATAATCGTTAGATTATAATCATATCTTGTTTTATTTATTTTAAATTATTGTTTGGTACAATTCTAATCATGAGGGTTTATAAATATTATTATATTTTCAGGATCATATTTCGCTCTCGATCGTAAAAAGGCACATCGGGATATCACTGTGACACCAAATGGGAAGATATTCCTGAACAGTCCTCCTGGCACACTTATGGAATCTACAAAGGATAGGTAAGCCAGTCACCAATTGTCTTAGTATTAAGCTTCTACTGGGAGGGAGGTCCTGATTCTCATTGAAATAATGTATTGGATTTCATATGAGTTTGACATATGCTATCTATTGCCTCTTGATGCAAGGGGCCACTAGTGAAGTGGGGGGTTGCCTACCCTTCCGGAGCACCTGAGTTTACCCGCAGGTAGAATATTATACAATTATGGTCTTTTGTAGAGGACAGAACGAATTTTTATATACCATAGGAATCAATATTAAAATTGAACGAGACCGTAAAAGAAGGTGAGTATCGGTTCCTTTTGATCTATAAAATTACTCATATTGACGGATATAAAAGACTAGTTGTTGTATTATATAATAGGCATGTGAAAGTGAACAGTTTGATTGAACAATACCAGAATTAACAGAATGCAATCAGACATGATGATCTAAACAAGTAGAATTATGTATTTAAAAATATTGTGGAATAATCATGTTTACTTGCTTGTCCTTTCATGTTGGTATGTGGAATGCTTATTGTATTCATAATGTAATTGCTATGATTTGACGAGTTGGTGTTAAACAACAATCACTCGTACACTCCTAATGTAATTGTTATGTTGAACCATATGATAGAAACTGTAATGAATATTAATAAGTACCTGTAACAGGTAAAACCAATCATTCCATTGAATCCTATGTTTTTCAGGCTTCACAAGTTTAAGGGAGCATTTGGTAACAGCCCCTTCACTACCCCAGGCAAATATTACTACGAGATCAACGCCAGATACAACATCCGTAGTCAGCTTGAGAAAAATAACCTGGTCTTCGAAATCGGACTTGCTAGAAGGAATGAAATGGACAAGAAGCATCTAGTTGACGGTCAACCCCATGCGTGGTCAATGATTTGCTCTCATCATGCTGATTGTGACGCAATATGTATGCACATCGCACGTGGTGGAAAATGTCTTTTCCATGAGACGTTGTCTAAGAATGATAGTGGATGTAGCATGGAGAAAACCTTCGGATTCCTTCTAGATACAGCGAACCGATCTTGGAGGATCTTTGATGCTGCTAATAACAAGTCAGTATGCCACATGACCGACCTAGATTGTTCCGAACCACTAGTTCCTGTCGTCTCCGGATATAATCCAAACCAGGTCGAGGTGACCATGACCTTGTGGTCTGATGGTGATGAGGACTAAGAATGTCAGAACTGGTCATCTTTGTTGATTAAGTGGTGGTAGTATATTGTACAACATAATATAGACAATAATCAAATAGACTTTGTAAATATATTATAAACTACTAATAATAATAATAATTCCTTATCTTTTACAAAAGTACAATATCAGTCCTCGAAATGAAAATTTTAATTTACTGGCCTGAATCAAATTCTTGAATTTATTTTATATAAATATATCTAAATAAAAACTGAAAAAATTTATTGGTCCAACAAAGTTTTACTAGTCTTGTGTGGAGGACCTGTACTCATGGAGGACTGTAGTACTAATTGATGTGGTTGTATCGTTATGACTTGTGTAACATAATATAATCCTATATTAACAAAATAAACTTTTTATAATTATTATGTCTTGATAGAATATAAATGTATTGATTTAGCATAAATATTGGGCATGATAAGCATATCAGATAGTTATTATTATAAGCAATTGGTTAATGTTGGAAGGAAATTAAGATGCCCATATAATTCGATTGTCATAGATTAGTTTGATTGACCGTTTTACCAATATTATGAAGGAGGATATCACGATGGGTGCTATTATATCGGAGCAGGATAATATTGCCTTTCCCGATCACCTATAGGTGGTTGTATTGTGCGATCTTTTGATAAGTTAATTATTTTTTATATAATGTTTCATTGGTAGTTTATGTATCTGGGGTCGATTTCACAAAAAGTCGTAAGTCTAAGATTAATCGTAAGTGTGATTTCCAAGCTTTTGATTGGTTGAAATTCACACTTACGACTGATCTTAGACTTACAACTTTTTGTGAAATCGACCACTGGATTGTGATTTTTGTTGGTGCCATTTCCTCTAATGGAGTCTATTTGTTAAGATGTGTGCTGTCACATGTTACTATTTAGAGATGTCAGGCTGACAATGTGGTTATTCTCGTTTTGTGTTTTGTTAAATGTTTGTAATTAAAATCACACAAATCAAGTTAATCAGTTTTATTTTCAGCTTAAGGTGTGTATTTTGCTATGTTTTATTTTCAGTTTAAGAAATGTATTTTTATTGTGTTTCTATAATGAGTGTAACTGATTATTCTGTCCTTGTTTGATGCCTTTGATTCATAAATAAAAATCCCTTATTTTTAGCTTGACCTATACATGTTATATTATTATGGTCTTCATCAACAGTAAAATGAAATGAAAAATAAACTTCAACATATTCCATATGTCTTAAAGATGCTAAAACCCATTTATGCAAAAACACAACAGTGGCGTTTTGTATCTTGTATTACATGTATGTAAAATGATATTTTATTCAAGTAAAGATAACATCCTTTTTTCTTCTTTTTTTAAAGATATTTCTGCAACAACAATGGCATTTTAAATAGACATATTGTATTATGTAAAGGAATGATATTGTCATTGTGTTGTCTGTTCTTCTTTGATATACAAATTCTGATTACCCCTTTGGTATCTTCAAACTCTTCGTATTCCGCTAAGACAGGAACAAAACTTAGCATGGTTGCAATATTTGCCAGCATGGTTCTAAATCTCAAATTTTAGTAGCCCAGCAAAAATATTTGGGGCCCACCAACTATTGTGGCACTTGAAATATTCAAAATTTAAGTTGTTGTTGTTGTTATGATACGATCTAAAAGGTTCTTTCAACCTATGCCAACATTTAAAAAAATATATATAAAAAGGTAAGAAAGATTGTTGGCATAGCTTGAATAGGTTAATTGTTATATAAACATGACTAGTCATGTTTAATTAGTGTAAAATCGGGGGAGATGTCAATGGATTCCAAGTCCACAATTAATTTTTAATGAATAGTAAGTAGAAAGTAAGTATTTAAAATAATATTTTATGGAAATAACAAACAAAAAATCAGTATATCAGCACATACATTTAAATATCAAACTTTATAAAAATAATTAGGATATTATTATAAGCACATATATTTTAGCATCAATCATTATGAAAATAAAATAGGATATTATAAACATATATATTTTTATATCATACATCATGAAAATAAATTAGGATATTACAAGCACAGATATTTTTTTTATCATACTTTATCAAAATAACCAAAAACAATCAGTATACACAATCACATTACAAATTGCTAAAATACAATTGTCTTAGATTTTGGATAAGAATGTTCGATTTCGAAATCATAGAAATTATGATAATTCTAAATTTATAAATAAATATTATTAAAAACTTTTGAATTTAGATTTTAAGAAAATTGCTTAATTGCATGAGTATCATATGATAATTTAAATTCATACGTTTTAGAAAGATTGTTTAATTAAATTATTCTAAAATTTTATATTTTCATCTTTTTTATTTACAGATTTTTGTGTAATTTTACCAGATTTTTATTTTATATATAAATTTTTACAAAAGTTTAATTTTTTTTTTTCAAGTTATTAAATTTTACCAGACTTATTCTTATATTTTTAGATTGTTTTTTGTTTTGCTTTGTTTTTTTTTAAATAATAAATTTCACTTTTGAGACCTGCATTTCCAAATTTACTTACCTGTAAATGTCATTAATTGCTATATAAACACCTGTAATATAATGTTTGTTGGCATACCTTGAATATGATATTTCAAAATGTTGGCATAGGTTGAAGACACCATCTAAAAGATTTAAGGGACCAAAACCATTTTTGTGATCTTGGGCTACTGGGTCACTGTTCACTTTTATCACTGTAAAATAACATTTAATTAGCCTGGTTTTTTTTTATTTCATACAATGGTATGCTGTATTGATAATTTTCAATTGTTCTCTTCTTAGGTTGAGTATTTGGCAGATACAGTTATAAGTAAAATACTTGTTTTTATTTCAAACGTTTCGGTACACTTAGGTTAAGTATTTGTCAGATACAGTAATAAGTAAAATACTTGTTTTTATTTCAAACGTTTCGGTACACTTAGGTTAAGTATTTGTCAGATACAGTAATAAGTAAAATACTTGTTTTTATTTCTAACGTTTCGGCACACTTAGGTTGAGTATTTGTCAGATACAGTTATAAGTAAAATACTTGTTTTCATTCAAACGTTTCGACCACAAGCTCTTCTTAGGTTGAGTATTTTGTAGATACAGTTATAAGTAAAATCCTTGTTTTTTTATTTCAAATGTTTCGGCCATACGACCTTCACCGGTGTGTTATTCTACCGAGCCTGTTACTTGATACTACATCTAAAATATAATACTGACACAGCCTTGTGACGCAAACGTTTGAATGAAAACTATGATTTACTTATAATTATATTGATGTTGTTGTTTACATGTATATATTAGTAGATTATGACATTAAATTGTATAATTAATTAATTTGTTACATTTTCAATTTGATTTTCAATTTAAATTAAAAAAAAATATATTAACCACACTGTAAAACGTTGTATCATTTATAATCACAAATAAATATCGATTGATTTTATATTTATGAATGTTATGATATGAAGTCCTTCATTGGTTATATAACAATGCCCTGGTACCTACACAGCACTAAAATAATATTTACTTGGGACAGGAACAAACAGAGTACAAAGTATTTTAATGTATTACCGTTGGAGATCCGGTTACCACGAAGGGGGTGGGGGTGTTGTCATCCTATTACTTGGTTTAACTCTGCTCTCCTTTTGTGCCTGTCCCAAGACAGGACCTTGATTTCCAACATCATGTCGTGGTCCCACTGTTTTGTGTGCTCAGTCAGTTAAGTAGTCCGAGATTCCTCTGTCGTTTAACGGCATTGATAATCTTGCTGTAGCCTTTTTTGAACGGCTACAGCAAGATTATCAATGCCGTTAAACGACAGAGGAATCTCGGACTATCAGTTAAGGTGATGTCGGATTGCTCATTTTGTTGCTAATAGTGGAACTGTTGTCTATCACTGTCTAAACTTTAGCTACTTTAGTCACTTCAGTTACTTTAAATGACATATTTAGAGTCACTTCACATTACTTTCTCTGTTTATGAGACCTTTGTGATATACAGACCATATCATATATATTTATGTGTTGATTCTAACACACTGTCTGTGTAGCCCTCTGTGATATACAGACCACATCATATATATTTATGTGTTGATTCTTACACCTGTCTGTGTAGCACTCTGTATTCTACCGGTAGTTTTATTACCTGATAAAATCGAAATGCAATTAAATTAGAACATTTCATCAACTCGGAGTATTTGTCTGACTGTCAACATGGTGGTTAGTGATCTACAGACCACATCATCTATATTTATGTGTTGATTCTAAAATTCTGTCTGTGTAGCCGTCTGTATTCTTGTTTTAACTGATATAATAAAAATGCAATTAAGTTAGAAAATGTCATCAACTCGGAGTATTTGTCTGGCTATCAACATGGAGGTTAATGGATATTACTATAAGATGCATTCTCCATATTACTGCTGAGCTTCCGCCTCAAAGAATAACAGAGGGCCCTGGTGGCTCAATGAGTTAGGTAGTTGTAGGGCCCTGGTGGCTCAATGAGTTAGGTAGTTGTAGGGCCCTGGTGGCTCAATGAGTTAGGTAGTTGTAGGGCCCGGGTGGCTCAATGAGTTAGGTAGTTGTAGGGCCCGGGTGGCTCAATGAGTTAGGTAGTTGTAGGGCCCTGGTGGCTCAATGAGTTGGGTAGTTGTAGGGCCCGAGTGGCTCAATGAGTTAGGTAGTTGTAGGGCCCGGGTGGCTCAATGAGTTAGGTAGTAGGATTACCTAACAACTCATACAATCCTATCACCAATAGGCGTGGGTTTGCGCCCGGCTTTGTAAATTACAAAAAGGGTGCACTCGACTCGCAGCCGCAAGTGATCATGAAAGTTTACCAGTTGTTTGCCTGGTCGGTGGTTCTCTCCGGGTACTCCGACTTCTTCCACCAATAAAACTGGTCGCCATGATATAGCTGATATATTGCTGAAAGTGGCGTTAAGCACAATAAATCAAATCAAATCAAACAATAACAAGATATTCATAGGTTTCTTTAGACATTTTACCATACATGTAGGTAACATTGTTTTGTTGGTTACCTCTCGATATAAAATGTCTGCAAAAATGATGCTATCTATATTTGCTATCCTGTTTAGACACTTTGGTTTTCTTACTCACAACTTTTTCAAAATTATTTGACTCTTCAATCTTTCAATTTTGAGCGTACCTGATGAAGGTTATTAAAAAAACGCGCTGTGCGCACTGAATTAGATATTTACGTTTTTATTGTAATCTTCAAAAACTTGATATGGTTTCCATGACAACTTAAACAACAAAAGAATTTGTTTGTGTTATTAAGCATTATACTGTAAAGCACCTCCAAGCGGGCAATGTTTCAAAATCCACGTCAAATAAAATATCTGGTAATCTATTCATATCATTCGATAATAACATTTATTTGCTGACCTTGTTAAACAACTGTAAATACTTTAATCAATCAGATCACTTTATTATTTCAAATTATCATGTATTTTATCTTAGATGAAGATAAACAGCTGTTAATGATTTAAATCAACCTGCCCACTAAGTTTTCATTCTGGTCGTGTATATATGGTAGTTGGATTTACAACTACCTATGCAATTAGTGCCTATCACCACATATGTGAGTTCGAATCCCACTCATCCGAGGTGTACTCGATAAAACGTTATGTGATAAAGTTTGTCAGTGACTTGCGGCAGGTCGGTGGTTTTCTCCGGTTTCCCACACCAATAAAACTGACCGCCACAATATATCTCAAACACCATAATCCTAGCACCCTATATATATCTTTATTCTCATAAACCATTGCAATATCCAATATGGTATAGAAAAGTACAAAGTCGTGATCACACAATAGTTTCAAACAACTACTCTAAACTAATCAAACACTCGCTTAAGACAGGGGGGCTGTAGGAACTTTAACTACATGTGCAGATGCAGTCAGCATATTAAAGGCGTAGGTTTATTGTCGAACATACGTTATAAGTCTGAATGTGATACATCTATTTCTCTCCTTAGATCATTGAGGTCTTAATCATGTGAACTGTCATGATACACCCACGAATGTACAGGGTGTTCCTGTCTCCTTTACCAAAACATATAGTGGCCTATGACGCTGGGTACATATGCTATGCTATTCGTGGTGTAGTGTATGAAATAACTTGTTTAGAATCAATGACACACCAATCGTATCGGTGGTGTAATGGTCAGAGTGTTCGGTTCGAATGTAGTAGATAGTTGGTTCTGGTACAAGTGGGGTCACGCCACAGGTTAGAGTGTTCGGTTCGAGTGTAGGAGATCGTTGGTTCTGGTACAAGTGGGGTCACGCCACAGACTATAAAATTGGTATTGCTTGCTTCTCTGCTAAGCACGCAGCTTTAACACTGTCGTGTACCTGAGAAGGAATGGTCATTTCAAGATGGCGGACGGGCCAGTTTGTTCAAGGTAGGTCTTGTCGTTTGAATGAAATTGTGTCGTTTACTTTGCATTATAGCATCAATTGAATATATACGGAGACAGATAGAGGAATCGTTCACCTCATGCATAAAAGGGTTGATCCGAAAATTCACTGAAATTCACATAGTAACCATTCAAAGTGGAGTAAACAAACGAAATAAAAATCGAGGTGAGCACAGCGTCATAAAACATCAATTGTCTACCCATTCCTACATTCCTGTGATAAAAAAGTATCATGGTAATCAAATGTAGGTTGTATACGACCAAACATATTCCACTTTTCCCTTCAAAGCATCACGAGAACCTCACAAATGCGTTGAAAAAGTTTTGTTTATGTGCAGGAATGGTCACTTTGTTTTCTCAAACTTTTTGCCGGTAAAAGGTGTTCAGGATTGGTCTTTTGTCCAGAGCTTACTATTTCTCAGTCGTTAACTCATGTCATAGAAGTGAGTTGAGTAATGACTGTTGTATGTTGTTTGTTATGTTCACAGAGCTTAATATTTCTCAGTTGTTAACTCATGTCATAGGAAAGAGTTGAGCAATGACTGTTATATGTTGTTTGTTATGTTCACGGAGCTTACTATTTCCCAGTCGTTAACTCAAGTCCTAGGAGTCAGATCAGCAATGACTGTTGTATGTTGCTTGTTATGTTCACGGAGCTTACTATTTCTCAGTCGTTAACTCATGTCATAGGAGCCAGTTGAGCATTGACTGTTGTATGTTGTTAGTTATGTTCACGGAACTTACTATTTCTCAATCGTTAACTCATGTCATAGGAGCCAGTTGAGCAATGACTGTTGTATGTTGTTTCTTATGTTCACAGCGCTTACTATTTCTCAGTCGTTATCTCATGTCATAGGAGCGAGTTGAGCAATGACTGTTGTATGTTGTTTGTTATGTTCACGGAGCTTACTATTTCTCCGTTGTTAACTCATGCCATAGGAGAGAGTTGAGCAATGACTGTTGTATGTTGTTTGTTATGTTGAGGGTGCTTACTATTTCTCAGTCTATAACTCATGTCATAGGAGCCATTTGAGCAATGACTGTTGTATGTTGTTTGTTATGTTCACGGAGCTTACTATTTCTCAGTCGTTAACTCATGTCATAGGAGAGAGTTGAGTAATGACTATTGTATATTGTTTTTTATGCTCTCGGAGCTTACTATTTCTCAGTTGTTAACTCATGTCATATGAGCCAGTTGAGTAATGACTGTTGTATGTTGTTTGTTATGTTCACGGAGCTTACTATTTCTCAGTCGTTAACTCATGTCATAGGAGCAGGTTGAGTAATGACTGTTGTATGTTGTTTGTTATGTTCACAGAGCTTACTATTTCTCAGTCGTTAACTCATGTCATAGGAGAGAGTTGAGCAATGACTGTTGTATGTTGTTTGTTATGTTCACGGAGCTTACTATTTCCCAGTCGTTAACTCATGTCATAGGAGTCAGATCAGCAATGACTGTTGTATGTTGTTTGTTATATTCACAGAGCTTACTATTTCTCAGTCGTTAACTCATGTCCTAGGAGCGAGTTAAGTAATGACTGTTGTATGTTGTTTGTTATGTTCACAGAGCTTACTGTTTCTCAGTCGTCAACTCATGCCATAGGAGCCAGTTGAGCAATGACTGTTGTACGTTGTTTGTTATGTTCACGGAGCTTACTATTTCTCAGTCGTTAACTCATGTCATAGGAGCGAGTTGAGCAATGACTGTTGTATGTTGTTTGTTATGTTCACAGCGCTTACTATTTCTCAGTCGTTAACTCATGTCATAGGAGCGAGTTGAGCAATGACTGTTGTATGTTGTTTGTTATGTTCACGGGGCTTACTATTTCTCAGTCGTTAACTCATGTCATAGGAGCGAGTTGAGTAATGACTGTTGTATATTGTTTGTTATGTTCACGGAGCTTACTATTTCTCAGTCGTTAACTCATGTCATAGGAGCGAGTTGAGCAATGACTGTTGTATGTTGTTTGTTATGTTCACGAAGCTTACTATTTCTCAGTCGTTATCTCATGTCATAGGAGCGAGTTGAGTAATGACTGTTGTATGTTGTTTGTTATCTTCACAGAGCTTACAATTTCTCAGTCGTTAACTCATGTCATAGGAGCGAGTTGAGTAATGACTGTTGTATGTTGTTTGTTATGTTCACAGAGCTTACTATCTCTCAATCGTTAACTCATGTCATAGGAGCCAGTTGAGCAATGACTGTTGTACGTTGTTTGTTATGTTCACGGAGCTTACTATTTCTCAGTCGTTAACTCATGTCATAGGAACGAGTTGAGCAATGGCTGTTGTATGTTGTTTGTTATCTTCACAGAGCTTACTATTTCTCAGTCGTTAACTCATGTCATAGGAGCGAGTTGAGTAATGACTGTTGTATGTTGTTTGTTATGTTCACAGAGCTTACTATCTCTCAATAGTTAACTCATGTCATAGGAGCCAGTTGAGCAATGACTGTTGTACGTTGTTTGTTATGTTCACGGAGCTTACTATTTCTCAGTCGTTAACTCATGTCGTAAGAGCGAGTTGAGTAATGACTGTTGTATGTTGTTTGTTATGTTCACGGAGCTTACTATCTCTCAATCGTTAACTCATGTCATAGGAGCGAGTTGAGCAGTGACTGTTGTATGTTGTTTGTTATGTTCACGGAGCTTACTATTTCTCAGTCGTTAACTCATGTCATAGGAGCGAGTTGAGTAATGACTGTTGTATATTGTTTGTTATGTTCACGGAGCTTACTATTTCTCAGTCGTTAACTCATGTCATAGGAACGAGTTGAGCAATGACTGTTGTATGTTGTTTGTTATGTTCACAGATCTTACTATTTCTCAGTCGTTAACTCATGTCATAGGAGCCAGTTGAGTAATGACTGTTGTATATTGTTTGTTATGTTCACGGAGCTTACTATTTCTCAATTGTTAACTCATGTCATAGGAGCGAGTTGAGCAATGACTGTTGTATGTTGTTTGTTATGTTCACGGAGCTTACTATTTCTCAGTCGTTATCTCATGTCATAGGAGCGAGTTGAGTAATAACTGTTGTATGTTGTTTGTTATCTTCACAGAGCTTACTATTTCTCAGTCGGTAACTCATGTCATAGGAGCGAGTTGAGCAATGACTGTTGTATGTTGTTTGTTATGTTCACGGAGCTTACTATTTCTCAGTCGTTAACTCATGTCATAGGAGAGTGTTGAGCAATGACTGTTGTATGTTGTTTGTTATGTTCACAGCGCTTACTATTTCTCAGTCGGTAACTCATGTCATAGGAGCCAGTTGAGTAATGACTGTTGTATATTGTTTGTTATGTTCACGGAGTTTACTATTTCTCAGTCGTTAACTCATGTCATAGGAGCGAGTTGAGCAATGACTGTTGTATGTTGTTTGTTATGTTCACGGAGCTTACTATTTCTCAGTCGTTAACTCATGTCATAGGAGCGAGTTGAGCAATGACTGTTGTATGTTGTTTGTTATGTTCACGGAGCTTACTATTTCTCAGTCGTTAACTCATGTCATAGGAGCCAGTTGGGCAATGACTGTTGTATGTTGTTAGTTATGTTCACGGAGCTTACTATTTCTCAGTCGTTAACTCATGTCATAGGAGAGAGTTGAGCAATGACTGTTGTATGTTGTTTGTTATGTTCACGAGCTTACTATTTCTCAGTCGTTAACTCATGTCATAGGAGCCAGTTGAGCAATGACTGTTGTAGGTTGTTTGTTATGTTCACAGAGCTTACTATTTCTCAATTGTTAACTCATGTCATAGGAGCGAGTTGAGCAATGACTGTTGTATGTTGTTTGTTATGTTCACGGAGCTTACTATTTCTCAGTCGTTATCTCATGTCATAGGAGCGAGTTGAGTAATAACTGTTGTATGTTGTTTGTTATCTTCACAGAGCTTACTATTTCTCAGTCGGTAACTCATGTCATAGGAGCGAGTTGAGCAATGACTGTTGTATGTTGTTTGTTATGTTCACGGAGCTTACTATTTCTCAGTCGTTAACTCATGTCATAGGAGAGAGTTGAGCAATGACTGTTGTATGTTGTTTGTTATCTTCACAGAGCTTACTATTTCTCAGTCGGTAACTCATGTCATAGGAGCGAGTTGAGCAATGACTGTTGTATGTTGTTAGTTATGTTCACAGAGCTTACTATTTCTCAGTCGTTAACTCATGTCATAGGAGCGAGTTGAGCAATGACTGTTGTATGTTGTTTGTTATGTTCACGGAGCTTACTATTTCACAGTTGTTAACTCATGTCATAGGAGCCAGTTGAGTAATGACTGTTGTATATTGTTTGTTATGTTCACGGAGTTTACTATTTCTCAGTCGTTAACTCATGTCATAGGAGCGAGTTGAGCAATGACTGTTGTATGATGTTTGTTATGTTCACGGAGCTTACTATTTCTCAGTCGTTAACTCATGTCATAGGAGCGAGTTGAGCAATGACTGTTGTATGTTGTTTGTTATGTTCACGGAGCTTACTATTTCTCAGTCGTTAACTCATGTCATAGGAGCCAGTTGGGCAATGACTGTTGTATGTTGTTAGTTATGTTCACGGAGCTTACTATTTCTCAGTCGTTAACTCATGTCATAGGAGAGAGTTGAGCAATGACTGTTGTATGTTGTTTGTTATGTTCACGAGCTTACTATTTCTCAGTCGTTAACTCATGTCATAGGAGCCAGTTGAGCAATGACTGTTGTAGGTTGTTTGTTATGTTCACAGAGCTTACTATTTCTCAGTCGTTAACTCATGTCATAGGAGCGAGTTGAGCAATGACTGTTGTATGTTGTTAGTTATGTTCACGGAGCTTACTATTTCTCAGTCGTTAACTCATGTCATAGGAGCCAGTTGAGTAATGACTGTTGTATGTTGTTAGTTATGTTCACGGAGCTTATTTTTTCCCAGTCGTTAACTCACGTCAAAGGAGCGAGTTGAGTAATGACTGTTGTATGTTGTTAGTTATGTTCACGGAGCTTATTTTTTCCCAGTCGTTAACTCACGTCAAAGGAGCGAGTTGAGTATTAAATTCGTCCTGCACAAGATGATATTATTTCAAAATTCCTTTCTAGTTGTTTTCTTTTTCTTTTTTGTTTTTTTTTGTTTTGTTTTTGATTTTGTTTTGCTTTATTTTGTTGTTTGTTTTGTTTTTTTGTTGTTGTTTATATTTTGGTATTCGTATCAAGACACTGCAGCCACTCATTAAACAAGATCTATTATTTTCATTCAAATTAATAACAGAGCTTAAACAAATAACATTAGACTGCATACACAGGGATTTTTTTTTTCTTTTTTATTTATTAATTTTTTTTATATAATAATATCTTTATTTTAAAGATAGGAAATATATCAACCGCTACACCAATAGTCATTGTCATCTATAGACTACCCAAGTACCGAAAAAAAACCAGTATTTGAGATCGTTTAAACATTTCTAGATTTACTATTCTATCAATTTTAAAAGTTCTACAAATGAGTAAGAACATTTTCTTAATCTAATTGTTTATGTATGATATAGTTTGTGCTTCATGCTAAAAATTTACTTTCTCTTAATTTTTTACCAATAAAGTGTGTGTGTGTGGGGGGGGGGGGGGGGCACAATATAGCGTCACCCACTGTGTCCCCCCCTTTCCACACTCACGTTTCAAAGAAATATGAACCATATATAAATAGGGCTTCCATCAGTTAACAATCTCCAACCATACAGGTATATTGATCATAATCTAATTTAAATGCGACTGACTCAGGTGCACGATGAAAAAGTCTAGCCATTACAGCACCATCAGCGTGTCTACTTGTATGTATAAGAAGTAACCCTCCCCCCTCCTTTTCCTCCTACCTACAATCTTATTCCATAATGTCTTTGTATGACAATAAATGTTTCCTCTGTTTATGCTTTGTTTTGTTTTGATTGTTTTTTGTTTTGCTTTATCTTAAATCCTTGACTGTTCGAATTCTGGAAAATGTCGGTAAAATTAGACAGAACAAACACATGAAGGTTAAAAAGCAACACTATATATATCCTACTACTGATTTGATGATCGTACCAGGTGATCGTACACATGTCTATGACGTAGTATTTTATATTGTATATCATCAACGGAGCGTAACAGACTATATCCAGGCAATATTTTATCCCAACCAGATTGTTAAAAACAGGCTCCAATATTATTCTACCGAACAAGTATGTTTCGTTATATATATTGCTTTCAAATTTTGCTTGTTAACACATATAATTTGTATCGGTAAAGTTCAATTAATCGATTTTATTAATTCTACTTTCGTTTTCAAATTGAACAGCCATTTTGCTACCTTGACAAGCCAGACAAAGAAAGGTGCTTGTACCACTACTGTCTACCCTAAGTATTATTAAATATATAACCCCAAATCTATTCACAGCCACATGTATCAGTTTCTTCTAAAAATAAACATTCCATTTCCGATCATCTTTAACAAACTAAATTTTCCCATTGATTTGTTTATATGGGTTCAGGAATGTTTGACTATTATTTTTAGTTTTTATGATGATCCAGTTTTATTTGATATTATTTCTAGCGAGATAACATTAATTCTTACAAATTTGAAATCATAGTCTAATTCACAGGCGCTAGTGGCACGGAAATGCCACCCACTTTTTTTTAACTTTCTGTTTATATAGGGTCGACACATGTAAGTTGCTGTTAATATAAGATTGTATGAATATGGACACCAACAAGTTAAAATAAGGAAGACGAGATGAAATAATAAAGAAATAAAGAAATTTTATTGAAAATAAATATGTAAACAGAAAGTTAAAAAAAGGGGAGGGGGGGGGGGGGGTAATTCCGTACCATGAGCGTCTGTGGTCTAATTACCATAATAACTCCCACTGGACAAATTTAAGTTACGGTGAGGTTATCGCTTTGGTCCACAGTGGCTACATAGTAGCGCCCTAAACTGGTTGGGAAATTAGTCCAGCCCCCTCAGGAGGTTTGAGGAATTGCAGCAAATGCTGGTATTCTGATAAATCAAGTCTTGTATAACATACATGTAATACCTTTGCAAATTTAGGGCTTGGTGGAGGGTCAAATCCGAACTGCTAAGTGGGGGTAGGGAAATCGGTCAATTGAAGTTACTATTGTAGTCATGGACAAAATTCAAAAACCAAACATACAATTGTTTTTCGTTTGGACTATCTCTACAGTGATCAGGTATAAAGATCGTATTTGTGCGGTGAAAAAAATGTACAGGATATTAATGTAACAGAACAGGGTATGCTAATTATTATTATATATATATTTTTTTTTTTTTTGGAGGGGGGGGTCTAATTTACAGGACACTTAGGTTTAAAATCCCACCATTAAGTTCATATGTTTAATAAAGTTCTGAAATGTGCCACGGTGTCACTTGACGCAACCCCTGTTGCCATATATATATATATATATATCCCCCCCCTTTTTTTCCCATGGTATTGGGTTTGTAGATCTACTTTTATATAACATATGTATTTCCGTTTTAGTTTGCATTTCTAAATGTTTGACCCAGTCCCAGATCAATATAATGTTTACATTCCTACAACATTATATTTTGCGTCTACCGAAAGTAGAGTTTTCTAAAAACTTATATATGAGTCATACGATCGGAAAATTTGATGTGCTATTTATAAACATTACAATGGGGAAACCCCGTAATACCGACTTTCGTTTTGAAATGAGATGTGTCGATATCTTGTGATGTTCGAGAAGCGAGTGATAACTTTTGTCTAAAAAGTGTAAGTGAACGACATTTCCATCCATATTTCTGAAAACAAATGTATCGCGAGATTATTAGAAACAAAGCTAATTTTCACTTATTATTTAACTTTTAAATTATGATTATGAACTTGTTACATAGTAATTAAGGTAGCATCGTGTTATGGGTTTTCGTACTATTATCGATTTTCCGATATAGTGATTAACAGTTTTAACCTTTCATTCATATGACGATTGGAATTTTCAAAGAATTGCTAGTTAAATATTTCTTTGTACATAAGACTGTTTTAAAAGCCATTCTTGTATTTTAATATACTCTCGATTATCTGACTACTTTTGCCGTCAGTAAAATGGCGTCATATGTTTTCGTATGAAGTAAAATCAGGGCCGATATACGGGATGGAAACGAATATAAAATCCGGAAATGGCTGGTTTTAAAATTTCATGGTTCTGGCTTACTACAAATCATAATATGAAACCGGCACGGCCTTAAATGCTCGCGCATCTGAAAATTATCTGGCAATTTCATCAAAAGTGTCGAGATTTTTTGGGCCGAGATATATTGGGGACGACTTTTTTTAGGGCCGAATCTAGTCTCATTCAATCGAGCTGTCGTTCCTTTATTCGAGTTATCGTTCCTTACGAGAGAGGGTACGAGACTTCAGGATCACCTTAGCGCTTTATGTTAAGAAGATCTCCATTAGTTGAGTGTGTTAGTGTGTTACCCGGAAACCGGTGTTTACAAAACGTAAGGAACGATAACTCGAATAACAAATACAAAACGTAGAATTTTTTTTTCTTCGACAATATGTTCAGCCATGTTTGTTAAAAAATCCTAAGTATACATTTTATACCATAAAGAGCTCGCTTAAGCTCGCATACTACATCTAAATAAAATAACAGAATGTTGGAAAATGACCACTTTCAAAATTGTGTTTACTTTTGATGTTTTTTTTTAGTGCTGAAACCACATGCACTGCAAGGTGACATGTATTTTATATAAGAAACAGGCACATTTCAGTCAGCTCTTTTGTTTACAAGTACGATCAGTGACCCCATGACAGTCACATGACAGGAAGAGCCGGTGTCTGAGAGGCAGACGACATAGTTCAATTTTATATAGCCCTTCTGGATTTTTTTTCCAACTACCTTATAAATGAAGTAAATTATTAGCATTACAAAAAGTATGGCTCAGTAGGTAGATTCACTATTTTTGGTACTTACGTCTTTAAAAGCAACCTTGAACATTTTTGACAGTTGTCACGTTGGAGTCCTGTTTACGTTCCAGAAATAGAAACCGGAAGACACGTCAAAAATAACGCTTGCACTGTGGAAATCAAAATAAAATGGATGATACGAAAACGCATATACCGTGACGATATGTCCGCCACATCTATTCAAAACGACAAAAGAAAGGAAAAACATGTTTTTCTTTTCTAAAATAAAATAAAATAGTGCATGAAGAACAAACCATTGATACATTATAAAATAAAATGATTTTGATCGTTTTTAATTTTTTTGAAATGAGTGATTTATTTTCATCTTTATTAGCCGAGTTGCAACAAAGTTGCAGTCGGTGGTCGGTAAAAAGTGTAACCCGAACCCGAACCGAAAATTGACGGAAATGTCCCGAACCGGAAATCTTTTATTGTTGATATCTCCTTTAATTTTACGATGTTTTGCAAAAACTTTTTCATTTATTGTGTATTTTTACATACTTGAAACACATAGATTATAATAAGATTTCGAAATATATTAAAAAAGTTGAAAGGTGCAGTTTTCTGATTTCAAGGTCGGTAAAATGTGTAACCCGATCCGGAAATCTTTTATTGTTGATATCTTCTTTAATTTTACGATGTTTTGTCACCCACTGTGTCCCCCCCTTTCCACACTCACGTTTCAAAGAAATATGAACCATATATAAATAGGGCTTCCATCAGTTAACAATCTCCAACCATACAGGTATATTGATCATAATCTAATTTAAATGCGACTGACTCAGGTGCACGATGAAAAAGTCTAGCCATTACAGCACCATCAGCGTGTCTACTTGTATGTATAAGAAGTAACCCTCCCCCCTCCTTTTCCTCCTACCTACAATCTTATTCCATAATGTCTTTGTATGACAATAAATGTTTCCTCTGTTTATGCTTTGTTTTGTTTTGATTGTTTTTTGTTTTGCTTTATCTTAAATCCTTGACTGTTCGAATTCTGGAAAATGTCGGTAAAATTAGACAGAACAAACACATGAAGGTTAAAAAGCAACACTATATATATCCTACTACTGATTTGATGATCGTACCAGGTGATCGTACACATGTCTATGACGTAGTATTTTATATTGTATATCATCAACGGAGCGTAACAGACTATATCCAGGCAATATTTTATCCCAACCAGATTGTTAAAAACAGGCTCCAATATTATTCTACCGAACAAGTATGTTTCGTTATATATATTGCTTTCAAATTTTGCTTGTTAACACATATAATTTGTATCGGTAAAGTTCAATTAATCGATTTTATTAATTCTACTTTCGTTTTCAAATTGAACAGCCATTTTGCTACCTTGACAAGCCAGACAAAGAAAGGTGCTTGTACCACTACTGTCTACCCTAAGTATTATTAAATATATAACCCCAAATCTATTCACAGCCACATGTATCAGTTTCTTCTAAAAATAAACATTCCATTTCCGATCATCTTTAACAAACTAAATTTTCCCATTGATTTGTTTATATGGGTTCAGGAATGTTTGACTATTATTTTTAGTTTTTATGATGATCCAGTTTTATTTGATATTATTTCTAGCGAGATAACATTAATTCTTACAAATTTGAAATCATAGTCTAATTCACAGGCGCTAGTGGCACGGAAATGCCACCCACTTTTTTTTAACTTTCTGTTTATATAGGGTCGACACATGTAAGTTGCTGTTAATATAAGATTGTATGAATATGGACACCAACAAGTTAAAATAAGGAAGACGAGATGAAATAATAAAGAAATAAAGAAATTTTATTGAAAATAAATATGTAAACAGAAAGTTAAAAAAAGGGGAGGGGGGGGGGGGTAATTCCGTACCATGAGCGTCTGTGGTCTAATTACCATAATAACTCCCACTGGACAAATTTAAGTTACGGTGAGGTTATCGCTTTGGTCCACAGTGGCTACATAGTAGCGCCCTAAACTGGTTGGGAAATTAGTCCAGCCCCCTCAGGAGGTTTGAGGAATTGCAGCAAATGCTGGTATTCTGATAAATCAAGTCTTGTATAACATACATGTAATACCTTTGCAAATTTAGGGCTTGGTGGAGGGTCAAATCCGAACTGCTAAGTGGGGGTAGGGAAATCGGTCAATTGAAGTTACTATTGTAGTCATGGACAAAATTCAAAAACCAAACATACAATTGTTTTTCGTTTGGACTATCTCTACAGTGATCAGGTATAAAGATCGTATTTGTGCGGTGAAAAAAATGTACAGGATATTAATGTAACAGAACAGGGTATGCTAATTATTATTATATATATATTTTTTTTTTTTTTGGAGGGGGGGGTCTAATTTACAGGACACTTAGGTTTAAAATCCCACCATTAAGTTCATATGTTTAATAAAGTTCTGAAATGTGCCACGGTGTCACTTGACGCAACCCCTGTTGCCATATATATATATATATATATCCCCCCCTTTTTTTCCCATGGTATTGGGTTTGTAGATCTACTTTTATATAACATATGTATTTCCGTTTTAGTTTGCATTTCTAAATGTTTGACCCAGTCCCAGATCAATATAATGTTTACATTCCTACAACATTATATTTTGCGTCTACCGAAAGTAGAGTTTTCTAAAAACTTATATATGAGTCATACGATCGGAAAATTTGATGTGCTATTTATAAACATTACAATGGGGAAACCCCGTAATACCGACTTTCGTTTTGAAATGAGATGTGTCGATATCTTGTGATGTTCGAGAAGCGAGTGATAACTTTTGTCTAAAAAGTGTAAGTGAACGACATTTCCATCCATATTTCTGAAAACAAATGTATCGCGAGATTATTAGAAACAAAGCTAATTTTCACTTATTATTTAACTTTTAAATTATGATTATGAACTTGTTACATAGTAATTAAGGTAGCATCGTGTTATGGGTTTTCGTACTATTATCGATTTTCCGATATAGTGATTAACAGTGTTAACCTTTCATTCATATGACGATTGGAATTTTCAAAGAATTGCTAGTTAAATATTTCTTTGTACATAAGACTGTTTTAAAAGCCATTCTTGTATTTTAATATACTCTCGATTATCTGACTACTTTTGCCGTCAGTAAAATGGCGTCATATGTTTTCGTATGAAGTAAAATCAGGGCCGATATACGGGATGGAAACGAATATAAAATCCGGAAATGGCTGGTTTTAAAATTTCATGGTTCTGGCTTACTACAAATCATAATATGAAACCGGCACGGCCTTAAATGCTCGCGCATCTGAAAATTATCCGGCAATTTCATCAAAAGTGTCGAGACATTTTGGGCCGAGATATATTGGGGACGACTTTTTTTAGGGCCGAATCTAGTCTCATTCAATCGAGCTGTCGTTCCTTTATTCGAGTTATCGTTCCTTACGAGAGAGGGTACGAGACTTCAGGATCACCTTAGCGCTTTATGTTAAGAAGATCTCCATTAGTTGAGTGTGTTAGTGTGTTACCCGGAAACCGGTGTTTACAAAACGTAAGGAACGATAACTCGAATAACAAATACAAAACGTAGAATTTTTTTTTCTTCGACAATATGTTCAGCCATGTTTGTTAAAAAATCCTAAGTATACATTTTATACCATAAAGAGCTCGCTTAAGCTCGCATACTACATCTAAATAAAATAACAGAATGTTGGAAAATGACCACTTTCAAAATTGTGTTTACTTTTGATGTTTTTTTTTAGTGCTGAAACCACATGCACTGCAAGGTGACATGTATTTTATATAAGAAACAGGCACATTTCAGTCAGCTCTTTTGTTTACAAGTACGATCAGTGACCCCATGACAGTCACATGACAGGAAGAGCCGGTGTCTGAGAGGCAGACGACATAGTTCAATTTTATATAGCCCTTCTGGATTTTTTTTCCAACTACCTTATAAATGAAGTAAATTATTAGCATTACAAAAAGTATGGCTCAGTAGGTAGATTCACTATTTTTGGTACTTACGTCTTTAAAAGCAACCTTGAACATTTTTGACAGTTGTCACGTTGGAGTCCTGTTTACGTTCCAGAAATAGAAACCGGAAGACACGTCAAAAATAACGCTTGCACTGTGGAAATCAAAATAAAATGGATGATACGAAAACGCATATACCGTGACGATATGTCCGCCACATCTATTCAAAACGACAAAAGAAAGGAAAAACATGTTTTTCTTTTCTAAAATAAAATAAAATAGTGCATGAAGAACAAACCATTGATACATTATAAAATAAAATGATTTTGATCGTTTTTAATTTTTTTGAAATGAGTGATTTATTTTCATCTTTATTAGCCGAGTTGCAACAAAGTTGCAGTCGGTGGTCGGTAAAAAGTGTAACCCGAACCCGAACCGAAAATTGACGGAAATGTCCCGAACCGGAAATCTTTTATTGTTGATATCTCCTTTAATTTTACGATGTTTTGCAAAAACTTTTTCATTTATTGTGTATTTTTACATACTTGAAACACATAGATTATAATAAGATTTCGAAATATATTAAAAAAGTTGAAAGGTGCAGTTTTCTGATTTCAAGGTCGGTAAAATGTGTAACCCGATCCGGAAATCTTTTATTGTTGATATCTTCTTTAATTTTACGATGTTTTGCAAAAACTTTTTCATTTATTGTGTATTTTTATATACTTGAAACACATAGATTATAATAAGATGTCGAAATATATTCAAAAAGTTGAAAAATGCAGTTTTCTGATTTCAAGGTCGGTAAAATATGTAACCCGAACCACAAAGGTAGATAACTCTGTTCTTCCCGAACCGGAAATCTTTTCTTTTATTACGAGATTTTTATTGGAAAACCGTGTATTTTTACACTTAAAACGTATAAATCATAATAATTTATATTACTGCATATTTTTGTTTACCTTATTGGAATTTAATAAATGTAAATGAACTTGCAATGGATAGAAAATGGTGAAATAACTCATATATACTTTATGATGCTTTTATTTGTAATCAAATCAAATAAGTTTGATTTAAAGTCGAAATATCTATAGCACATAACATAAGCTCTAGTGAGCTTTTGAATCGACTATTACATAAAAAGCACATACAAGTATAAAATAACTTTACAAGCACATATTACATGACATCACAAAGCAAAAAAAAAACACAAAAAAAAACATGCATGCATAGACATTAGTATAAAACATAAGCTCATGTATACAATAAGGAATTGAATTCATGTCAAACAAATATATGGTATTCTAGTATATTACTAATATTAAATAAGATGAATATATCAAATATTAATGTCTAAGTAGGCACTCTATGTAACAATGCGAAAAAAAAAAGTATGTGATAGTTTTCTTAGTTATTGGTATAATTTAAAAAAAAATGTATAAATGAAGACAAAAAGGGAAAAGTCCGTACATATTTTACATTCAAGGAACATTTTATTAGAGAAAAATATACATTTCTTAATGATTTCAAAGTAAGACAGGCAATTTGTAAAATCAGAATTAGTGCACATCCTCTTATGATTGAAATTGGTAGATATAAAAACTTGGAAATCGAAGAACGATTATGTAAACTGTGCATAACACTATAAATTGAGGATGAATATCATTTTTTAATTGATTGCCCCATATATAATAATAGTAGAAAGATTTGTTATCAGAAAATTTCAGAATTATGTTCTAATTTCAATAATATGTCAGATAAAACAAAATTTTATTATTTATTTACCAAAGAAGATCTTTCAATAATCAATATTTTTGGAAACTGTATAGAGTGCCTTGAGACAAGAAAACTGAAACAGGTTTATGATACTGAAATATTTTTTCTCTTTCTGTTTATATTATTAATAATTTTTTAAGGCTCTGAACCCGACAAGAAACATTGTATTTATATATATATGTATAATTGCCTCCAATGACAATAATCAATGTATGCAATTTGTTTGCCCCTATTGTGGGCCCATTGATTGGAATAATAAATTTTCTTATTCTTATTCTATATAGTTGAAATAATAAAATATTTAAAGTCAAACAATTAGTTCAGCCATGATAATTTTCTTTAGATTTTGATCAGAATTTCAATTAAATAAAGAGCTACATTTTTACTGAGCATGTGATGACCTTACCATAGATAAGATGTACATTTTGTAAATTTAAAAAGAGAAGAGAGAGAAAAAAAACAAAACAGAATAAACAATTTTCCTGATATTAAATTGAAATTATTTGAAAATTCTATTACAATTTACTTATAATACAACAAGTATGAATCTAACACCATAAAAATTCTACAGATAAATAGGTGCACTAGATAAATATCTTTAATAAAAAGTAAGTTATCAGTTTTGTAAATTGACCAAAACAGATAAATAAAAAAATGTTCCTGAAATCAAAATAAAACTAAATATTTTATTATAATTTTCTAATAAAATACAAAAAGTAATTCTGCAGGTGAATATCTCAAATAAAAATAAGATGTACATGATGTAAATTGACAAAAAAAAAAGTATAAATTCAAAATTTTCCCGAAATTAAAATAAATCTTTTTAAATATTTATTATAATTTTCTAATAAACTACAACAAGTATGATTTTAACACACTTAAATTCTGCAGATGAATATATTTGAAATGAACTATTACTTGTTTATTACAATTTATTTGCACAGTGAACTTATCAATTTAATAATTGTACTTAATGAAAATTTCCGGTTTGGGAAGAACAGAGTTATCTTCCTCTGTATTTCGGAATAAAAATTAATATACACCCCTTTTCAACAAAAAAAAAGGAAAGAAATAATGAAATAATAAACACATAGCTTGTCAATTATCATTTTTGAAACTTTTTATCATGCTATCAATACACAAGATGAATACATTCAATTGTCAAGATTAATTGACCTGTTGACTGTCATGATAGTGCATTGAATTACAATATATATTGATTAAATTCCAGTAAGGTAAAAAAAATGTATTAATAGAAATTATTATGATTTATACGTTTTAAGTGTAAAAATACACGGTTTTCCAATAAAAAAGAAAAGATCTCCGGTTCGGGAAGAACAGAGTTATCTACCTTTGTGGTTCGGGTTACACATTTTACCGACCTTGAAATCAGAAAACTGCATTTTTCAACTTTTTGAATATATTTCGACATCTTATTATAATCTATGTGTTTCAAGTATATAAAAATACACAATAAATGAAAAAATTTTGGCAAAACATCGTAAAATTAAAGAAGATATCAACAATAAAAGATTTCCGGTTCGGGTTACACATTTTACCGACCTTGAAATCAGAAAACTGCACCTTTCAACTTTTTTAATATATTTCGACATCTTATTATAATCTATGTGTTTCAAGTATGTAAAAATACACAATAAATGAAAAAGTTTTTGCAAAACATCGTAAAATTAAAGGAGATATCAACAATAAAAGATTTCCGGTTCGGGACATTTCCGTCAATTTCCGGTTCGGGTTCGGGTTCTGGTTACACTTTTTACTGACCACCGTTGCAGTCGGCTTATGTTTTGGCGGGCGGGCGGGCGTATGTTAACCTATCTTCGTTAACTCGATAGCGCTCTTAGTTTTTGGCCAATCAACATAATTTTAGGTAGGAAGCATTATTACACTATTATTTAGAGCGAGTTCGAAATTCAGATTAATCTATTGTTTTTTCTTGTAAAATCATGGTTTTTTTATAGAAAAAAGTACATATTTGGAGAATTATCTTCGTTAACGTGATAAGCGCTCTTAGTTTTTGGCCGATCAACGTAATTTTTGGTAGGAAGCATTATTACACTATTATTTAGAGCGAGTTCGAAATTCAGATTAATCTATTGTTTTTTTCTTGTAAAATCATGGGGTTTTTTTTATAGAAAAAGTACATATTTTGAGAATTATCTTCGTTAACAGGATAGCGCTCTTAGTTTTTGGCCGATCAACATAATTTTTGGTAGGAAGCATTATTACACTATTATTTAGAGCGAGTTCGAAATTCAGATTAATCTATTGTTTTTTTCTTGTAAAATCATGGTTTTTTTATAGAAAAAGTACATATTTTGAGAATTACACATTTCTCTGAAACTACAAAAGATAGAAACTTAATATTTGGTATGGGTGGAGATGCCAATGTGAAGTTGTGCATTCAACATTTGTTATCCCCAGGGCTCAGCCCCACCCCGCTGTGGAATCTGTTTTAAAAAATGTGACCGTTATCCCCACCCTAAATCATATATATTTATGATCAGGGTGACTAGGCAAATTAAATGCATTATAGCTCAGGCCCCAGGGTCATACCCCACCCCCTTCCTGAAGTGAACTTTTTAATGGTTGAGATCCCCACCCCTAAACCATATATATTTATGATCAGGGTGACTAGGCAAATTAAATGCATTATAGCTCAGGCCCCAGGTTCATACCCCACCCCCTGCCTGAAGTGAACTTTTTAATGGTTGAGATCCCCACCCCTAAACCATATATATTTATGATCAGGGTGACTAGGCAAATTAAATGCCTTATAACTCGGGCCCCGGGGGGTCATACCCCATCCCCTATCTGAAGTGAACTTTTTAATGGTTGAGATCCCCACCCTTAAACCATATATATTTATGATCAGGGTGACTAGGCAAATATAATGCCTTATAGCTCAGGCCCCGGGGGGTCATACCCCACCCCCTACCTGAAGTGAAAATCCTCATAATTTTTTTTTGTCCTCTGAAACTTGATGATATCTTGAATAGTCTTTATATTACATAGGAAAATATTTCCAATCCATCATACATACATTTATTCTATAGTTTCTTACTTGTTTATAAAACAAGACCAAATGATTTTGACTTGCAACTCGGCTGTTGCATCTCTGATGCTTTCTCGATTTTTTTTTTATTGATATTTACAATAATTAAAACAATTTTAAGTACATTTTTTTACTGTTTCTAAATTTTACAAAAATCTTGTAAAATGAGCGTTGACAGAGGTGTTTGGAGCATAGCGGGAACGACAACTCTGGATAGAGAATATATACCGGTAGTAGATTCTTACTTTCGGTTTCGTTTTGATTATAAATATAACGCTCTCGATCTCAATTCGAGGGAATGTACTGTGGTTTTTATAACGTTTGATTTTTTTTTCTCTATGCCCGTTTGGGCAATAAAATCATAATTTAATCATTTATTATTAAAATATATTTTGCTATGTTTGATTATGTGTAAAGTGTGTACTTAAACTTAGGGAACGACCATTTAACTTGAAGGGGGGGGGTTATGGTTTTTTTCTAAAAAAATATTCTGATTCCCAATGTTGCTGAAAAAAATATTCTGATTTTGGTGGAGGAAAAAATAAATAATCTGATTCAGAATTTTTGTCATATAACCTAATGTTAAATTCTGGAAAAAATTTTCGCGCTTTGCGTGACAAAAAAAATAAATATTCGAACTCTTGTGTTGTCCGAAAAATAATTTCTGAACGAAACAAAAAACCCTAACCCCCCTCCTCCCCCTTCAAGTTAAATGGTCGGTCCCTTAATTGTTTATGTATCTTTTGAAATTATTTTTTTGCAATTTGAAATTTTTTGTTTATTTTAAAAGTTGCCAATATTCGATGTTTTATACTAATAAAATGTTCTGAACAAGAAGCCAGGTTTAAAAAATATGCTATAATATCGTAATTAGTGAAAAGAATTTGAATGTCTGTTGGTAAAATCGCCATTAACACACCTAATTATAAGTCGGCTGCTTTTCCGAAGTTTGCCGAATACTGATAACTGCTATAAATAAACAAGAAGCATGTTGGATGTAAATTTGTTAGAATTAATATAATTTATATCTATGAAATTGGATCCCGGTGTAATCAGTTAATATTATATAATGGTATTTAGTAAGAATGACACTTAAAATCGGAAATACGTGATGAAATCAATAAAAACAAACCCAAACTCTGCAAAGGGGCCCGATAAAGGTAAAATTGTAAACAAATTGTATTGCATATTATTGACAACTCTTGAGGTGTCTTGATTACATTTTTTTTAAGAAAAAAACAGACATTAAGTTCATTATTTTAGTCCCTAATTTAAAAGAGATATCACCTAGCGTTTTCTCCTGAAAAAAGAATATATAAAAAACTACGATGCAATTCTACTGTTAAAATATGATTCGGCCGAAAAAATATACTAAATTATGCTTACGTGTTGAAAAATGGAGTAGATCGGTATAACATCTTTTTTTAATTTTTACACAAAGCTTGCTGAATCCTCCTTTTTGTGTCGTTTTCGTATAGAATCCGTCAATGTTTTGTTCAATTCCACGATTCGATTTGTGCCATGTGCTTTCTTTGTCAACAAACAATTTCGCACATGCGCAAACGCTTTCCCGAATGAATTCACTGTCAGGTCGTATGAATATTGCACGGGTCAACATTGAATTCTTTACGGGATGTAAGAAAATCAAACAGCGACGTATTTCCTACGTTCTAGGCTATTTACGTATGATATTATGAAAAATTTCAACTGCAATTAGTATAAAACATCGAATATTGGCAACTTTTAATATTTAAAAAAAGATCAATTCTGACAGCCTGTATGCCTTTAAAATTTAGCAACATCCCATGTGGGATCAAGTCAGGTAACCTTTCATTCATCTTTGACCATCCTGTCAGTGCAAGATAGTTAAATATATTGACCATTGGGAGAACAGCTCTCAGCTGAACCCTGATTGTGACATGACCTTAAGGGTGTAGGCCTGGGTATGGGAGATAACTCTATTTTCAGTGTCTTCTCAAATATATGATCATCTGTGCATTTGAAAATTCCCCCTCAATTCCAAGCTTCTTGGTGACAAAGATTGTTTACAATGGATATGGCCAGTTAAAAAAATGACTCCTTTTCCTTTTACCTTTCCATAGCTGTGCTCCTTGTATTTTTATATCTTATTGCTGCTTATTCCAGTGTCAGGCAGTGTGTTATTATATGCCGATGCCCATAAAATATCATTGAAATATCTCTTTCCAGAAAAAATGTTCATCAAAGCATGTTGTCAAAAATTCCAGAAATGTAACAATTTGTGTGACAACCTTTTTCTATTGAATTTCAAGGGTTTGTCAAAAAAAAAGAATTAAATATATACACCAGAATCTTAGATATTATGAAAATATAGAGCAAATTCATTTTATGGTAGTAAAAAAATAGAAAGCTATGTTTGGGGAAAAATTGTAATATCTGATCCTCTCTTATACCGCCACCCCCTTCTCCTAAGACAACTAAAGAATAACCAGAATCAAACGAATACAACTGGAGCACAGAATTTGAAGGAATTTAACATTACAGCTGGGTGGCTGTCTGTGTTTTTTGGTGTTTTTTTTTTTAATGAATTAATCAAGTAGAGTCACCCTCAAACCACCCCTCCCCCTCACCAGCAGACTGGAAAATAAAAAAGACAAATGCAATCATTTGGTAATTTGGACATCCACTGTGTCAATTATAAGAATTCAAAAGCTTTTTGTTATTGGTAACTAGTTATTTTTTATCTCACAAACAAAGAAACTAGCAAAGGATGGGTGTGTGATAACTTTCCTCGACAATTTAATTTTTTTCTGGGTGCCATCCATGAAAAACATAAATTCAAATATTTTAAAAATCTGACAGTAAAAGTTTGTAAAATTTGGTGCAATGATGTCTATATGTCTATTCTTCAGTGTGACATTTTTTGGTGGAAATTAATTGACAGGAATTTTTTTAATCCGATTTTTAATACCAAGGTGGTCCTCAGGGCATCCCCCTTTTTTGGCAATTTGCACTGTTTTGCACGTGATTATCTCCAAACAGGATATTCAGATATGCTAGTTATTTCATATTTATTCACAAACAACTCTCTCAAGTGTATTAAAGCCAAAATATTCCCTTTCAATCAAAAATAAATGTGCATATCTATTAGAATCTTCCGAAACTAGTATTACCATCTGGCGTCAAGAATACCCCAAAATTGCTATATTTAGGATATGCTATGGAGAAAACGGCACGGTGAAATTTTTGGAAACTTTGGCAGATAAAATGTATTTAGACATAACTATTCCATGATGCAAATCTAAAAAAAAATGAATGATGGGAAAATTTTTAGGGTAACCCAGGTCTACACCCTTAAATGGGATGTGGTTAGATGTTTATGTGTCCCAATATAAAAGATGATGAAAAGAAAAATATACAACATTGAATTTCAATTCAATTGCTGATGTTACAGTTCACTATTTCAAATAACAATAAATATCAAAAAGTTGTGTTTCATCACAGAGTTTATAGGGACACTAGAGGTCAACATAAATCACACAGCTGCATGGAACATACTTTGGTAATTGTAATTAATTCTTATCAGTCTAGACGGAATAGGTTTACTTGGCTTGGGTCAAAATAGCTATAAACTTGTCATCACTTTTGATGTTGTGCTATGTAAACACTTGTTAGCTCTCAGGTTAGCTAGTTTTATGTTGTATTTCGAAGAATAAATTAGTTTATATGAAAAGCCCTAATAGGGTTGAGCTAAGTCCCGTGTTGTGAATAATATACCAAGGAAACGGTAACACTACGCTAAACTGGCCACAATTGCATTTAGGTTATGAAGTTCTCATTTTTTAAAGTCGTTTGTGGCACAAAAAATCAATTTAATTTTTAAATATACTTGCAGGTGGAGTTAAACATGTCTAACCCAACACTTCGTGTGACTATTTCCATGACTACGTCAGCGCTGAAGAAAAAGTTCCTGTGCTGTTCTGGTTGTAGCAATGAATATGATGAGCAAGAAAACTTCGCTCGACTGTTACCATGCCTTCATTCTCTGTGTAATCAGTGCGTTCAACATTTGTCTAAAGATGGATCATTACAGTGTCCGGACTGTGAGCAAAAACATGATTCCAATGGCGACCTATCCTCTTTTCCAAGAGATAACACCAGACAGGACCTAATGGATTTTGTCAAAGTCAAGATGGCCCCTGGAGCAATCTTATGCCAGGCGTGCAGGGAAACAAAGCAAGCAACCTTCCGATGCAAGAACTGCTCTGAGTTCCTATGTGAGGGGTGCCAAATTGCCCACCAGAAAACCAACCTAACTCGCAATCATGAAGTCCTCCAGCTGCAAGCATTACAGAAAAAAGAAAATCTGGATGCCTTTTGTCACCAACAGAAATGTACATTGCATGATCGCCAATTGGAGTTGTACTGCAACAAAGATGAATGTCAGAAACCAATATGCTTCATGTGCGTCGTGTTGACACACAGACAAGAAACTGGACATGACATTCAAGAAATCATTAAAATATCTGATCAGAAGAAAGAGGACATGCAGGAGCTCATTTCTAGTGTCAATTCCACAGATAAAGAGGTGAAGGAGGTCATTAAGGTTATTGATCTAGAGGTTACAAATGTAAGGGACCTGGGAAAAAAGGTAGAATCTGAGATAGACAACGCCTTTGATCAATATTTACAACTGTTTAATAAGCGACGCCAAGAATTGAAAAATGATGTAAAAAGATATGTACAAATGAAGGCTGGAACACTCGAGAATCAGCTCCAAAATCTGAAAACACAACATAAATATATCGATGAAGCAACCGAGTTCGCAGATCAGACCCTTATGTACAACAACCCACCTGCATTCCTGCAAATAGAAGGTACTGTGACCAACAGACTTGGAAAGCTGAATAAACAGTGGTTTGACAGAGTACCACACGAAGTTGCCACTATAGGTTTTACTTGTAAAGGTCTTCCGCATGAACTACAAAATAAAGTCACAACATTGGCAAAGGTTTGGTCTTCCAACGCTTACCAGCCACACACCAAGATAGAGCAGAAGCAACGTGTTGCTGTACAAGACGAGAGTATAACCTTTATTGGTGTCCTCTGTAACTATGTGGGGAAACCTCTGACAGAAGATTTAACACAGTTGAAGGCAACCATAACAAACCCACAAGGTGAGAAACAAAACATAGGGTTAGGATAATGGTGCTTAACGCCACTTTCAACAATATCTCAGTTAATATATCGTGGCGGTCAGTTTTATTGGTGGAGAAAATCGGAGTACACAGTGATAACCACCTACAACGAAAAACGGAAATATACATAAATTAATATATTACCGCAATATGTATTCGTTCGGCTATTGAAGTCTCATTGTAAGCCAGAAATATAGATTATCATTATGTCATTTGAATGTTTTGCTCGTGTACTAAAACTCAATGGTATTAAAGCATTGTTTAACCATGATTAGTGATAATTAGATTTGATATAAATAATTACCTTCCTCACTTGTGTCTGAAAATTAATACCACAACTTGCAAATTTTAGGTGTTTCAGTGATTTATTCGAATATCCCGAATTTGCTCTGTACAGAAAACCATTTTTAGTATATGTATATTCTTCCGAAATAAAACAATATCTCAAAATTTTATTGTATTTGCTAAATGTCTTAACAGGTGATACATTCGATGCAAGGGTGTTGCAGAACGGTCCAGATGAATTCCGAGTAGCATTTGTACCATTCCATTCAGGTTCCTACAAACTGGATGTGTCAATTCTTGACAAACCTCTTGGACTTCATGAATTTCAAGTGAAACCACGTGAAAAACCACAAGGTATTATATTTGTATATGACTTCGTCAATATAATTTTTTCCGGTAAAATGTATACATTTTTTCTTTTTATTATTACCTTTATTACTTTGTTTACTTACTCTTTAGTTTTTTAATTAATAGATTAAGGAATTTAACTTCCAAACATTTTGATTGTACTTCATCATTTCACTTGTAATTTTTGTTCTAGGTTCTAATATGGATGAAAGTCAACTACAGGACGCTACGAGTAAGTACTTTTTAAACATATACATTGTAAGACAACATAATTCGTTGCACTAAGAAGAAGAAGAATTTGAAGATACCAAAGGGGTAATCAGAATCTGTATATTGCAGAAAAACGGACAACACAATGGCCAAATGAAAAAGTACAAAAGGACAAACAACGATCTACAAAGCATACACATAAAACAGGGAACAGGCTGTGACTTTCCTCAAAATTGGGGATTTGAGTTGAAAAATGAAATTTGTTTAAATAAAACGTCTACTGCTAAGGATTGAAAAATGAAAAAAAATCAAAATAAAACGTCTACTGCTAAGGATATGGGGCCCTTCAGAGATTCACGGGCCCATTCTTGGTTCTCCGGGCCCCGGACCGATGTACCGGTTGAACCCCCCTCTCATAGGCCCTGGTGTCCAAAGTGAAAGTGTTGATAACCACCAATAACCTTAAATGGCAGTATTATAACAGGGAATATAACAGATTATGGGCCAATCAAAACAGGAAAGCAGAAGTAAAGGTTTAATAAAGACAACAGGTTATCGTTTTTTACAAATTAAAGGTATGTACATGTCTCTTCCAGGGTTTATAAATATATATTTTTAACAACATAATAATTATTAAGTCTCCCAAACAAAGTTTGGGAGACTTATTGTTTTTGCTCCGTTTCTTATTATTATTATTATTATTCCCTTTCTCTTTCTCCTTTCTTTCCGCGGACCATGAACTTGTCCACGGCAGATCTCCGGAACTACTGAACAGAATTTCATGAAATTTTGTGGAGTTATAGATATATGTTTCTAGTTGGTCCTAAAGTTTTCAGCTTTGTGGTAAAGGGGGTTAAAGTCATATTTTGAGGGGTTCAAAGGGGGTGGGGGTTACTATAGAATCCTATGGGAAAGTTGAAATTTCGTACATTAATGTTGATAACTTCTAAATGAATAATCATAGAGACATAAAATTTGACATAGTGATAGGTCACCATTATAGGAGCAATTCTGTGTTTTAAAAATTATCGAGATGGCTGCCAAAACACGGTATAAAAAATGGGCGGTAAAAATTCAACATTGCCCGATATCATCAAAATTTGATATGTGGGTAGATAATGATGTCCCGAATTGATTGCCGACATTGAAAAATTTCTACCAGTCGCCATTTTCAAAATGGTCGCCCCAATACAGCAAATATTCAACATTGTCCGATATCATCAAAATTTGATATGTGGGTAGATAATGATGTCCCGAATTGATTCCCGACATTGAAAAATTTCTACCAGTTGCCATTTTCAAAATGGCCACCACAATACCGCACAAATTCAACATTGTCCGATTTCAACGCCATTTCATATGTGGGTAGATTATGATGTCCCGAATTGATTCCTGACATCGAAAAAGTTCTACCGGTCGCCATTTTCAAAATGGCCACCACAATACCGCACAAATTCAACATTGTCCGATTTTAACAACATTTCATATGTGGGTAGATTATGATGTCCCGAAATGATTCCTGACATCGAAAAATTTCTACTGGTCGCCATTTTCAAAATGGGCACCACAATACCGCACAAATTCAACATTGTTCGATTTCAACGTCCTGATTGATTCCCGACATTGAAAAATTTCTACCGGTCTCCATTTTCAAAATGGCTGCCACAATACCGCAAAAATTCAACATTGTTCGATTTCAAAGGTATCTTTTAATTTATTTTTTAAACCGGTTGTCTGTGGCCGGTTTGGGAGACTTCATAATCGTTAGATTATAATCATATCTTGTTTTATTTATTTTAAATTATTGTTTGGTACAATTCTAATCATGAGGGTTTATAAATATTATTATATTTTCAGGATCATATTTCGCTCTCGATCGTAAAAAGGCACATCGGGATATCACTGTGACACCTAATGGGAAGATATTCCTGAACAGTCCTCCTGGCACAGTTATGGAATCTACAAAGGATAGGTAAGCCAGTCACCAATTGTCTTAGTATTAAGCTTCTACTGGGAGGGAGGTCCTGATTCTCATTGAAATAATGTATTGGATTTCATATGAGTTTGACATATGCTATCTATTGCCTCTTGATGCAAGGGGCCACTAGTGAAGTGGGGGGTTGCCTACCCTTCCGGAGCACCTGAGTTTACCTGCAGGTAGAATATTATACAATTATGGTCTTTTGTAGAGGACAGAACGAATTTTTATATACCATAGGAATCAATATTAAAATTGAACGAGACCGTAAAAGAAGGTGAGTATTGGTTCCTTTTGATCTATAAAATTACTCATATTGACGGATATAAAAGACTAGTTGTTGTATTATATAATAGGCATGTGAAAGTGAACAGTTTGATTGAACAATACCAGAATTAACAGAATGCAATCAGACATGATGATCTAAACAAGTAGAATTATGTATTTAAAAATATTGTGGAATAATCATGTTTACTTGCTTGTCCTTTCATGTTGGTATGTGGAATGCTTATTGTATTCATAATGTAATTGCTATGATTTGACGAGTTGGTGTTAAACAACAATCACTCGTACACTCCTAATGTAATTGTTATGTTGAACCATATGATAGAAACTGTAATGAATATTAATAAGTACCTGTAACAGGCAAAACCAATCATTCCATTGAATCCTATGTTTTTCAGGCTTCACAAGTTTAAGGGAGCATTTGGTAACAGCCCCTTCACTACCCCAGGCAAATATTACTACGAGATCAACGCCAGATACAACATCCGTAGTCAGCTTGAGAAAAATAACCTGGTCTTCGAAATCGGACTTGCTAGAAGGAATGAAATGGACAAGAAGCATCTAGTTGACGGTCAACCCCATGCGTGGTCAATGATTTGCTCTCATCATGCTGATTGTGACGCAATATGTATGCACATCGCACGTGGTGGAAAATGTCTTTTCCATGAGACGTTGTCTAAGAATGATAGTGGATGTAGCATGGAGAAAACCTTCGGATTCCTTCTAGATACAGCGAACCGATCTTGGAGGATCTTTGATGCTGCTAATAACAAGCCAGTATGCCACATGACCGACCTAGATTGTTCCGAACCACTAGTTCCTGTCGTCTCCGGATATAATCCAAACCAGGTCGAGGTGACCATGACCTTGTGGTCTGATGGTGATGAGGACTAAGAATGTCAGAACTGGTCATCTTTGTTGATTAAGTGGTGGTAGTATATTGTACAACATAATATAGACAATAATCAAATAGACTTTGTAAATATATTATAAGCTACTAATAATAATAATAATTCCTTATCTTTTACAAAAGTACAATATCAGTCCTCGAAATGAAAATTTTAATTTACTGGCCTGAATCAAATTCTTGAATTTATTTTATATATATATATCTAAATAAAAACTGAAAAAATTTATTGGTCCAACAAAGTTTTACTAGTCTTGTGTGGAGGACCTGTACTCATGGAGGACTGTAGTACTAATTGATGTGGTTGTATCGTTATGACTTGTGTAACATAATATAATCCTATATTAACAAAATAAACTTTTTATAATTATTATGTCTTGATAGAATATAAATGTATTGATTTAGCATAAATATTGGGCATGATAAGCATATCAGATAGTTATTATTATAAGCCCAATATTATGAAGGAGGATATCACGATGGGTGCTATTGTATCGGAGCAGGATAATATTGCCTTTCCCGATCACCTATAGGTGGTTGTATTGTGCGATCTTTTGATAAGTTAATTATTTTTTATATAATGTTTCATTGGTAGTTTATGTATCTGGGGTCGATTTCACAAAAAGTCGTAAGTCTAAGATTAATCGTAAGTGTGATTTCCAAGCTTTTGATTGGTTGAAATTCACACTTACGACTGATCTTAGACTTACAACTTTTTGTGAAATCGACCACTGGATTGTGATTTTTGTTGGTGCCATTTCCTCTAATGGAGTCTATTTGTTAAGATGTGTGCTGTCACATGTTACTATTTAGAGATGTCAGGCTGACAATGTGGTTATTCTCGTTTTGTGTTTTGTTAAATGTTTGTAATTAAAATCACACAAATCAAGTTAAGAAGTTTTATTTTCAGCTTAAGGTGTGTATTTTGCTATGTTTTATTTTCAGTTTAAGAAATGTATTTTTATTGTGTTTCTATAATGAGTGTAACTGATTATTCTGTCCTTGTTTGATGCCTTTGATTCGTAAATAAAAATCCCTTATTTTTAGCTTGACCTATACATGTTATATTATTATGGTCTTCATCAACAGTAAAATGAAATGAAAAATAAACTTCAACATATTCCATATGTCTTAAAGATGCTAAAACCCATTTATGCAAAAACACAACAGTGGCGTTTTGTATCTTGTATTACATGTATGTAAAATGATATTTTATTCAAGTAAAGATAACATCCTTTTTTCTTCTTTTTTTAAAGATATTTCTGCAACAACAATGGCATTTTAAATAGACATATTGTATTATGTAAAGGAATGATATTGTCATTGTGTTGTCTGTTCTTCTTTGATATACGAATTCTGATTACCCCTTTGGTATCTTCAAACTCTTCGTATTCCGCTAAGACAGGAACAAAACTTAGCATGGTTGCAATATTTGCCAGCATGGTTCTAAATCTCAAATTTTAGTAGCCCAGCAAAAATATTTGGGGCCCACCAACTATTGTGGCACTTGAAATATTCAAAATTTAAGTTGTTGTTGTTGTTATGATACGATCTAAAAGGTTCTTTCAACCTATGCCAACATTTAAAAAAATATATATAAAAAGGTAAGAAAGATTGTTGGCATAGCTTGAATAGGTTAATTGTTATATAAACATGACTAGTCATGTTTAATTAGTGTAAAATCGGGGGAGATGTCAATGGATTCCAAGTCCACAATTAATTTTTAATGAATAGTAAGTAGAAAGTAAGTATTTAAAATAATATTTTATGGAAATAACAAACAAAAAATCAGTATATCAGCACATACATTTAAATATCAAACTTTATAAAAATAATTAGGATATTATTATAAGCACATATATTTTAACATCAATCATTATGAAATAAAATAGGATATTATAAACATATATATTTTTATATCATACATCATGAAAATAAATTAGGATATTACAAGCACAGATATTTTTTTTATCATACTTTATCAAAATAACCAAAAACAATCAGTATACACAATCACATTACAAATTGCTAAAAATACAATTGTCTTAGATTTTGGATAAGAATGTTCGATTTCGAAATCATAGAAATTATGATAATTCTAAATTTATAAATAAATATTATTAAAAACTTTTGAATTTAGATTTTAAGAAAATTGCTTAATTGCATGAGTATCATATGATAATTTAAATTCATACGTTTTAGAAAGATTATTTAATTAAATTATTCTAAAATTTTATATTTTCATCTTTTTTATTTACAGATTTTTGTGTAATTTTACCAGATTTTTATTTTATATATAAATTTTTACAAAAGTTTAATTTTTTTTTTTCAAGTTATTAAATTTTACCAGACTTATTCTTATATTTTTAGATTGTTTTTTGTTTTGCTTTGTTTTTTTTAAATAATAAATTTCACTTTTGAGACCTGCATTTCCAAATTTACTTACCTGTAAATGTCATTAATTGCTATATAAACACCTGTAATATAATGTTTGTTGGCATACCTTGAATATGATATTTCAAAATGTTGGCATAGGTTGAAGACACCATCTAAAAGATTTAAGGGACCAAAACCATTTTTGTGATCTTGGGCTACTGGGTCACTGTTCACTTTTATCACTGTAAAATAACATTTAATTAGCCTGGTTTTTGTTTATTTCATACAATGGTATGCTGTATTGATAATTTTCAATTGTTCTCTTCTTAGGTTGAGTATTTGGCAGATACAGTTATAAGTAAAATACTTGTTTTTATTTCAAACGTTTCGGTACACTTAGGTTAAGTATTTGTCAGATACAGTAATAAGTCAAATACTTGTTTTTATTTCAAACGTTTCGGTACACTTAGGTTAAGTATTTGTCAGATACAGTAATAAGTAAAATACTTGTTTTTATTTCAAACGTTTCGGCACACTTAGGTTGAGTATTTGTCAGATACAGTTATAAGTAAAATACTTGTTTTCATTCAAACGTTTCGACCACAAGCTCTTCTTAGGTTGAGTATTTTGTAGATACAGTTATAAGTAAAATCCTTGTTTTTTTATTTCAAATGTTTCGGCCATACGACCTTCACCGGTGTGTTATTCTACCGAGCCTGTTACTTGATACTACATCTAAAATATAATACTGACACAGCCTTGTGACGCAAACGTTTGAATTAATTTCAGTATAACGCAAGAGGAAATACTTCGCTGTATTAAGAAGTTAAAAAATAATAAAGCTTGTGGAGAAGATTATGTTGTAAACGAATATATAAAATCTACATCAGAACTGTTTCTCCCAACTTATGAGAAGATATTTAATGCAATTTTTAACTCTGGTGTAATGCCCGACATTTGGCTTGTAGGTAATATAAAACCAATATACAAAAATAAAGGCAATCCACTTGATCCAAAAAACTTCCGCCCGATTACTATCCTTAGCTGCCTTGGTAAATTATTCACAGCTATATTAAATGAAAGACTATGTCGTTTCTCGGAAGAAGCCCTCTTGATGAACGAAAACCAATTTGGCTTCCGAAAATCTTACTCGACGACGGACAGTTTTTTCACATTATTTTCGTTTTTTGAGATCTTAAAAAGAAAAAAGAAAAAACTGTTTTGTGCCTTTGTCGACTTCGAAAAGGCTTTTGACACGGTATGGAGAGATGCATTATGGTACAAATTACTATTGAATAACATAAATGGCAAAATGTATACTATTATTCTAAATATGTACACAGATGTTAAATCATGTATAACCTATAATTATTGTAAATCTGATTATTTTAACTGTGATATGGGAGTGAGGCAAGGGGAAAATGTATCCCCTTTTCTATTTGCCATGTTCCTAAACGATCTACAAATGTTTTTTGAAAATGCAAGTCTTAATGGTTTAGAAACAGTTTCAAACTGCATAGAGGATAAGTTGAATATTTATTTAAAGCTTTTTGCACTTTTATATGCTGACGATACTGTCCTACTGGCTGAAACCCACGATGATTTACAAAATATTTTGAATAAATTCGGTGAATATTGCAATACTTGGAGATTAAAAGCAAACACTGATAAAACTAAAGTTATAGTTTTTTCCAGGGGGAGACAATCAACCAATTTAAAATTTACATTGAACGGGTCTGAATTAGAAATTGTTAATGAATTTAATTATCTTGGAATATTGTTTAACAGGACAGGAAACTTTAACAAAGCTATTAAAAAGCAAACTGAAAAAGCTACAAAAGCAATGTTTGAAGTTTTGAAAAGAGGTAGAACACATAACTTATCAATTGAATGCCAGCTTGAACTTTTTAACAAAATGGTAAAACCAATATTACTATATGGTTCAGAAATATGGGGTTTTAGTAAAAATATTCAATGTCTTGAAAAAGTACAACTTAGATTTTGCAAGCTGTTATTGAAATTAAAAACATCGACACCTAGTTATATGATATATGGTGAACTTGGATTGTTTCCTATTGAAATTGATGTAAAATTAAGAATGATATCATATTGGGCAAGACTGTTAACCGGTAAAGAAACAAAACTCTCATATTTATCTTATAAAATTTTGTATAACCTTTTTATTGATGAAAATCTGGATTTTTCGTGGATTAAACATGTTAAACACATCTTTGATGATACAGGTTATTCCTACATTTGGTCTCAACAATTCTTTCAAAATTCCGACCTGCTTTTAGCTTTAATTAGGAACCGTCTCCATGAGCAGTTTACACAGGAGTGGCATTCTCTGATACAAAACTCACCAAAAGCTATCAATTATAGATTATTTAAAGACAACTTTGAATTCGAAAATTATTTCAATATTTTGGAAGACAAAGATATATATACACTATGTAAATTTCGAACCACAAACCACAAATTACCAATAGAAACTGGACGGTGGAATGGTATCGACAGAGAAAATAGACAGTGTTTAAAATGTAATAGCAGATCTATTGGTGACGAATTCCACTATATTATGGAATGTCATCTTTTTACTGAAAATCGATCCCAACTAATAAGTAGATATCTTACTCAAAGGCCAAATATATTAAAATTTAAACAAATAATGTGTACTTCTGAAAAAATAAAACTAGAAAAGTTATGTAGATTAATAAGAAAAATCAACAGATCAGATATTCTCTTGGCTAATACTTAACTCCTACTGTTGTAATGTAAATATTGTATGTATATGTATTTGTATATCTGTTATTTATTTGTCATGTATGTGTTGTGTTGTATTCTTATATGTAGCTTCTCTATACCATTGTAATGTATGGTTTATTTGAGAATAAAGATTCTTAGTCTTAGAATGAAAACTATGATTTACTTATAATTATATTGATGTTGTTGTTTACATGTATATATTAGTAGATTATGACATTAAATTGTATAATTAATTAATTTGTTACATTTTCAATTTGATTTTCAATTTAAATTAAAAAAAAAAATATTAACCACACTGTAAAACGTTGTATCATTTATAATCACAAATAAATATCGATTGATTTTATAATTATGAATGTTATGATATGAAGTCCTTCATTGGTTATATAACAATGCCCTGGTACCTACACAGCACTAAAATAATATTTACTTGGGACAGGAACAAACAGAGTACAAAGTATTTTAATGTATTACCGTTGGAGATCCGGTTACCACGAAGGGGTGGGGGGTGTTGTCATCCTATTACTTGGTTTAACTCTGCTCTCCTTTTGTGCCTGTCCCAAGACAGGACCTTGATTTCCAACATCATGTCGTGGTCCCACTGTTTTGTGTGCTCAGTCAGTTAAGTAGTCCGAGATTCCTCTGTCGTTTAACGGCATTGATAATCTTGCTGTAGCCTTTTTTGAACGGCTACAGCAAGATTATCAATGCCGTTAAACGACAGAGGAATCTCGGACTATCAGTTAAGGTGATGTCGGATTGCTCATTTTGTTGCTAATAGTGGAACTGTTGTCTATCACTGTCTAAACTTTAGCTACTTTAGTCACTTCAGTTACTTTAAATGACATATTTAGAGTCACTTCACATTACTTTCTCTGTTTATGAGACCTTTGTGATATACAGACCATATCATATATATTTATGTGTTGATTCTAACACACTGTCTGTGTAGCCCTCTGTGATATACAGACCACATCATATATATTTATGTGTTGATTCTTACACCTGTCTGTGTAGCACTCTGTATTCTACCGGTAGTTTTATTACCTGATAAAATCGAAATGCAATTAAATTAGAACATTTCATCAACTCGGAGTATTTGTCTGACTGTCAACATGGTGGTTAGTGATCTACAGACCACATCATCTATATTTATGTGTTGATTCTAAAATTCTGTCTGTGTAGCCGTCTGTATTCTTGTTTTAACTGATATAATAAAAATGCAATTAAGTTAGAAAATGTCATCAACTCGGAGTATTTGTCTGGCTATCAACATGGAGGTTAATGGATATTACTATAAGATGCATTCTCCATATTACTGCTGAGCTTCCGCCTCAAAGAATAACAGAGGGCCCTGGTGGCTCAATGAGTTAGGTAGTTGTAGGGCCCTGGTGGCTCAATGAGTTAGGTAGTTGTAGGGCCCGGGTGGCTCAATGAGTTAGGTAGTTGTAGGGCCCGGGTGGTTCAATGAGTTAGGTAGTTGTAGGGCCCGGGTGGCTCAATGAGTTAGGTAGTTGTAGGGCCCTGGTGGCTCAATGAGTTGGGTAGTTGTAGGGCCCGAGTGGCTCAATGAGTTAGGTAGTTGTAGGGCCCGGGTGGCTCAATGAGTTAGGTAGTAGGATTACCTAACAACTCATACAATCCTATCACCAATAGGCGTGGGTTCGCGCCCGGCTTTGTAAATTACAAAAAGGGTGCACTCGACTCGCAGCCGCAAGTGATCATGAAAGTTTACCAGTTGTTTGCCTGGTCGGTGGTTCTCTCCGGGTACTCCGACTTCTTCCACCAATAAAACTGGTCGCCATGATATAGCTGATATATTGCTGAAAGTGGCGTTAAGCACAATAAATCAAATCAAATCAAACAATAACAAGATATTCATAGGTTTCTTTAGACATTTTACCATACATGTAGGTAACATTGTTTTGTTGGTTACCTCTCGAGATAAAATGTCTGCAAAAATGATGCTATCTATATTGGCTATCCTGTTTAGACACTTTGGTTTTCTTACTCACAACAACTTTTTCAAAATTATTTGACTCTTCAATCTTTCAATTTTGAGCGTACCTGATGAAGGTTATTAAAAAAAACGCGCTGTGCGCACTGAATTAGATATTTACGTTTTTATTGTAATCTTCAAAAACTTGATATGGTTTCCATGACAACTTAAACAACAAAAGAATTTGTTTGTGTTATTAAGCATTATACTGTAAAGCACCTCCAAGCGGGCAATGTTTCAAAATCCACGTCAAATAAAATATCTGGTAATCTATTCATATCATTCGATAATAACATTTATTTGCTGACCTTGTTAAACAACTGTAAATACTTTAATCAATCAGATCACTTTATTATTTCAAATTATCATGTATTTTATCTTAGATGAAGATAAACAGCTGTTAATGATTTAAATCAACCTGCCCACTAAGTTTTCATTCTGGTCGTGTATATATGGTAGTTGGATTTACAACTACCTATGCAATTAGTGCCTATCACCACATATGTGAGTTCGAATCCCACTCATCCGAGGTGTACTCGATAAAACGTTATGTGATAAAGTTTGTCAGTGACTTGCGGCAGGTCGGTGGTTTTCTCCGGTTTCCCACACCAATAAAACTGACCGCCACAATATATCTCAAACACCATAATCCTAGCACCCTATATATATCTTTATTCTCATAAACCATTGCAATATCCAATATGGTATAGAAAAGTACAAAGTCGTGATCACACAATAGTTTCAAACAACTACTCTAAACTAATCAAACACTCGCTTAAGACAGTGGGGCTGTAGGAACTTTAATCACATGTGCAGATGCAGTCAGCATATTAAAGGCGTAGGTTTATTGTCGAACATACGTTATAAGTCTGAATGTGATACATCTATTTCTCTCCTTAGATCATTGAGGTCTTAATCATGTGAACTGTCATGATACACCCACGAATGTACAGGGTGTTCCTGTCTCCTTTACCAAAACATATAGTGGCCTATGACGCTGGGTATATATGCTATGCTATTCGTGGTGTAGTGTATGAAATAACTTGCTTAGAATCAATGACACACCAATCGTATCGGTGGTGTAATGGTCAGAGTGTTCGGTTCGAATGTAGTAGATAGTTGGTTCTGGTACAAGTGGGGTCACGCCACAGGTTAGAGTGTTCGGTTCGAGTGTAGGAGATCGTTGGTTCTGGTACAAGTGGGGTCACGCCACAGACTATAAAATTGGTATTGCTTGCTTCTCTGCTAAGCACGCAGCTTTAACACTGTCGTGTACCTGAGAAGGAATGGTCATTTCAAGATGGCGGACGGGCCAGTTTGTTCAAGGTAGGTCTTGTCGTTTGAATGAAATTTTGTCGTTTACTTTGCATTATAGCATCAATTGAATATATACGGAGACAGATAGAGGAATCGTTCACCTTATGCATAAAAGGGTTGATCCGAAAATTCACTGAAATTCACATAGTAACCATTCAAAGTGGAGTAAACAAACGAAATAAAAATCGAGGTGAGCACAGCGTCATAAAACATCAATTTTCTATCCATTCCTACATTCCTGTGATAAAAAAGTATCATGGTAATCAAATGTAGGTTGTATACGACCAAACATATTCCCCTTTTCCCTTCAAAGCATCACGAGAACCTCACAAATGCGTTGAAAAAGTTTTGTTTATGTGCAGGAATGGTCACTTTGTTTTCTCAAACTTTTTGCCGGTAAAAGGTGTTCAGGATTGGTCTTTTGTCCAGATTTACGCTCATTGGGTCAAGGATTGGTCTCCAATTTCTAATGCTTATCAATTATGGCTAAAATGTTTTTGTGGCATGTTTGACGTGACAATCGTTGAAATTCAAGTTCCCTGTCAACCAAAATCATAGGACAGTTGAAATTGAAGACTAGTTATGACCATCAGCGTAAAGTTCTACAGTGGTTAATGTACACATTGTAATCTTACCAAAAACGATCGTATATGATTTCCCTACCTTTCACCTTTCACCTTTCACGGCAAGTGCTGTAAACATATACAGGGAGATAATAAACAATTATTAATGACTTTGGATGAGGTGGATACCACAATATATCAACCCAAGAGATTTGATAATCACCTCGGCCACAATTCCCTTCTTGCTAACATTTGGTTGAAAGATATCCAGTTTTCTAGTAGTCCTATATTCCTCATTTCGTCAATAACTGATGGAATACAGTCAAATAAAGTTTGTTTGTCATTCTTCTGTTTACTGTTTTCCTTAGTAGATGGAACTGAGTGTAATGCAGTTTTTGATTTTTTTGCATTTGGACTTTCGTGAAGATTTTGTATCATTTACTGACAGGTTTAAAAGAGATTCCTGTAAATCTTCCATTTCCTTATTATCATCGATATCATTTTGGTCTACAGTATTTTCAATAACAATCAATTCAGATGCTATGTTATCTATCAATATTTTATTATGTCCATTTAAAATTTCTGCTGGGATAACATGCATGTCCTTTGTTCGAAACCCTTGCTTCCCGGATGTTGCTTTCAATTCAAGGGATCTGATTTTTAAAATTTCATTTGGATGACAACTGCAGCTGTGGTCGATGACTCATTGGATTTGTTTGTCTTCATAGTCACAGTAATAGCATTTGTGCCAGTAAAATAAAAAAAGGAAAAATTACAATTATGTAGCCTATACAAGGACTGCATCGATTTTATCCCCTTTGATGGATTAGAACAGTGATATTCTAGTGTTTGATTGTTGTTTTGACATCGATTACGCTGGTATTTTATCTAGTCGCAAGCATTAGAAATTGGAGACCAATCCTTGACCCAATGAGCGTAAATCTGGACAAAAGACCAATCCTGAACACCCTTTACCGGCAAAAAGTTTGAGAAAACAAAGTGACCATTCCTGCACATAAACAAAACTTTTTCAACGCATTTGTGAGGTTCTCGTGATGCTTTGAAGGGAAAAGTGGAATATGTTTGGTCGTATACAACCTACATTTGATTAGCATGATACTTTTTTATCACAGGAATGTAAGAATGGATAGAAAATTGATGTTTTATGACGCTGTGCTCACCTCGAATTTTCGGATCAACCCTTTTATGCATGAGGTGAACGATTCCTCTATCTGTCTCCGTATATATTCAATTGATGCTATAATGCAAAGTAAACGACAAAATTTCATTCAAACAACAAGACCTACCTTGAACAAACTGGCCCGTCCGCCATCTTGAAATGACCATTCCTTCTCAGGTACACGACAGTGTTTAAGGAGTAAAAAAAAACTGGTTTGCTCGGAATCAGGATAATGTGCCCGATTGTATCGACATGTCTACCCGCGGACTGTTGTTTCAGTGAACTAGTTCTATAAAGATTCAGCGTGTTGATCTAGTGCAAACCGTACAAATCATCATCATTTCATTGAATGCAACTAAAAAAAAAAAAATCCAAACAGATGAAATACGAGATTTCCAGTCAAATCGGCCACAGTTAAATCAGCCCTAGTCAAATCGGCCCCAAAAATAAAAATAAAAAAAGAATAAATAAATAAAAAAAATATGTATTAATATAAATTAATATTTTTGGTTAAACGATGTAAAATTTAAATTTCATTGATGAGCGGATTCTTTTATTTTCGTATCAATGGTATTTTAACATTTACTGGTACAAAACACAACTGTACTAGACAGTTTTAATTTTTCAATAATTAGAACGTATTGGATGTATTTAATTATTTTGTTGAAATATTTAACTTTGCATGTTGACTATAGTAAACAACAAAAATGCGGGCATGTGATTTCCCGGTCTGAAAAAAGAGTGAAACACATTGTTCTTGTTTATAATGCACACCTCTCCAGCAAAATAAAGAATTTATGTAAAATCCAGCGCATTATGCACTTTACGGACATATTATCAAATTAAATAAACAACATAATAAAACAATGATTTGATTAGGAATTAAATAAACAACACAATTAACAATACATATTATCAAATTAAATAAAAAAAAAAACATAATAATACAATGATTTGATCTGGGGCCGATTTGACTTGGGTCCGATTTTGTTTGGGGCCGATTTGACCTGAGCACTACCAAATACGGTGGTATATTTTATTTATCTATGTGTGGAGAGAAAACTCGTTTTGTTGAAAGAAAGCATACCGATTCTCATTTACAATTGAAGATGATATGGTCAATATGCTGGACGTTGTAACCGACAATATATTCGACGAGGTTTGTGACTGGACCCTATGGATTGCACACCATATATCATTCATACAAGATTGAATTTTCATTTCATAACTTCATGTTAAATACAACTATTCTTATGAATACAATTTTTTTTCCATTGCAGGCTATGTAAAGATTTGGCCCACCAGGTGTCGGGGCCCTCAAACCCCGGTCCTCATGCTGCCCACCAGGGCTCGGGGACCACAAACCCCGGTGTCCTCATGCTATTGCCATGTCACTAAATAATTATAGTAATATTTATTTATATCTCACCAGAGACATATATATGTTTAGTACTTATGTATCAATCTAATTTCTGCAAATTGCTTGTTTGTATACTGTTTATTACATTTACAGGGGCGGATCCAAGGGGGGCGCACCCGGCGCGCGCCCCCCCCTAAAATTGGAAAATATATGATTTTTTGGCGTAAAATCGTGATTTTTTACACGAAAGATCCCAAAAATGTTCGCGCCTCCCTGCGCTCGGCGCAAATTTTTTAAGTGCGCCCCCCCCTAACTTGAAATCCTGGATCCGCCCCTGATTTATGTATTAGAATGTTTATTGTTTTTTTTTGTGTAATATAAATCACTGTAATGACTCTGCCCCTTGCTGGGACCTTGATTGGACAATAAAATATTATATTATTATCTTATCTTATTATATTGCGATTTATTTACAAATATTGATCGTCACATGACTTTGTACCTGCATTTTCAGAAAATCTTTCTTACCTGTTAAATAATCTATTTTTAAATTTGTATTTTTGTGAATTGTATAAAGTGGGCAATATGTAAAAAAAATTGATTTGCAAGATTATTATGATAATATTATCTAAATATCATTTTCGATATGCAAGGGTTTTCCGCACAGTCAAACCTGTTGTCCCGAGGTATCAGAGATGATATTACACTTTTATTGACGGACTTAATTGGAGAATATATAACAGCTGTTATCAGAGAACACAATCTTTGTCATAGCTACCGTAACAATATTGTGTTACTAATAGATGGATAATGTGGGTGGTTTCTATATATACAAATTATAATCTGTTTGTGGATATATACAATATATTTAAAGCGGCATTAGCTACGATGTTAACCAAAAATATTATATGTTTTGGAAATTGGTAAATAGCTTTAAAATGATGAAATAAAGGTGAATATTTCACATTAAACAGCTTATCGTACCACTTTTCGCCTTTTGAGAACGAAAATTACCATCGATTTATTATTGCATTGCAAGCAGATAATTTGACCTCGCTTTCTCCGTATGCATCTGACCTTACTAGTGACAGGTAAAAACGAATATTTGTATTTTGTCGCTTATTAACTGCAAACTTGCATGATTCTTTGTCCGTAATTAACGCCGACTAAAAGCAGATTCACAGAAAATAAGAAATAAGTGCATTGTTGTACTGATTTAATGACGATTCGGCAAACTCCGTAAACAATGCCGATAATTAATAAGATGGCGTCCATTTCTTGATCGATCTCAAAACACGAGCAGTTGCACCTTTTTTCCCCGATGCACGTACATTTCATAACATTTATAAGTTACAGAAACACGTTTTATTAAGGCATCAATCATATCTGATAGTTTTTATGGGTAACAAAAATTTACGATTTTGGCAGATAATCCGGCCCACTTTAAGCTCAATATGCGAACAGACATGTCTTAAATTGGGGTCAATGAATTTATTACTGCTATCGAGAGTTCCTCGGCGAGGGAGAATAGTTTTTACTGGCACATGCTTTTGAGATATTTCATTGTTATTGTTGTATTGTGTGTTATTTACGAGGCCAGAACAGCTTACTGCATTTTTAATCTGTTTCTATACCATAGTTTGAGAGAGCTCATGTTGAGCCATTTCTAGTTATCTTTGTTTTCTGTGTGGTTCATCCGGATTCAGTGTGTTTTCCTATTTTTCAACATTTGATATTGATATACGATGGACAACATCATATAAAATGAAAAACTAGAAAACACTGTCAGAACAGTTCCACAATCCAACAGAAATATCCTAGTAGGTATGTGGTAAAATAGACACCCCTAACACAAATACATAATCTGGCTTGCAACAGGCACTTCAATAAAAGGTGGCCGCCGGATCGAGTTAAGCTATTTGTATCTGCCAAAACCTCCCCTCTTAGTGATATGTTGCGGTCATGCAAGTGATTCAAGCAAGAAATTGTTAATTATATGCATAGTCTATTATTGTAGATATGCAAAGGCAATATAACACAATGACATATTAAACATCTCCATTAACCAATGGGTCCAGTCCATTTACAGTTTCCTTGGGTACAAATAAATGATCCTTGATAGTTTCCAACACCAACACATGTGCAGGTATTACACCTGTCATCGGCCTCCCACAACGCACCAACTTTATACCACCGTCCGTTGTCATTGCATTCGCCGTAAAGAGGTTTTGTACTTGGTTTAGCTGAAATTAAGAAAAAGAGTTATACGAAAAGAAACGCAAATAATGAATATGAACAATTTACACATACCGCATATATGATTCATATCTCTCGGGCTATGATCACTGACAAGTATGAAACTGGTACTAATGTAACGCGGACCACGAAGAAAACACCCTTGACAACATTTATGAAAGGCGAGGAATAACGCTTGTTTCTGTCCTTTTTGTTTAAATCTGACAAGTTTTCCGACTTTTTTGACATTGCAGGATAAACACAATATACGTACATTGTCGTTAAATATCAAATTCATTTGTACTCGCTGCGAAACAGGCCTGAAAAGCTCGCCCAAGGCTCGCTATTCTGCCTGTTTCTAAAGCTCGTACAAATAAATTTTATATTTACCGACAATGTACGTATATTGTATATGTATATACTGCCACGTGTAGTATAAATGTTAACACTCTTGCCACGAACTGCACGTGACGTTGTTCGAGTCGAGCTACCCTGTTTGTATATTGTTGTAAATTTCTAACTGCTATTGTCAATTTCAATGTACATGTATTGAGTTTACATGTATTTATGTTGTAAATGTCTAACTACTGTCGTCGATTTCTATATTAGATGTATTTGTTTGATGTTTTGACCCCTTGTTCACTGTATAGTGTCTGGGGATAATACAGTATGTGTTTGATGTTTTGACCCCTTGTACACCACGGTATAGTGTCTGGGGATAATAAAGTATTTGTTTGATGTTTTGACCCCTTGTACACTGTATAGTTTCTGGGGATAATAAAGTATGTGTTTGATGTTTTGACCCCTTGTACACCACGGTATAGTGTCTGGGGATAATAAAGTATTTGTTTGATGTTTTGACCCCTTGTACACCACGGTATAGTGTCTGGGGATAATAAAGTATGTGTTTGATGTTTTGACCCCTTGTACACCACGGTATAGTGTCTGGGGATAATAAAGTATGTGTTTGATGTTTTGACCCCTTGTACACCACGGTATAGTTTCTGGGGATAATAAAGTATTTGTTTGATGTTTTGACCCCTTGTACACTGTAGAGTGTCTGGGGATAATAAAGTATTTGTTTGATGTTTTGACCCCTTGTACACCACGGTATAGTGTCTGGGGATAATAAAGTATTTGTTTGATGTTTTGACCCCTTGTACACTGTAGAGTGTCTGGGGATAATAAAGTATTTGTTTGATGTTTTGACCCCTTGTACACCACGGTATAGTGTCTGGGGATAATAAAGTATTTGTTTGATGTTTTGACCCCTTGTACACCACGGTATAGTGTCTGGGGATAATAAAGTATTTGTTTGATGTTTTGACCCCTTGTACACTGTATAGTGTCTGGGGATAATAAAGTATGTGTTTGATGTTTTGACCCCTTGTACACCACGGTATAGTGTCTGGGGATAATAAAGTATTTGTTTGATGTTTTGACCCCTTGTACACCACGGTATAGTGTCTGGGGATAATAAAGTATTTGTTTGATGTTTTGACCCCTTGTACACCACGGTATAGTGTCTGGGGATAATAAAGTATTTGTTTGATGTTTTGACCCCTTGTACACCACGGTATAGTTTCTGGGGATAATAAAGTATTTGTTTGATATTTTGACCCCTTGTACACCACGGTATAGTGTCTGGGGATAATAAAGTATGTGTTTGATGTTTTGACCCCTTGTACACTGTATAGTGTCTGGGGATAATCAAGTATTTGTTTGATGTTTTGACCCCTTGTACACCACGGTATAGTGTCTGGGGATAATAAAGTATTTGTTTGATGTTTTGACCCCTTGTACACCACGGTATAGTGTCTGGGGATAATAAAGTATTTGTTTGATGTTTTGACCCCTTGTACACCACGGTATAGTGTCTGGGGATAATAAAGTATGTGTTTGATGTTTTGACCCCTTGTACACCACGGTATAGTGTCTGGGGATAATAAAGTATGTGTTTGATGTTTTGACCCCTTGTACACCACGGTATAGTTTCTGGGGATAATAAAGTATTTGTTTGATGTTTTGACCCCTTGTACACTGTAGAGTGTCTGGGGATAATAAAGTATTTGTTTGATGTTTTGACCCCTTGTACACTGTATAGTGTCTGGGGATAATAAAGTATGTGTTTGATGTTTTGACCCCTTGTACACCACGGTATAGTGTCTGGGGATAATAAAGTATTTGTTTGATGTTTTGACCCCTTGTACACCACGGTATAGTGTCTGGGGATAATAAAGTATTTGTTTGATGTTTTGACCCCTTGTACACCACGGTATAGTGTCTGGGGATAATAAAGTATTTGTTTGATGTTTTCACCCCTTGTACACTGTATAGTGTCTGGGGATAATAAAGTATGTGTTTGATGTTTTGACCCCTTGTACACCACGGTATAGTGTCTGGGGATAATAAAGTATTTGTTTGATGTTTTGACCCCTTGTACACCACGGTATAGTGTCTGGGGATAATAAAGTATTTGTTTGATGTTTTGACCCCTTGTACACCACGGTATAGTGTCTGGGGATAATAAAGTATTTGTTTGATGTTTTGACCCCTTGTACACCACGGTATAGTTTCTGGGGATAATAAAGTATTTGTTTGATATTTTGACCCCTTGTACACGACGGTATAGTGTCTGGGGATAATAAAGTATTTGTTTGATGTTTTGAACCCTTGTACACCACGGTATAGTGTCTGGGGATAATAAAGTATGTGTTTGATGTTTTGACCCCTTGTACACTGTATAGTTTCTGGGGATAATAAAGTATTTGTTTGATGTTTTGACCCCTTGTACACCACGGTATAGTGTCTGGGGATAATAAAGTATTTGTTTGATGTTTTGACCCCTTGTACACCACGGTATAGTTTCTGGGGATAATAAAGTATTTGTTTGATATTTTGACCCCTTGTACACCACGGTATAGTGTCTGGGGATAATAAAGTATTTGTTTGATGTTTTGACCCCTTGTACACCACGGTATAGTGTCTGGGGATAATAAAGTATGTGTTTGATGTTTTGACCCCTTGTACACCACGGTATAGTTTCTGGGGATAATAAAGTATTTGTTTGATGTTTTGACCCCTTGTACACTGTATAGTTTCTGGGGATAATAAAGTATTTGTTTGATGTTTTGACCCCTTGTACACCACGGTATAGTGTCTGGGGATCATAAAGTATTTGTTTGATGTTTTGACCCCTTGTACACCACGGTATAGTGTCTGGGGATAATAAAGTATTTGTTTGATGTTTTGACCCCTTGTACACTGTATAGTTTCTGGGGATAATAAAGTCTGTGTTTGATGTTTTGACCCCTTGTACACCACGGTATAGTGTCTGGGGATAATAAAGTATGTGTTTGATGTTTTGACCCCTTGTACACCACGGTATAGTTTCTGGGGATAATAAAGTATTTGTTTGATGTTTTGACCCCTTGTACACGGTATAGTGTCTGGGGATAATAAAGTATGTGTTTGATGTTTTGACCCCTTGTACACCACGGTATAGTGTCTGGGGATAATAAAGTATGTGTTTGATGTTTTGACCCCTTGTACACTGTATAGTTTCTGGGGATAATAAAGTATTTGTTTGATGTTTTGACCCCTTGTACACCACGGTATAGTGTCTGGGGATAATAAAGTATTTGTTTGATGTTTTGACCCCTTGTACACCACGGTATAGTTTCTGGGGATAATAAAGTATTTGTTTGACATTTTGACCCCTTGTACACCACGGTATAGTGTCTGGGGATAATAAAGTATTTGTTTGATGTTTTGACCCCTTGTACACTGTATAGTGTCTGGGGATAATAAAGTATTTGTTTGATGTTTTGACCCCTTGTACACTGTATAGTGTCTGGGGATAATAAAGTATGTGTTTGATGTTTTGACCCCTTGTACACTGTATAGTTTCTGGGGATAATAAAGTATTTGTTTGATGTTTTGACCCCTTGTACACCACGGTATAGTGTCTGGGGATCATAAAGTATTTGTTTGATGTTTTGACCCCTTGTACACCACGGTATAGTGTCTGGGGATAATAAAGTATGTGTTTGATGTTTTGACCCCTTGTACACCACGGTATAGTTTCTGGGGATAATAAAGTATTTGTTTGATGTTTTGACCCCTTGTACACGGTATAGTGTCTGGGGATAATAAAGTATGTGTTTGATGTTTTGACCCCTTGTACACCACGGTATAGTGTCTGGGGATAATAAAGTATTTGTTTGATGTTTTGACCCCTTGTACACCACGGTATAGTGTCTGGGGATAATAAAGTATTTGTTTGATGTTTTGACCCCTTGTACACCACGGTATAGTGTCTGGGGATAATAAAGTATTTGTTTGATGTTTTGACCCCTTGTACACCACGGTATAGTTTCTGGGGATAATAAAGTATTTGTTTGATATTTTGACCCCTTGTACACCACGGTATACTGTCTGGGGATAATAAAGTATTTGTTTGATGTTTTGACCCCTTGTACACCACGGTATAGTGTCTAGGGATAATAAAGTATGTGTTTGATGTTTTGACCCCTTGTACACTGTATAGTTTCTGGGGATAATAAAGTATTTGTTTGATGTTTTGACCCCTTGTACACCACGGTATAGTGTCTGGGGATAATAAAGTATTTGTTTGATGTTTTGACCCCTTGTACACCACGGTATAGTTTCTGGGGATAATAAAGTATTTGTTTGATATTTTGACCCCTTGTACACCACGGTATAGTGTCTGGGGATAATAAAGTATTTGTTTGATGTTTTGACCCCTTGTACACCACGGTATAGTGTCTGGGGATAATAAAGTATGTGTTTGATGTTTTGACCCCTTGTACACCACGGTATAGTTTCTGGGGATAATAAAGTATTTGTTTGATGTTTTGACCCCTTGTACACTGTATAGTTTCTGGGGATAATAAAGTATTTGTTTGATGTTTTGACCCCTTGTACACCACGGTATAGTGTCTGGGGATCATAAAGTATTTGTTTGATGTTTTGACCCCTTGTACACCACGGTATAGTGTCTGGGGATAATAAAGTATGTGTTTGATGTTTTGACCCCTTGTACACCACGGTATAGTTTCTGGGGATAATAAAGTATTTGTTTGATGTTTTGAGCCCTTGTACACGGTATAGTGTCTGGGGATAATAAAGTATGTGCTTGATGTTTTGACCCCTTGTACACCACGGTATAGTGTCTGGGGATAATAAAGTATGTGTTTGATGTTTTGACCCCTTGTACACTGTATAGTTTCTGGGGATAATAAAGTATTTGTTTGATGTTTTGACCCCTTGTACACCACGGTATAGTGTCTGGGGATAATAAAGTATTTGTTTGATGTTTTGACCCCTTGTACACCACGGTATAGTTTCTGGGGATAATAAAGTATTTGTTTGATATTTTGACCCCTTGTACACCACGGTATAGTGTCTGGGGATAATAAAGTATTTGTTTGATGTTTTGACCTCTTGTACACCACGGTATAGTGTCTGGGGATAATAAAGTATTTGTTTGATGTTTTGACCCCTTGTACACTGTATAGTGTCTGGGGATAATAAAGTATTTGTTTGATGTTTTGACCCCTTGTACACTGTATAGTGTCTGGGGATAATAAAGTATGTGTTTGATGTTTTGACCCCTTGTACACCACGGTATAGTTTCTGGGGATAATAAAGTATTTGTTTGATGTTTTGACCCCTTGTACACTGTATAGTTTCTGGGGATAATAAAGTATTTGTTTGATGTTTTGACCCCTTGTACACCACGGTATAGTGTCTGGGGATCATAAAGTATTTGTTTGATGTTTTGACCCCTTGTACACCACGGTATAGTGTCTGGGGATAATAAAGTATGTGTTTGATGTTTTGACCCCTTGTACACCACGGTATAGTTTCTGGGGATAATAAAGTATTTGTTTGATGTTTTGACCCCTTGTACACGGTATAGTGTCTGGGGATAATAAAGTATGTGTTTGATGTTTTGACCCCTTGTACACCACGGTATAGTGTCTGGGGATAATAAAGTATGTGTTTGATGTTTTGACCCCTTGTACACTGTATAGTTTCTGGGGATAATAAAGTATTTGTTTGATGTTTTGACCCCTTGTACACCACGGTATAGTGTCTGGGGATAATAAAGTATTTGTTTGATGTTTTGACCCCTTGTACACCACGGTATAGTTTCTGGGGATAATAAAGTATTTGTTTGATATTTTGACCCCTTGTACACCACGGTATAGTGTCTGTGGATAATAAAGTATTTGTTTGATGTTTTGACCCCTTGTACACCACGGTATAGTGTCTGGGGATAATAAAGTATTTGTTTGATGTTTTGACCCCTTGTACACCACGGTATAGTGGCTGGGGATAATAAAGTATTTGTTTGATGTTTTGACCCCTTGTACACTGTATAGTGTCTGGGGATAATAAAGTATGGGTTTGATGTTTTGACCCCTTGTACACCACGGTATAGTTTCTGGGGATAATAAAGTATTTGTTTGATGTTTTGACCCCTTGTACACTGTATAGTGTCTGGGGATAATAAAGTATGTGTTTGATGTTTTGACCCCTTGTACACCACGGTATAGTTTCTGGGGATAATAAAGTATTTGTTTGATGTTTTGACCCCTTGTAAACTGTATAGTTTCTGGGGATAATAAAGTATTTGTTTGATGTTTTGACCCCTTGTACACCACGGTATAGTGTCTGGGGATCATAAAGTATTTGTTTGATGTTTTGACCCCTTGTACACCACGGTATAGTGTCTGGGGATAATAAAGTATGTGTTTGATGTTTTGACCCCTTGTACACCACGGTATAGTTTCTGGGGATAATAAAGTATTTGTTTGATGTTTTGACCCCTTGTACACCACGGTATAGTGTCTGGGGATAATAAAGTATGTGTTTGATGTTTTGACCCCTTGTACACCACGGTATAGTGTCTGGGGATAATAAAGTAGGTGTTTGATGTTTTGACCCCTTGTACACCACGGTATAGTTTCTGGGGATAATAAAGTATTTGTTTGATGTTTTGACCCCTTGTACACGGTATAGTGTCTGGGGATAATAAAGTATGTGTTTGATGTTTTGACCCCTTGTACACCACGGTATAGTGTCTGGGGATAATAAAGTATGTGTTTGATGTTTTGACCCCTTGTACACTGTATAGTTTCTGGGGATAATAAAGTATTTGTTTGATGTTTTGACCCCTTGTACACCACGGTATAGTGTCTGGGGATAATAAAGTATTTGTTTGATGTTTTGACCCCTTGTACACCACGGTATAGTTTCTGGGGATAATAAAGTATTTGTTTGATATTTTGACCCCTTGTACACCACGGTATAGTGTCTGGGGATAATAAAGTATTTGTTTGATGTTTTGACCCCTTGTACACCACGGTATAGTGTCTGGGGATAATAAAGTATTTGTTTGATGTTTTGACCCCTTGTACACTGTATAGTGTCTGGGGATAATAAAGTATTTGTTTGATGTTTTGACCCCTTGTACACTGTATAGTGTCTGGGGATAATAAAGTATGTGTTTGATGTTTTGACCCCTTGTACACCACGGTATAGTTTCTGGGGATAATAAAGTATTTGTTTGATGTTTTGACCCCTTGTACACTGTATAGTTTCTGGGGATAATAAAGTATTTGTTTGATGTTTTGACCCCTTGTACACCACGGTATAGTGTCTGGGGATCATAAAGTATTTGTTTGATGTTTTGACCCCTTGTACACCACGGTATAGTGTCTGGGGATAATAAAGTATGTGTTTGATGTTTTGACCCCTTGTACACCACGGTATAGTTTCTGGGGATAATAAAGTATTTGTTTGATGTTTTGACCCCTTGTACACGGTATAGTGTCTGGGGATAATAAAGTATGTGTTTGATGTTTTGACCCCTTGTACACCACGGTATAGTGTCTGGGGATAATAAAGTATTTGTTTGATGTTTTGACCCCTTGTACACCACGGTATAGTGTCTGGGGATAATAAAGTATTTGTTTGATGTTTTGACCCCTTGTACACTGTATAGTGTCTGGGGATAATAAAGTATGTGTTTGATGTTTTGACCCCTTGTACACGGTATAGTTTCTGGGGATAATAAAGTATGTGTTTGATGTTTTGACCCCTTGTACACCACGGTATAGTGTCTGGGGATAATAAAGTATTTGTTTGATGTTTTGACCCCTTGTACACCACGGTATAGTGTCTGGGGATAATAAAGTATTTGTTTGATGTTTTGACCCCTTGTACACTGTATAGTGTCTGGGGATAATAAAGTATGTGTTTGATGTTTTGACCCCTTGTACACGGTATAGTTTCTGGGGATAATAAAGTATGTGTTTGATGTTTTGACCCCTTGTACACCACGGTATAGTGTCTGGGGATAATAAAGTATTTGTTTGATGTTTTGACCCCTTGTACACCACGGTATAGTGTCTGGGGATAATAAAGTATGTGTTTGATGTTTTGACCCCTTGTACACCACGGTATAGTTTCTGGGGATAATAAAGTATTTGTTTGATGTTTTGACCCCTTGTACACGGTATAGTGTCTGGGGATAATAAAGTATGTGTTTGATGTTTTGACCCCTTGTACACCACGGTATAGTGTCTGGGGATAATAAAGTATGTGTTTGATGTTTTGACCCCTTGTACACTGTATAGTTTCTGGGGATAATAAAGTATTTGTTTGATGTTTTAACCCCTTGTACACCACGGTATAGTGTCTGGGGATAATAAAGTATTTGTTTGATGTTTTGACCCCTTGTACACCACGGTATAGTTTCTGGGGATAATAAAGTATTTGTTTGATATGTTGACCCCTTGTACACCACGGTATAGTGTCTGGGGATAATAAAGTATTTGTTTGATGTTTTGACCCCTTGTACACCACGGTATAGTGTCTGGGGATAATAAAGTATTTGTTTGATGTTTTGACCCCTTGTACACTGTATAGTGTCTGGGGATAATAAAGTATTTGTTTGATGTTTTGACCCCTTGTACACTGTATAGTGTCTGGGGATAATAAAGTATGTGTTTGATGTTTTGACCCCTTGTACACCACGGTATAGTTTCTGGGGATAATAAAGTATTTGTTTGATATTTTGACCCCTTGTACACCACGGTATAGTGTCTGGGGATAATAAAGTATTTGTTTGATGTTTTGACCCCTTGTACACCACGGTATAGTGTCTGGGGATAATAAAGTATGTGTTTGATGTTTTGACCCCTTGTACACCACGGTATAGTTTCTGGGGATAATAAAGTATTTGTTTGATGTTTTGACCCCTTGTACACTGTATAGTTTCTGGGGATAATAAAGTATTTGTTTGATGTTTTGACCCCTTGTACACCACGGTATTGTGTCTGGGGATCATAAAGTATTTGTTTGATGTTTTGACCCCTTGTACACCACGGTATAGTGTCTGGGGATAATAAAGTATGTGTTTGATGTTTTGACCCCTTGTACACCACGGTATAGTTTCTGGGGATAATAAAGTATTTGTTTGATGTTTTGACCCCTTGTACACGGTATAGTGTCTGGGGATAATAAAGTATGTGTTTGATGTTTTGACCCCTTGTACACCACGGTATAGTGTCTGGGGATAATAAAGTATGTGTTTGATGTTTTGACCCCTTGTACACTGTATAGTTTCTGGGGATAATAAAGTATTTGTTTGATGTTTTGACCCCTTGTACACCACGGTATAGTGTCTGGGGATAATAAAGTATTTGTTTGATGTTTTGACCCCTTGTACACCACGGTATAGTTTCTGGGGATAATAAAGTATTTGTTTGATATTTTGACCCCTTGTACACCACGGTATAGTGTCTGGGGATAATAAAGTATTTGTTTGATGTTTTGACCTCTTGTACACCACGGTATAGTGTCTGGGGATAATAAAGTATTTGTTTGATGTTTTGACCCCTTGTACACTGTATAGTGTCTGGGGATAATAAAGTATTTGTTTGATGTTTTGACCCCTTGTACACTGTATAGTGTCTGGGGATAATAAAGTATGTGTTTGATGTTTTGACCCCTTGTACACCACGGTATAGTTTCTGGGGATAATAAAGTATTTGTTTGATGTTTTGACCCCTTGTACACTGTATAGTTTCTGGGGATAATAAAGTATTTGTTTGATGTTTTGACCCCTTGTACACCACGGTATAGTGTCTGGGGATCATAAAGTATTTGTTTGATGTTTTGACCCCTTGTACACCACGGTATAGTGTCTGGGGATAATAAAGTATGTGTTTGATGTTTTGACCCCTTGTACACCACGGTATAGTTTCTGGGGATAATAAAGTATTTGTTTGATGTTTTGACCCCTTGTACACGGTATAGTGTCTGGGGATAATAAAGTATGTGTTTGATGTTTTGACCCCTTGTACACCACGGTATAGTGTCTGGGGATAATAAAGTATGTGTTTGATGTTTTGACCCCTTGTACACCACGGTATAGTGTCTGGGGATAATAAAGTATTTGTTTGATGTTTTGACCCCTTGTACACCACGGTATAGTTTCTGGGGATAATAAAGTATTTGTTTGATATTTTGACCCCTTGTACACCACGGTATAGTGTCTGTGGATAATAAAGTATTTGTTTGATGTTTTGACCCCTTGTACACCACGGTATAGTGTCTGGGGATAATAAAGTATTTGTTTGATGTTTTGACCCCTTGTACACCACGGTATAGTGTCTGGGGATAATAAAGTATTTGTTTGATGTTTTGACCCCTTGTACACTGTATAGTGTCTGGGGATAATAAAGTATGTGTTTGATGTTTTGACCCCTTGTACACCACGGTATAGTTTCTGGGGATAATAAAGTATTTGTTTGATGTTTTGACCCCTTGTACACTGTATAGTTTCTGGGGATAATAAAGTATTTGTTTGATGTTTTGACCCCTTGTACACCACGGTATAGTGTCTGGGGATCATAAAGTATTTGTTTGATGTTTTGACCCCTTGTACACCACGGTATAGTGTCTGGGGATAATAAAGTATGTGTTTGATGTTTTGACCCCTTGTACACCACGGTATAGTTTCTGGGGATAATAAAGTATTTGTTTGATGTTTTGACCCCTTGTACACGGTATAGTGTCTGGGGATAATAAAGTATTTGTTTGATGTTTTGACCCCTTGTACACTGTATAGTGTCTGGGGATAATAAAGTATTTGTTTGATGTTTTGACCCCTTGTACACTGTATAGTGTCTGGGGATAATAAAGTATGTGTTTGATGTTTTGACCCCTTGTACACTACGGTATAGTTTCTGGGGATAATAAAGTATTTGTTTGATTTTTTGACCCCTTGTACACTGTATAGTTTCTGGGGATAATAAAGTATTTGTTTGATGTTTTGACCCCTTGTACACCACGGCATAGTGTCTGGGGATCATAAAGTATTTGTTTGATGTTTTGACCCCTTGTACACCACGGTATAGTGTCTGGGGATAATAAAGTATGTGTTTGATGTTTTGACCCCTTGTACACCACGGTATAGTTTCTGGGGATAATAAAGTATTTGTTTGATGTTTTGACCCCTTGTACACGGTATAATGTCTGGGGATAATAAAGTATGTGTTTGATGTTTTGACCCCTTGTACACCACGGTATAGTGTCTGGGGATAATAAAGTATTTGTTTGATGTTTTGACCCCTTGTACACCACGGTATAGTGTCTGGGGATAATAAAGTATTTGTTTGATGTTTTGACCCCTTGTACACCACGGTATAGTGTCTGGGGATAATAAAGTATTTGTTTGATGTTTTGACCCCTTGTACACTGTATAGTGTCTGGGGATAATAAAGTATGTGTTTGATGTTTTGACCCCTTGTACACCACGGTATAGTTTCTGGGGATAATAAAGTATTTGTTTGATGTTTTGACCCCTTGTACACTGTATAGTTTCTGGGGATAATAAAGTATTTGTTTGATGTTTTGACCCCTTGTACACCACGGTATAGTGTCTGGGGATCATAAAGTATTTGTTTGATGTTTTGACCCCTTGTACACCACGGTATAGTGTCTGGGGATAATAAAGTATGTGTTTGATGTTTTGACCCCTTGTACACCACGGTATAGTTTCTGGGGATAATAAAGTATTTGTTTGATGTTTTGACCCCTTGTACACGGTATAGTGTCTGGGGATAATAAAGTATGTGTTTGATGTTTTGACCCCTTGTACACCACGGTATAGTGTCTGGGGATAATAAAGTATTTGTTTGATGTTTTGACCCCTTGTACACCACGGTATAGTGTCTGGGGATAATAAAGTATTTGTTTGATGTTTTGACCCCTTGTACACTGTATAGTTTCTGGGGATAATAAAGTATGTGTTTGATGTTTTGACCCCTTGTACACCACGGTATAGTTTCTGGGGATAATAAAATATTTGTTTGATGTTTTGACCCCTTGTACACCACGGTATAGTGTCTGGGGATAATAAAGTAGGTGTTTGATGTTTTGACCCCTTGTACACCACGGTATAGTGTCTGGGGATAATAAAGTATGTGTTTGATGTTTTGACCCCTTGTACACTGTATAGTTTCTGGGGATAATAAAGTATTTGTTTGATGTTTTGACCCCTTGTACACCACGGTATAGTGTCTGGGGATAATAAAGTATTTGTTTGATGTTTTGACCCCTTGTACACCACGGTATAGTTTCTGGGGATAATAAAGTATTTGTTTGATATTTTGACCCCTTGTACACCACGGTATAGTGTCTGGGGATAATAAAGTATTTGTTTGATGTTTTGACCCCTTGTACACCACGGTATAGTGTCTGGGGATAATAAAGTATTTGTTTGATGTTTTGACCCCTTGTACACTGTATAGTGTCTGGGGATAATAAAGTATTTGTTTGATGTTTTGACCCCTTGTACACTGTATAGTGTCTGGGGATAATAAAGTATGTGTTTGATGTTTTGACCCCTTGTACACCACGGTATAGTTTCTGGGGATAATAAAGTATTTGTTTGATGTTTTGACCCCTTGTACACTGTATAGTTTCTGGGGATAATAAAGTATTTGTTTGATGTTTTGACCCCTTGTACACCACGGTATAGTGTCTGGGGATCATAAAGTATTTGTTTGATTTTATGACCCCTTGTACACCACGGTATAGTGTCTGGGGATAATAAAGTATGTGTTTGATGTTTTGACCCCTTGTACACCACGGTATAGTTTCTGGGGATAATAAAGTATTTGTTTGATGTTTTGACCCCTTGTACACGGTATAGTGTCTGGGGATAATAAAGTATGTGTTTGATGTTTTGACCCCTTGTACACCACGGTATAGTGTCTGGGGATAATAAAGTATTTGTTTGATGTTTTGACCCCTTGTACACCACGGTATAGTGTCTGGGGATAATAAAGTATTTGTTTGATGTTTTGACCCCTTGTACACTGTATAGTGTCTGGGGATAATAAAGTATGTGTTTGATGTTTTGACCCCTTGTACACGGTATAGTTTCTGGGGATAATAAAGTATGTGTTTGATGTTTTGACCCCTTGTACACCACGGTATAGTGTCTGGGGATAATAAAGTATTTGTTTGATGTTTTGACCCCTTGTACACCACGGTATAGTGTCTGGGGATAATAAAGTATTTGTTTGATGTTTTGACCCCTTGTACACTGTATAGTGTCTGGGGATAATAAAGTATGTGTTTGATGTTTTGACCCCTTGTACACGGTATAGTTTCTGGGGATAATAAAGTATGTGTTTGATGTTTTGACCCCTTGTACACCACGGTATAGTGTCTGGGGATAATAAAGTATTTGTTTGATGTTTTGACCCCTTGTACACCACGGTATAGTGTCTGGGGATAATAAAGTATGTGTTTGATGTTTTGACCCCTTGTACACCACGGTATAGTTTCTGGGGATAATAAAGTATTTGTTTGATGTTTTGACCCCTTGTACACGGTATAGTGTCTGGGGATAATAAAGTATGTGTTTGATGTTTTGACCCCTTGTACACCACGGTATAGTGTCTGGGGATAATAAAGTATGTGTTTGATGTTTTGACCCCTTGTACACTGTATAGTTTCTGGGGATAATAAAGTATTTGTTTGATGTTTTAACCCCTTGTACACCACGGTATAGTGTCTGGGGATAATAAAGTATTTGTTTGATGTTTTGACCCCTTGTACACCACGGTATAGTTTCTGGGGATAATAAAGTATTTGTTTGATATGTTGACCCCTTGTACACCACGGTATAGTGTCTGGGGATAATAAAGTATTTGTTTGATGTTTTGACCCATTGTACACCACGGTATAGTGTCTGGGGATAATAAAGTATTTGTTTGATGTTTTGACCCCTTGTACACTGTATAGTGTCTGGGGATAATAAAGTATTTGTTTGATGTTTTGACCCCTTGTACACTGTATAGTGTCTGGGGATAATAAAGTATGTGTTTGATGTTTTGACCCCTTGTACACTACGGTATAGTTTCTGGGGATAATAAAGTATTTGTTTGATTTTTTGACCCCTTGTACACTGTATAGTTTCTGGGGATAATAAAGTATTTGTTTGATGTTTTGACCCCTTGTACACCACGGCATAGTGTCTGGGGATCATAAAGTATTTGTTTGATGTTTTGACCCCTTGTACACCACGGTATAGTGTCTGGGGATAATAAAGTATGTGTTTGATGTTTTGACCCCTTGTACACCACGGTATAGTTTCTGGGGATAATAAAGTATTTGTTTGATGTTTTGACCCCTTGTACACGGTATAATGTCTGGGGATAATAAAGTATGTGTTTGATGTTTTGACCCCTTGTACACCACGGTATAGTGTCTGGGGATAATAAAGTATTTGTTTGATGTTTTGACCCCTTGTACACCACGGTATAGTGTCTGGGGATAATAAAGTATTTGTTTGATGTTTTGACCCCTTGTACACTGTATAGTGTCTGGGGATAATAAAGTATGTGTTTGATGTTTTGACCCCTTGTACACGGTATAGTTTCTGGGGATAATAAAGTATGTGTTTGATGTTTTGACCCCTTGTACACCACGGTATAGTGTCTGGGGATAATAAAGTATTTGTTTGATGTTTTGACCCCTTGTACACGTTGTAGTGTCTGGGGATAATAAAGTATGTGTTTGATGTTTTGACCCCTTGTACACCACGGTATAGTGTCTGGGGATAATAAAGTATTTGTTTGATGTTTTGACCCCTTGTACACCACGGTATAGTGTCTGGGGATAATAAAGTATTTGTTTGATGTTTTGACCCCTTGTACACTGTATAGTGTCTGGGGATAATAAAGTATGTGTTTGATGTTTTGACCCCTTGTACACGGTATAGTTTCTGGGGATAATAAAGTATGTGTTTGATGTTTTGACCCCTTGTACACCACGGTATAGTGTCTGGGGATAATAAAGTATTTGTTTGATGTTTTGACCCCTTGTACACCACGGTATAGTGTCTGGGGATAATAAAGTATTTGTTTGATGTTTTGACCCCTTGTACACCACGGTATAGTGTCTGGGGATAATAAAGTATTTGTTTGATGTTTTGACCCCTTGTACACCACGGTATAGTTTCTGGGGATAATAAAGTATTTGTTTGATATTTTGACCCCTTGTACACCACGGTATAGTGTCTGGGGATAATAAAGTATTTGTTTGATGTTTTGACCCCTTGTACACCACGGTATAGTTTCTGGGGATAATAAAGTATTTGTTTGATGTTTTGACCCCTTGTACACTGTATAGTGTCTGGGGATAATAAAGTATTTGTTTGATGTTTTGACCCCTTGTACACTGTATAGTGTCTGGGGATAATAAAGTATGTGTTTGATGTTTTGACCCCTTGTACACCACGGTATAGTTTCTGGGGATAATAAAGTATTTGTTTGATGTTTTGACCCCTTGTACACTGTATAGTTTCTGGGGATAATAAAGTATTTGTTTGATGTTTTGACCCCTTGTACACCACGGTATAGTGTCTGGGGATAATAAAGTATTTGTTTGATGTTTTGACCCCTTGTACACCACGGTATAGTTTCTGGGGATAATAAAGTATTTGTTTGATGTTTTGACCCCTTGTACACGGTATAGTGTCTGGGGATAATAAAGTATGTGTTTGATGTTTTGACCCCTTGTACACCACGGTATAGTGTCTGGGGATAATAAAGTATGTGTTTGATGTTTTGACCCCTTGTACACTGTATAGTTTCTGGGGATAATAAAGTATTTGTTTGATGTTTTGACCCCTTGTACACCACGGTATAGTGTCTGGGGATAATAAAGTATTTGTTTGATGTTTTGACCCCTTGTACACCACGGTATAGTTTCTGGGGATAATAAAGTATTTGTTTGATGTTTTGACCCCTTGTACACCACGGTATAGTGTCAGGGGATAATAAAGTATTTGTTTGATGTTTTGACCCCTTGTACACCACGGTATAGTGTCTGGGGATAATAAAGTATTTGTTTGATGTTTTGACCCCTTGTACACCACGGTATAGTTTCTGGGGATAATAAAGTATTTGTTTGATGTTTTGACCCCTTGTACACCACGGTATAGTGTCAGGGGATAATAAAGTATTTGTTTGATGTTTTGACCCCTTGTACACTGTATAGTGTCTGGGGATAATAAAGTATTTGTTTGATGTTTTGACCCCTTGTACACTGTATAGTTTCTGGGGATAATAAAGTATTTGTTTGATGTTTTGACCCCTTGTACACCACGGTATAGTGTCTGGGGATCATAAAGTATTTGTTTGATGTTTTGACCCCTTGTACACCACGGTATAGTGTCTGGGGATAATAAAGTATGTGTTTGATGTTTTGACCCCTTGTACACCACGGTATAGTTTCTGGGGATAATAAAGTATTTGTTTGATGTTTTGACCCCTTGTACACGGTATAGTGTCTGGGGATAATAAAGTATGTGTTTGATGTTTTGACCCCTTGTACACCACGGTATAGTGTCTGGGGATAATAAAGTATTTGTTTGATGTTTTGACCCCTTGTACACCACGGTATATTGTCTGGGGATAATAAATTATTTGTTTGATGTTTTGACCCCTTGTACACTGTATAGTGTCTGGGGATAATAAAGTATGTGTTTGATGTTTTGACCCCTTGTACACGGTATAGTTTCTGGGGATAATAAAGTATGTGTTTGATGTTTTGACCCCTTGTACACCACGGTATAGTGTCTGGGGATAATAAAGTATTTGTTTGATGTTTTGACCCCTTGTACACCACGGTATAGTGTCTGGGGATAATAAAGTATTTGTTTGATGTTTTGACCCCTTGTACACCACGGTATAGTGTCTGGGGATAATAAAGTATTTGTTTGATGTTTTGACCCCTTGTACACCACGGTATAGTGTCTGGGGATAATAAAGTATTTGTTTGATGTTTTGACCCCTTGTACACTGTATAGTGTCTGGGGATAATAAAGTATGTGTTTGATGTTTTGACCCCTTGTACACCACGGTATAGTGTCTGGGGATAATAAAGTATTTGTTTGATGTTTTGACCCCTTGTACACTGTATAGTGTCTGGGGATAATAAAGTATTTGTTTGATGTTTTGACCCCTTGTACACTGTATAGTGTCTGGGGATAATAAAGTATGTGTTTGATGTTTTGACCCCTTGTACACGGTATAGTTTCTGGGGATAATAAAGTATGTGTTTGATGTTTTGACCCCTTGTACACCACGGTATAGTGTCTGGGGATAATAAAGTATTTGTTTGATGTTTTGACCCCTTGTACACCACGGTATAGTGTCTGGGGATAATAAAGTATTTGTTTGATGTTTTGACCCCTTGTACACCACGGTATAGTGTCTGGGGATAATAAAGTATTTGTTTGATGTTTTGACCCCTTGTACACCACGGTATAGTTTCTGGGGATAATAAAGTATTTGTTTGATGTTTTGACCCCTTGTACACCACGGTATAGTGTCTGGGGATAATAAAGTATTTGTTTGATGTTTTGACCCCTTGTACACTGTATAGTGTCTGGGGATAATAAAGTATGTGTTTGATGTTTTGACCCCTTGTACACCACGGTATAGTGTCTGGGGATAATAAAGTATTTGTTTGATGTTTTGACCCCTTGTACACTGTATAGTGTCTGGGGATAATAAAGTATTTGTTTGATGTTTTTACCCCTTGTACACTGTATAGTGTCTGGGGATAATAAAGTATGTGTTTGATGTTTTGACCCCTTGTACACCACGGTATAGTGTCTGGGGATAATAAAGTATTTGTTTGATGTTTTGACCCCTTGTACACCACGGTATAGTGTCTGGGGATAATAAAGTATTTGTTTGATGTTTTGACCCCTTGTACACCACGGTATAGTGTCTGGGGATAATAAAGTATTTGTTTGATGTTTTGACCCCTTGTACACCACGGTATAGTGTCTGGGGATAATAAAGTATTTGTTTGATGTTTTGACCCCTTGTACACCACGGTATAGTTTCTGGGGATAATAAAGTATTTGTTTGATGTTTTGACCCCTTGTACACCACGGTATAGTGTCAGGGGATAATAAAGTATTTGTTTGATGTTTTGACCCCTTGTACACTGTATAGTGTCTGGGGATAATAAAGTATTTGTTTGATGTTTTGACCCCTTGTACACTGTATAGTGTCTGGGGATAATAAAGTATGTGTTTGATGTTTTGACCCCTTGTACACCACGGTATAGTTTCTGGGGATAATAAAGTATTTGTTTGATGTTTTGACCCCTTGTACACTGTATAGTTTCTGGGGATAATAAAGTATTTGTTTGATGTTTTGACCCCTTGTACACCACGGTATAGTGTCTGGGGATCATAAAGTATTTGTTTGATGTTTTGACCCCTTGTACACCACGGTATAGTGTCTGGGGATAATAAAGTATGTGTTTGATGTTTTGACCCCTTGTACACCACGGTATAGTTTCTGGGGATAATAAAGTATTTGTTTGATGTTTTGACCCCTTGTACACGGTATAGTGTCTGGGGATAATAAAGTATGTGTTTGATGTTTTGACCCCTTGTACACCACGGTATAGTGTCTGGGGATAATAAAGTATTTGTTTGATGTTTTGACCCCTTGTACACCACGGTATATTGTCTGGGGATAATAAATTATTTGTTTGATGTTTTGACCCCTTGTACACTGTATAGTGTCTGGGGATAATAAAGTATGTGTTTGATGTTTTGACCCCTTGTACACGGTATAGTTTCTGGGGATAATAAAGTATGTGTTTGATGTTTTGACCCCTTGTACACCACGGTATAGTGTCTGGGGATAATAAAGTATTTGTTTGATGTTTTGACCCCTTGTACACCACGGTATAGTGTCTGGGGATAATAAAGTATTTGTTTGATGTTTTGACCCCTTGTACACCACGGTATAGTGTCTGGGGATAATAAAGTATTTGTTTGATGTTTTGACCCCTTGTACACCACGGTATAGTTTCTGGGGATAATAAAGTATTTGTTTGATATTTTGACCCCTTGTACACCACGGTATAGTGTCTGGGGATAATAAAGTATTTGTTTGATGTTTTGACCCCTTATACACCACGGTATAGTTTCTGGGGATAATAAAGTATTTGTTTGATGTTTTGACCCCTTGTACACTGTATAGTGTCTGGGGATAATAAAGTATTTGTTTGATGTTTTGACCCCTTGTACACTGTATAGTGTCTGGGGATAATAAAGTATGTGTTTGATGTTTTGACCCCTTGTACACCACGGTATAGTTTCTGGGGATAATAAAGTATTTGTTTGATGTTTTGACCCCTTGTACACTGTATAGTTTCTGGGGATAATAAAGTATTTGTTTGATGTTTTGACCCCTTGTACACCACGGTATAGTGTCTGGGGATCATAAAGTATTTGTTTGATGTTTTGACCCCTTGTACACCACGGTATAGTGTCTGGGGATAATAAAGTATGTGTTTGATGTTTTGACCCCTTGTACACCACGGTATAGTTTCTGGGGATAATAAAGTATTTGTTTGATGTTTTGACCCCTTGTACACCACGGTATAGTTTCTGGGGATAATAAAGTATGTGTTTGATGTTTTGACCCCTTGTACACCACGGTATAGTGTCTGGGGATAATAAAGTATTTGTTTGATGTTTTGACCCCTTGTTCACCACGGTATAGTGTCTGGGGATAATAAAATATTTGTTTGATGTTTTGACCCCTTGTACACCACGGTATAGTGTCTGGGGATAATAAAGTATGTGTTTGATGTTTTGACCCCTTGTACACTGTATAGTTTCAGGGGATAATAAAGTATTTGTTTGATGTTTTGACCCCTTGTACACGGTATAGTGTCTGGGGATAATAAAGTATGTGTTTGATGTTTTGACCCCTTGTACACCACGGTATAGTGTCTGGGGATAATAAAGTATTTGTTTGATGTTTTGACCCCTTGTACACCACGGTATAGTGTCTGGGGATAATAAAGTATTTGTTTGATGTTTTGACCCCTTGTACACCACGGTATAGTGTCTGGGGATAATAAAGTATGTGTTTGATGTTTTGACCCCTTGTACACCACGGTATAGTGTCTGGGGATAATAAAGTATTTGTTTGATGTTTTGACCCCTTGTACACCACGGTATAGTTTCTGGGGATAATAAAGTATTTGTTTGATGTTTTGACCCCTTGTACACCACGGTATAGTGTCTGGGGATAATAAAGTATTTGTTTGATGTTTTGACCCCTTGTACACTGTATAGTGTCTGGGGATAATAAAGTATTTGTTTGATGTTTTGACCCCTTGTACACCACGGTATAGTGTCTGGGGATAATAAAGTATTTGTTTGATGTTTTGACCCCTTGTACACCACGGTATAGTGTCTGGGGATAATAAAGTATTTGTTTGATGTTTTGACCCCTTGTACACCACGGTATAGTTTCTGGGGATAATAAAGTATTTGTTTGATATTTTGACCCCTTGTACACCACGGTATAGTGTCTGGGGATAATAAAGTATTTGTTTGATGTTTTGACCCCTTGTACACCACGGTATAGTGTCTGGGGATAATAAAGTATGTGTTTGATGTTTTGACCCCTTGTACACCACGGTATAGTTTCTGGGGATAATAAAGTATTTGTTTGATGTTTTGACCCCTTGTACACTGTATAGTTTCTGGGGATAATAAAGTATTTGTTTGATGTTTTGACCCCTTGTACACCACGGTATAGTGTCTGGGGATAATAAAGTATGTGTTTGATGTTTTGACCCCTTGTACACCACGGTATAGTGTCTGGGGATAATAAAGTATTTGTTTGATGTTTTGACCCCTTGTTCACCACGGTATAGTGTCTGGGGATAATAAAGTATTTGTTTGATGTTTTGACCCCTTGTACACCACGGTATAGTGTCAGGGGATAATAAAGTATGTGTTTGATGTTTTGACCCCTTGTACACTGTATAGTTTCTGGGGATAATAAAGTATTTGTTTGATGTTTTGACCCCTTGTACACGGTATAGTGTCTGGGGATAATAAAGTATGTGTTTGATGTTTTGACCCCTTGTACACCACGGTATAGTGTCTGGGGATAATAAAGTATTTGTTTGATGTTTTGACCCCTTGTACACCACGGTATAGTGTCTGGGGATAATAAAGTATGTGTTTGATGTTTTGACCCCTTGTACACTGTATAGTTTCAGGGGATAATAAAGTATTTGTTTGATGTTTTGACCCCTTGTACACGGTATAGTGTCTGGGGATAATAAAGTATGTGTTTGATGTTTTGACCCCTTGTACACCACGGTATAGTGTCTGGGGATAATAAAGTATTTGTTTGATGTTTTGACCCCTTGTACACCACGGTATAGTGTCTGGGGATAATAAAGTATTTGTTTGATGTTTTGACCCCTTGTACACCACGGTATAGTGTCTGGGGATAATAAAGTATGTGTTTGATGTTTTGACCCCTTGTACACCACGGTATAGTGTCTGGGGATAATAAAGTATTTGTTTGATGTTTTGACCCCTTGTACACCACGGTATAGTTTCTGGGGATAATAAAGTATTTGTTTGATGTTTTGACCCCTTGTACACCACGGTATAGTGTCTGGGGATAATAAAGTATTTGTTTGATGCTTTGACCCCTTGTACACTGTATAGTGTCTGGGGATAATAAAGTATTTGTTTGATGTTTTGACCCCTTGTACACCACGGTATAGTGTCTGGGGATAATAAAGTATTTGTTTGATGTTTTGACCCCTTGTACACCACGGTATAGTTTCTGGGGATAATAAAGTATTTGTTTGATGTTTTGACCCCTTGTACACTGTATAGTGTCTGGGGATAATAAAGTATTTGTTTGATGTTTTGACCCCTTGTACACTGTATAGTGTCTGGGGATAATAAAGTATGTGTTTGATGTTTTGACCCCTTGTACACCACGGTATAGTTTCTGGGGATAATAAAGTATTTGTTTGATGTTTTGACCCCTTGTACACTGTATAGTTTCTGGGGATAATAAAGTATTTGTTTGATGTTTTGACCCCTTGTACACCACGGTATAGTGTCTGGGGATAATAAAGTATTTGTTTGATGTTTTGACCCCTTGTACACCACGGTATAGTTTCTGGGGATAATAAAGTATTTGTTTGATGTTTTGACCCCTTGTACACGGTATAGTGTCTGGGGATAATAAAGTATGTGTTTGATGTTTTGACCCCTTGTACACCACGGTATAGTGTCTGGGGATAATAAAGTATGTGTTTGATGTTTTGACCCCTTGTACACCACGGTATAGTGTCTGGGGATAATAAAGTATGTGTTTGATGTTTTGACCCCTTGTACACCACGGTATAGTTTCTGGGGATAATAAAGTATTTGTTTGATGTTTTGACCCCTTGTACACCACGGTATAGTTTCTGGGGATAATAAAGTATGTGTTTGATGTTTTGACCCCTTGTACACCACGGTATAGTGTCTGGGGATAATAAAGTATTTGTTTGATGTTTTGACCCCTTGTTCACCACGGTATAGTGTCTGGGGATAATAAAATATTTGTTTGATGTTTTGACCCCTTGTACACCACGGTATAGTGTCTGGGGATAATAAAGTATGTGTTTGATGTTTTGACCCCTTGTACACTGTATAGTTTCAGGGGATAATAAAGTATTTGTTTGATGTTTTGACCCCTTGTACACGGTATAGTGTCTGGGGATAATAAAGTATGTGTTTGATGTTTTGACCCCTTGTACACCACGGTATAGTGTCTGGGGATAATAAAGTATTTGTTTGATGTTTTGACCCCTTGTACACCACGGTATAGTGTCTGGGGATAATAAAGTATTTGTTTGATGTTTTGACCCCTTGTACACCACGGTATAGTGTCTGGGGATAATAAAGTATGTGTTTGATGTTTTGACCCCTTGTACACCACGGTATAGTGTCTGGGGATAATAAAGTATTTGTTTGATGTTTTGACCCTTGTACACCACGGTATAGTTTCTGGGGATAATAAAGTATTTGTTTGATGTTTTGACCCCTTGTACACCACGGTATAGTGTCTGGGGATAATAAAGTATTTGTTTGATGTTTTGACCCCTTGTACACTGTATAGTGTCTGGGGATAATAAAGTATTTGTTTGATGTTTTGACCCCTTGTACACCACGGTATAGTGTCTGGGGATAATAAAGTATTTGTTTGATGTTTTGACCCCTTGTACACCACGGTATAGTGTCTGGGGATAATAAAGTATTTGTTTGATGTTTTGACCCCTTGTACACCACGGTATAGTTTCTGGGGATAATAAAGTATTTGTTTGATATTTTGACCCCTTGTACACCACGGTATAGTGTCTGGGGATAATAAAGTATTTGTTTGATGTTTTGACCCCTTGTACACCACGGTATAGTGTCTGGGGATAATAAAGTATGTGTTTGATGTTTTGACCCCTTGTACACCACGGTATAGTTTCTGGGGATAATAAAGTATTTGTTTGATGTTTTGACCCCTTGTACACTGTATAGTTTCTGGGGATAATAAAGTATTTGTTTGATGTTTTGACCCCTTGTACACCACGGTATAGTGTCTGGGGATAATAAAGTATTTGTTTGATGTTTTGACCCCTTGTACACCACGGTATAGTGTCTGGGGATAATAAAGTATTTGTTTGATGTTTTGACCCCTTGTTCACCACGGTATAGTGTCTGGGGATAATAAAGTATTTGTTTGATGTTTTGACCCCTTGTACACCACGGTATAGTGTCTGGGGATAATAAAGTATGTGTTTGATGTTTTGACCCCTTGTACACTGTATAGTTTCTGGGGATAATAAAGTATTTGTTTGATGTTTTGACCCCTTGTACACGGTATAGTGTCTGGGGATAATAAAGTATGTGTTTGATGTTTTGACCCCTTGTACACCACGGTATAGTGTCTGGGGATAATAAAGTATTTGTTTGATGTTTTGACCCCTTGTACACCACGGTATAGTGTCTGGGGATAATAAAGTATGTGTTTGATGTTTTGACCCCTTGTACACTGTATAGTTTCAGGGGATAATAAAGTATTTGTTTGATGTTTTGACCCCTTGTACACTGTATAGTGTCTGGGGATAATAAAGTATGTGTTTGATGTTTTGACCCCTTGTACACCACGGTATAGTGTCTGGGGATAATAAAGTATTTGTTTGATGTTTTGACCCCTTGTACACCACGGTATAGTGTCTGGGGATAATAAAGTATTTGTTTGATGTTTTGACCCCTTGTACACCACGGTATAGTGTCTGGGGATAATAAAGTATGTGTTTGATGTTTTGACCCCTTGTACACCACGGTATAGTGTCTGGGGATAATAAAGTATTTGTTTGATGTTTTGACCCCTTGTACACCACGGTATAGTTTCTGGGGATAATAAAGTATTTGTTTGATGTTTTGACCCCTTGTACACCACGGTATAGTGTCTGGGGATAATAAAGTATTTGTTTGATGCTTTGACCCCTTGTACACTGTATAGTGTCTGGGGATAATAAAGTATTTGTTTGATGTTTTGACCCCTTGTACACCACGGTATAGTGTCTGGGGATAATAAAGTATTTGTTTGATGTTTTGACCCCTTGTACACCACGGTATAGTTTCTGGGGATAATAAAGTATTTGTTTGATGTTTTGACCCCTTGTACACTGTATAGTGTCTGGGGATAATAAAGTATTTGTTTGATGTTTTGACCCCTTGTACACTGTATAGTGTCTGGGGATAATAAAGTATGTGTTTGATGTTTTGACCCCTTGTACACCACGGTATAGTTTCTGGGGATAATAAAGTATTTGTTTGATGTTTTGACCCCTTGTACACTGTATAGTTTCTGGGGATAATAAAGTATTTGTTTGATGTTTTGACCCCTTGTACACCACGGTATAGTGTCTGGGGATAATAAAGTATTTGTTTGATGTTTTGACCCCTTGTACACCACGGTATAGTTTCTGGGGATAATAAAGTATTTGTTTGATGTTTTGACCCCTTGTACACGGTATAGTGTCTGGGGATAATAAAGTATGTGTTTGATGTTTTGACCCCTTGTACACCACGGTATAGTGTCTGGGGATAATAAAGTATGTGTTTGATGTTTTGACCCCTTGTACACTGTATAGTTTCTGGGGATAATAAAGTATTTGTTTGATGTTTTGACCCCTTGTACACCACGGTATAGTGTCTGGGGATAATAAAGTATTTGTTTGATGTTTTGACCCCTTGTACACCACGGTATAGTTTCTGGGGATAATAAAGTATTTGTTTGATGTTTTGACCCCTTGTACACCACGGTATAGTGTCAGGGGATAATAAAGTATTTGTTTGATGTTTTGACCCCTTGTACACCACGGTATAGTGTCTGGGGATAATAAAGTATTTGTTTGATGTTTTGACCCCTTGTACACCACGGTATAGTTTCTGGGGATAATAAAGTATTTGTTTGATGTTTTGACCCCTTGTACACCACGGTATAGTGTCAGGGGATAATAAAGTATTTGTTTGATGTTTTGACCCCTTGTACACTGTATAGTGTCTGGGGATAATAAAGTATTTGTTTGATGTTTTGACCCCTTGTACACTGTATAGTGTCTGGGGATAATAAAGTATGTGTTTGATGTTTTGACCCCTTGTACACCACGGTATAGTTTCTGGGGATAATAAAGTATTTGTTTGATGTTTTGACCCCTTGTACACTGTATAGTTTCTGGGGATAATAAAGTATTTGTTTGATGTTTTGACCCCTTGTACACCACGGTATAGTGTCTGGGGATCATAAAGTATTTGTTTGATGTTTTGACCCCTTGTACACCACGGTATAGTGTCTGGGGATAATAAAGTATTTGTTTGATGTTTTGACCCCTTGTACACCACGGTATATTGTCTGGGGATAATAAATTATTTGTTTGATGTTTTGACCCCTTGTACACTGTATAGTGTCTGGGGATAATAAAGTATGTGTTTGATGTTTTGACCCCTTGTACACGGTATAGTTTCTGGGGATAATAAAGTATGTGTTTGATGTTTTGACCCCTTGTACACCACGGTATAGTGTCTGGGGATAATAAAGTATTTGTTTGATGTTTTGACCCATTGTACACCACGGTATAGTGTCTGGGGATAATAAAGTATTTGTTTGATGTTTTGACCCCTTGTACACCACGGTATAGTGTCTGGGGATAATAAAGTATTTGTTTGATGTTTTGACCCCTTGTACACCACGGTATAGTGTCTGGGGATAATAAAGTATTTGTTTGATGTTTTGACCCCTTGTACACTGTATAGTGTCTGGGGATAATAAAGTATGTGTTTGATGTTTTGACCCCTTGTACACCACGGTATAGTGTCTGGGGATAATAAAGTATTTGTTTGATGTTTTGACCCCTTGTACACTGTATAGTGTCTGGGGATAATAAAGTATTTGTTTGATGTTTTGACCCCTTGTACACTGTATAGTGTCTGGGGATAATAAAGTATGTGTTTGATGTTTTGACCCCTTGTACACGGTATAGTTTCTGGGGATAATAAAGTATGTGTTTGATGTTTTGACCCCTTGTACACCACGGTATAGTGTCTGGGGATAATAAAGTATTTGTTTGATGTTTTGACCCCTTGTACACCACGGTATAGTTTCTGGGGATAATAAAGTATTTGTTTGATGTTTTGACCCCTTGTACACCACGGTATAGTGTCTGGGGATAATAAAGTATTTGTTTGATGTTTTGACCCCTTGTACACCACGGTATAGTTTCTGGGGATAATAAAGTATTTGTTTGATGTTTTGACCCCTTGTACACCACGGTATAGTGTCTGGGGATAATAAAGTATTTGTTTGATGTTTTGACCCCTTGTACACTGTATAGTGTCTGGGGATAATAAAGTATGTGTTTGATGTTTTGACCCCTTGTACACCACGGTATAGTGTCTGGGGATAATAAAGTATTTGTTTGATGTTTTGACCCCTTGTACACTGTATAGTGTCTGGGGATAATAAAGTATTTGTTTGATGTTTTTACCCCTTGTACACTGTATAGTGTCTGGGGATAATAAAGTATGTGTTTGATGTTTTGACCCCTTGTACACCACGGTATAGTGTCTGGGGATAATAAAGTATTTGTTTGATGTTTTGACCCCTTGTACACCACGGTATAGTGTCTGGGGATAATAAAGTATTTGTTTGATGTTTTGACCCCTTGTACACCACGGTATAGTGTCTGGGGATAATAAAGTATTTGTTTGATGTTTTGACCCCTTGTACACCACGGTATAGTGTCTGGGGATAATAAAGTATTTGTTTGATGTTTTGACCCCTTGTACACCACGGTATAGTTTCTGGGGATAATAAAGTATTTGTTTGATGTTTTGACCCCTTGTACACCACGGTATAGTGTCAGGGGATAATAAAGTATTTGTTTGATGTTTTGACCCCTTGTACACTGTATAGTGTCTGGGGATAATAAAGTATTTGTTTGATGTTTTGACCCCTTGTACACTGTATAGTGTCTGGGGATAATAAAGTATGTGTTTGATGTTTTGACCCCTTGTACACCACGGTATAGTTTCTGGGGATAATAAAGTATTTGTTTGATGTTTTGACCCCTTGTACACTGTATAGTTTCTGGGGATAATAAAGTATTTGTTTGATGTTTTGACCCCTTGTACACCACGGTATAGTGTCTGGGGATCATAAAGTATTTGTTTGATGTTTTGACCCCTTGTACACCACGGTATAGTGTCTGGGGATAATAAAGTATGTGTTTGATGTTTTGACCCCTTGTACACCACGGTATAGTTTCTGGGGATAATAAAGTATTTGTTTGATGTTTTGACCCCTTGTACACGGTATAGTGTCTGGGGATAATAAAGTATGTGTTTGATGTTTTGACCCCTTGTACACCACGGTATAGTGTCTGGGGATAATAAAGTATTTGTTTGATGTTTTGACCCCTTGTACACCACGGTATATTGTCTGGGGATAATAAATTATTTGTTTGATGTTTTGACCCCTTGTACACTGTATAGTGTCTGGGGATAATAAAGTATGTGTTTGATGTTTTGACCCCTTGTACACGGTATAGTTTCTGGGGATAATAAAGTATGTGTTTGATGTTTTGACCCCTTGTACACCACGGTATAGTGTCTGGGGATAATAAAGTATTTGTTTGATGTTTTGACCCCTTGTACACCACGGTATAGTGTCTGGGGATAATAAAGTATTTGTTTGATGTTTTGACCCCTTGTACACCACGGTATAGTGTCTGGGGATAATAAAGTATTTGTTTGATGTTTTGACCCCTTGTACACCACGGTATAGTTTCTGGGGATAATAAAGTATTTGTTTGATATTTTGACCCCTTGTACACCACGGTATAGTGTCTGGGGATAATAAAGTATTTGTTTGATGTTTTGACCCCTTGTACACCACGGTATAGTTTCTGGGGATAATAAAGTATTTGTTTGATGTTTTGACCCCTTGTACACTGTATAGTGTCTGGGGATAATAAAGTATTTGTTTGATGTTTTGACCCCTTGTACACTGTATAGTGTCTGGGGATAATAAAGTATGTGTTTGATGTTTTGACCCCTTGTACACCACGGTATAGTTTCTGGGGATAATAAAGTATTTGTTTGATGTTTTGACCCCTTGTACACTGTATAGTTTCTGGGGATAATAAAGTATTTGTTTGATGTTTTGACCCCTTGTACACCACGGTATAGTGTCTGGGGATCATAAAGTATTTGTTTGATGTTTTGACCCCTTGTACACCACGGTATAGTGTCTGGGGATAATAAAGTATGTGTTTGATGTTTTGACCCCTTGTACACCACGGTATAGTTTCTGGGGATAATAAAGTATTTGTTTGATGTTTTGACCCCTTGTACACCACGGTATAGTTTCTGGGGATAATAAAGTATGTGTTTGATGTTTTGACCCCTTGTACACCACGGTATAGTGTCTGGGGATAATAAAGTATTTGTTTGATGTTTTGACCCCTTGTTCACCACGGTATAGTGTCTGGGGATAATAAAATATTTGTTTGATGTTTTGACCCCTTGTACACCACGGTATAGTGTCTGGGGATAATAAAGTATGTGTTTGATGTTTTGACCCCTTGTACACTGTATAGTTTCAGGGGATAATAAAGTATTTGTTTGATGTTTTGACCCCTTGTACACGGTATAGTGTCTGGGGATAATAAAGTATGTGTTTGATGTTTTGACCCCTTGTACACCACGGTATAGTGTCTGGGGATAATAAAGTATTTGTTTGATGTTTTGACCCCTTGTACACCACGGTATAGTGTCTGGGGATAATAAAGTATTTGTTTGATGTTTTGACCCCTTGTACACCACGGTATAGTGTCTGGGGATAATAAAGTATGTGTTTGATGTTTTGACCCCTTGTACACCACGGTATAGTGTCTGGGGATAATAAAGTATTTGTTTGATGTTTTGACCCCTTGTACACCACGGTATAGTTTCTGGGGATAATAAAGTATTTGTTTGATGTTTTGACCCCTTGTACACCACGGTATAGTGTCTGGGGATAATAAAGTATTTGTTTGATGTTTTGACCCCTTGTACACTGTATAGTGTCTGGGGATAATAAAGTATTTGTTTGATGTTTTGACCCCTTGTACACCACGGTATAGTGTCTGGGGATAATAAAGTATTTGTTTGATGTTTTGACCCCTTGTACACCACGGTATAGTGTCTGGGGATAATAAAGTATTTGTTTGATGTTTTGACCCCTTGTACACCACGGTATAGTTTCTGGGGATAATAAAGTATTTGTTTGATATTTTGACCCCTTGTACACCACGGTATAGTTTCTGGGGATAATAAAGTATTTGTTTGATGTTTTGACCCCTTGTACACCACGGTATAGTGTCTGGGGATAATAAAGTATGTGTTTGATGTTTTGACCCCTTGTACACCACGGTATAGTTTCTGGGGATAATAAAGTATTTGTTTGATGTTTTGACCCCTTGTACACTGTATAGTTTCTGGGGATAATAAAGTATTTGTTTGATGTTTTGACCCCTTGTACACCACGGTATAGTGTCTGGGGATAATAAAGTATGTGTTTGATGTTTTGACCCCTTGTACACCACGGTATAGTGTCTGGGGATAATAAAGTATTTGTTTGATGTTTTGACCCCTTGTTCACCACGGTATAGTGTCTGGGGATAATAAAGTATTTGTTTGATGTTTTGACCCCTTGTACACCACGGTATAGTGTCTGGGGATAATAAAGTATGTGTTTGATGTTTTGACCCCTTGTACACTGTATAGTTTCTGGGGATAATAAAGTATTTGTTTGATGTTTTGACCCCTTGTACACGGTATAGTGTCTGGGGATAATAAAGTATGTGTTTGATGTTTTGACCCCTTGTACACCACGGTATAGTGTCTGGGGATAATAAAGTATTTGTTTGATGTTTTGACCCCTTGTACACCACGGTATAGTGTCTGGGGATAATAAAGTATGTGTTTGATGTTTTGACCCCTTGTACACTGTATAGTTTCAGGGGATAATAAAGTATTTGTTTGATGTTTTGACCCCTTGTACACGGTATAGTGTCTGGGGATAATAAAGTATGTGTTTGATGTTTTGACCCCTTGTACACCACGGTATAGTGTCTGGGGATAATAAAGTATTTGTTTGATGTTTTGACCCCTTGTACACCACGGTATAGTGTCTGGGGATAATAAAGTATTTGTTTGATGTTTTGACCCCTTGTACACCACGGTATAGTGTCTGGGGATAATAAAGTATGTGTTTGATGTTTTGACCCCTTGTACACCACGGTATAGTGTCTGGGGATAATAAAGTATTTGTTTGATGTTTTGACCCCTTGTACACCACGGTATAGTTTCTGGGGATAATAAAGTATTTGTTTGATGTTTTGACCCCTTGTACACCACGGTATAGTGTCTGGGGATAATAAAGTATTTGTTTGATGCTTTGACCCCTTGTACACTGTATAGTGTCTGGGGATAATAAAGTATTTGTTTGATGTTTTGACCCCTTGTACACCACGGTATAGTGTCTGGGGAAAATAAAGTATTTGTTTGATGTTTTGACCCCTTGTACACCACGGTATAGTGTCTGGGGATAATAAAGTATTTGTTTGATGTTTTGACCCCTTGTACACCACGGTATAGTTTCTGGGGATAATAAAGTATTTGTTTGATATTTTGACCCCTTGTACACCACGGTATAGTGTCTGGGGATAATAAAGTATTTGTTTGATGTTTTGACCCCTTGTACACCACGGTATAGTGTCTGGGGATAATAAAGTATGTGTTTGATGTTTTGACCCCTTGTACACCACGGTATAGTTTCTGGGGATAATAAAGTATTTGTTTGATGTTTTGACCCCTTGTACACTGTATAGTTTCTGGGGATAATAAAGTATTTGTTTGATGTTTTGACCCCTTGTACACCACGGTATAGTGTCTGGGGATAATAAAGTATGTGTTTGATGTTTTGACCCCTTGTACACCACGGTATAGTGTCTGGGGATAATAAAGTATTTGTTTGATGTTTTGACCCCTTGTTCACCACGGTATAGTGTCTGGGGATAATAAAGTATTTGTTTGATGTTTTGACCCCTTGTACACCACGGTATAGTGTCTGGGGATAATAAAGTATGTGTTTGATGTTTTGACCCCTTGTACACTGTATAGTTTCTGGGGATAATAAAGTATTTGTTTGATGTTTTGACCCCTTGTACACGGTATAGTGTCTGGGGATAATAAAGTATGTGTTTGATGTTTTGACCCCTTGTACACCACGGTATAGTGTCTGGGGATAATAAAGTATTTGTTTGATGTTTTGACCCCTTGTACACCACGGTATAGTGTCTGGGGATAATAAAGTATTTGTTTGATGTTTTGACCCCTTGTACACCACGGTATAGTGTCTGGGGATAATAAAGTATGTGTTTGATGTTTTGACCCCTTGTACACCACGGTATAGTGTCTGGGGATAATAAAGTATTTGTTTGATGTTTTGACCCCTTGTACACCACGGTATAGTTTCTGGGGATAATAAAGTATTTGTTTGATGTTTTGACCCCTTGTACACCACGGTATAGTGTCTGGGGATAATAAAGTATTTGTTTGATGTTTTGACCCCTTGTACACTGTATAGTGTCTGGGGATAATAAAGTATTTGTTTGATGTTTTGACCCCTTGTACACCACGGTATAGTGTCTGGGGATAATAAAGTATTTGTTTGATGTTTTGACCCCTTGTACACCACGGTATAGTGTCTGGGGATAATAAAGTATTTGTTTGATGTTTTGACCCCTTGTACACCACGGTATAGTTTCTGGGGATAATAAAGTATTTGTTTGATATTTTGACCCCTTGTACACCACGGTATAGTGTCTGGGGATAATAAAGTATTTGTTTGATGTTTTGACCCCTTGTACACCACGGTATAGTGTCTGGGGATAATAAAGTATGTGTTTGATGTTTTGACCCCTTGTACACCACGGTATAGTTTCTGGGGATAATAAAGTATTTGTTTGATGTTTTGACCCCTTGTACACTGTATAGTTTCTGGGGATAATAAAGTATTTGTTTGATGTTTTGACCCCTTGTACACCACGGTATAGTGTCTGGGGATAATAAAGTATGTGTTTGATGTTTTGACCCCTTGTACACCACGGTATAGTTTCTGGGGATAATAAAGTATTTGTTTGATGTTTTGACCCCTTGTACACGGTATAGTGTCTGGGGATAATAAAGTATGTGTTTGATGTTTTGACCCCTTGTACACCACGGTATAGTGTCTGGGGATAATAAAGTATGTGTTTGATGTTTTGACCCCTTGTACACTGTATAGTTTCTGGGGATAATAAAGTATTTGTTTGATGTTTTGACCCCTTGTACACCACGGTATAGTTTCTGGGGATAATAAAGTATTTGTTTGATGTTTTGACCCCTTGTACACCACGGTATAGTGTCTGGGGATAATAAAGTATTTGTTTGATGTTTTGACCCCTTGTACACCACGGTATAGTGTCTGGGGATAATAAAGTATTTGTTTGATGTTTTGACCCCTTGTACACTGTATAGTGTCTGGGGATAATAAAGTATTTGTTTGATGTTTTGACCCCTTGTACACTGTATAGTGTCTGGGGATAATAAAGTATGTGTTTGATGTTTTGACCCCTTGTACACCACGGTATAGTTTCTGGGGATAATAAAGTATTTGTTTGATGTTTTGACCCCTTGTACACTGTATAGTTTCTGGGGATAATAAAGTATTTGTTTGATGTTTTGACCCCTTGTACACCACGGTATAGTGTCTGGGGATCATAAAGTATTTGTTTGATGTTTTGACCCCTTGTACACCACGGTATAGTGTCTGGGGATAATAAAGTATGTGTTTGATGTTTTGACCCCTTGTACACCACGGCATAGTTTCTGGGATAATAAAGTATTTGTTTGATGTTTTGACCCCTTGTACACGGTATAGTGTCTGGGGATAATAAAGTATGTGTTTGATGTTTTGACCCCTTGTACACCACGGTATAGTGTCTGGAGATAATAAAGTATTTGTTTGATGTTTTGACCCCTTGTACACCACGGTATAGTGTCTGGGGATAATAAAGTATTTGTTTGATGTTTTGACCCCTTGTACACTGTATAGTGTCGGGGGATAATAAAGTATGTGTTTGATGTTTTGACCCCTTGTACACGGTATAGTTTCTGGGGATAATAAAGTATGTGTTTGATGTTTTGACCCCTTGTACACCACGGTATAGTGTCTGGGGATAATAAAGTATTTGTTTGATGTTTTGACCCCTTGTACACCACGGTATAGTGTCTGGGGATAATAAAGTATTTGTTTGATGTTTTGACCCCTTGTACACCACGGTATAGTGTCTGGGGATAATAAAGTATTTGTTTGATGTTTTGACCCCTTGTACACCACGGTATAGTTTCTGGGGATAATAAAGTATTTGTTTGATATTTTGACCCCTTGTACACCACGGTATAGTGTCTGGGGATAATAAAGTATTTGTTTGATGTTTTGACCCCTTGTACACCACGGTATAGTTTCTGGGGATAATAAAGTATTTGTTTGATGTTTTGACCCCTTGTACACTGTATAGTTTCTGGGGATAATAAAGTATTTGTTTGATGTTTTGACCCCTTGTACACGGTATAGTGTCTGGGGATAATAAAGTATGTGTTTGATGTTTTGACCCCTTGTACACAACGGTATAGTGTCTGGGGATAATAAAGTATTTGTTTGATGTTTTGACCCCTTGTACACCACGGTATAGTGTCTGGGGATAATAAAGTATTTGTTTGATGTTTTGACCCCTTGTACACCACGGTATAGTGTCTGGGGATAATAAAGTATGTGTTTGATGTTTTGACCCCTTGTACACCACGGTATAGTGTCTGGGGATAATAAAGTATGTGTTTGATGTTTTGACCCCTTGTACACCACGGTATAGTTTCTGGGGATAATAAAGTATTTGTTTGATGTTTTGACCCCTTGTACACTGTATAGTTTCTGGGGATAATAAAGTATTTGTTTGATGTTTTGACCCCTTGTACACCACGGTATAGTGTCTGGGGATAATAAAGTATGTGTTTGATGTTTTGACCCCTTGTACACCACGGTATAGTTTCTGGGGATAATAAAGTATTTGTTTGATGTTTTGACCCCTTGTACACGGTATAGTGTCTGGGGATAATAAAGTATGTGTTTGATGTTTTGACCCCTTGTACACCACGGTATAGTGTCTGGGGATAATAAAGTATGTGTTTGATGTTTTGACCCCTTGTACACTGTATAGTTTCTGGGGATAATAAAGTATTTGTTTGATGTTTTGACCCCTTGTACACCACGGTATAGTTTCTGGGGATAATAAAGTATTTGTTTGATGTTTTGACCCCTTGTACACCACGGTATAGTGTCTGGGGATAATAAAGTATTTGTTTGATGTTTTGACCCCTTGTACACCACGGTATAGTGTCTGGGGATAATAAAGTATTTGTTTGATGTTTTGACCCCTTGTACACTGTATAGTGTCTGGGGATAATAAAGTATTTGTTTGATGTTTTGACCCCTTGTACACTGTATAGTGTCTGGGGATAATAAAGTATGTGTTTGATGTTTTGACCCCTTGTACACCACGGTATAGTTTCTGGGGATAATAAAGTATTTGTTTGATGTTTTGACCCCTTGTACACTGTATAGTTTCTGGGGATAATAAAGTATTTGTTTGATGTTTTGACCCCTTGTACACCACGGTATAGTGTCTGGGGATCATAAAGTATTTGTTTGATGTTTTGACCCCTTGTACACCACGGTATAGTGTCTGGGGATAATAAAGTATGTGTTTGATGTTTTGACCCCTTGTACACCACGGCATAGTTTCTGGGGATAATAAAGTATTTGTTTGATGTTTTGACCCCTTGTACACGGTATAGTGTCTGGGGATAATAAAGTATGTGTTTGATGTTTTGACCCCTTGTACACCACGGTATAGTGTCTGGAGATAATAAAGTATTTGTTTGATGTTTTGACCCCTTGTACACCACGGTATAGTGTCTGGGGATAATAAAGTATTTGTTTGATGTTTTGACCCCTTGTACACTGTATAGTGTCGGGGGATAATAAAGTATGTGTTTGATGTTTTGACCCCTTGTACACGGTATAGTTTCTGGGGATAATAAAGTATGTGTTTGATGTTTTGACCCCTTGTACACCACGGTATAGTGTCTGGGGATAATAAAGTATTTGTTTGATGTTTTGACCCCTTGTACACCACGGTATAGTGTCTGGGGATAATAAAGTATTTGTTTGATGTTTTGACCCCTTGTACACCACGGTATAGTGTCTGGGGATAATAAAGTATTTGTTTGATGTTTTGACCCCTTGTACACCACGGTATAGTTTCTGGGGATAATAAAGTATTTGTTTGATATTTTGACCCCTTGTACACCACGGTATAGTGTCTGGGGATAATAAAGTATTTGTTTGATGTTTTGACCCCTTGTACACCACGGTATAGTTTCTGGGGATAATAAAGTATTTGTTTGATGTTTTGACCCCTTGTACACTGTATAGTTTCTGGGGATAATAAAGTATTTGTTTGATGTTTTGACCCCTTGTACACGGTATAGTGTCTGGGGATAATAAAGTATGTGTTTGATGTTTTGACCCCTTGTACACAACGGTATAGTGTCTGGGGATAATAAAGTATTTGTTTGATGTTTTGACCCCTTGTACACCACGGTATAGTGTCTGGGGATAATAAAGTATTTGTTTGATGTTTTGACCCCTTGTACACCACGGTATAGTGTCTGGGGATAATAAAGTATGTGTTTGATGTTTTGACCCCTTGTACACCACGGTATAGTGTCTGGGGATAATAAAGTATTTGTTTGATGTTTTGACCCCTTGTACACCACGGTATAGTTTCTGGGGATAATAAAGTATTTGTTTGATGTTTTGACCCCTTGTACACCACGGTATAGTGTCTGGGGATAATAAAGTATTTGTTTGATGTTTTGACCCCTTGTACACTGTATAGTGTCTGGGGATAATAAAGTATTTGTTTGATGTTTTGACCCCTTGTACACCACGGTATAGTGTCTGGGGATAATAAAGTATTTGTTTGATGTTTTGACCCCTTGTACACCACGGTATAGTGTCTGGGGATAATAAAGTATTTGTTTGATGTTTTGACCCCTTGTACACCACGGTATAGTTTCTGGGGATAATAAAGTATTTGTTTGATATTTTGACCCCTTGTACACCACGGTATAGTGTCTGGGGATAATAAAGTATTTGTTTGATGTTTTGACCCCTTGTACACCACGGTATAGTGTCTGGGGATAATCAAGTATGTGTTTGATGTTTTGACCCCTTGTACACCACGGTATAGTTTCTGGGGATAATAAAGTATTTGTTTGATGTTTTGACCCCTTGTACACGGTATAGTTTCTAGGGATAATAAAGTATTTGTTTGATGTTTTGACCCCTTGTACACCACGGTATAGTGTCTGGGGATAATAAAGTATGTGTTTGATGTTTTGACCCCTTGTACACCACGGTATAGTGTCTGGGGATAATAAAGTATTTGTTTGATGTTTTGACCCCTTGTTCACCACGGTATAGTGTCTGGGGATAATAAAGTATTTGTTTGATGTTTTGACCCCTTGTACACCACGGTATAGTGTCTGGGGATAATAAAGTATGTGTTTGATGTTTTGACCCCTTGTACACTGTATAGTTTCTGGGGATAATAAAGTATTTGTTTGATGTTTTGACCCCTTGTACACGGTATAGTGTCTGGGGATAATAAAGTATGTGTTTGATGTTTTGACCCCTTGTACACCACGGTATAGTGTCTGGGGATAATAAAGTATTTGTTTGATGTTTTGACCCCTTGTACACCACGGTATAGTGTCTGGGGATAATAAAGTATTTGTTTGATGTTTTGACCCCTTGTACACCACGGTATAGTGTCTGGGGATAATAAAGTATGTGTTTGATGTTTTGACCCCTTGTACACCACGGTATAGTGTCTGGGGATAATAAAGTATTTGTTTGATGTTTTGACCACTTGTACACCACGGTATAGTTTCTGGGGATAATAAAGTATTTGTTTGATGTTTTGACCCCTTGTACACCACGGTATAGTGTCTGGGGATAATAAAGTATTTGTTTGATGTTTTGACCCCTTGTACACCACGGTATAGTGTCTGGGGATAATAAAGTATTTGTTTGATGTTTTGACCCCTTGTACACTGTATAGTGTCTGGGGATAATAAAGTATTTGTTTGATGTTTTGACCCCTTGTACACCACGGTATAGTGTCTGGGGATAATAAAGTATTTGTTTGATGTTTTGACCCCTTGTACACCACGGTATAGTGTCTGGGGATAATAAAGTATTTGTTTGATGTTTTGACCCCTTGTACACCACGGTATAGTTTCTGGGGATAATAAAGTATTTGTTTGATATTTTGACCCCTTGTACACCACGGTATAGTGTCTGGGGATAATAAAGTATTTGTTTGATGTTTTGACCCCTTGTACACCACGGTATAGTGTCTGGGGATAATAAAGTATGTGTTTGATGTTTTGACCCCTTGTACACCACGGTATAGTTTCTGGGGATAATAAAGTATTTGTTTGATGTTTTGACCCCTTGTACACTGTATAGTTTCTGGGGATAATAAAGTATTTGTTTGATGTTTTGACCCCTTGTACACCACGGTATAGTGTCTGGGGATAATAAAGTATGTGTTTGATGTTTTGACCCCTTGTACACCACGGTATAGTTTCTGGGGATAATAAAGTATTTGTTTGATGTTTTGACCCCTTGTACACGGTATAGTGTCTGGGGATAATAAAGTATGTGTTTGATGTTTTGACCCCTTGTACACCACGGTATAGTGTCTGGGGATAATAAAGTATGTGTTTGATGTTTTGACCCCTTGTACACTGTATAGTTTCTGGGGATAATAAAGTATTTGTTTGATGTTTTGACCCCTTGTACACCACGGTATAGTTTCTGGGGATAATAAAGTATTTGTTTGATATTTTGACCCCTTGTACACCACGGTATAGTGTCTGGGGATAATAAAGTATTTGTTTGATGTTTTGACCCCTTGTACACCACGGTATAGTGTCTGGGGATAATAAAGTATTTGTTTGATGTTTTGACCCCTTGTACACTGTATAGTGTCTGGGGATAATAAAGTATTTGTTTGATGTTTTGACCCCTTGTACACTGTATAGTGTCTGGGGATAATAAAGTATGTGTTTGATGTTTTGACCCCTTGTACACCACGGTATAGTTTCTGGGGATAATAAAGTATTTGTTTGATGTTTTGACCCCTTGTACACTGTATAGTTTCTGGGGATAATAAAGTATTTGTTTGATGTTTTGACCCCTTGTACACCACGGTATAGTGTCTGGGGATCATAAAGTATTTGTTTGATGTTTTGACCCCTTGTACACCACGGTATAGTGTCTGGGGATAATAAAGTATGTGTTTGATGTTTTGACCCCTTGTACACCACGGCATAGTTTCTGGGGATAATAAAGTATTTGTTTGATGTTTTGACCCCTTGTACACGGTATAGTGTCTGGGGATAATAAAGTATGTGTTTGATGTTTTGACCCCTTGTACACCACGGTATAGTGTCTGGAGATAATAAAGTATTTGTTTGATGTTTTGACCCCTTGTACACCACGGTATAGTGTCTGGGGATAATAAAGTATTTGTTTGATGTTTTGACCCCTTGTACACTGTATAGTGTCGGGGGATAATAAAGTATGTGTTTGATGTTTTGACCCCTTGTACACGGTATAGTTTCTGGGGATAATAAAGTATGTGTTTGATGTTTTGACCCCTTGTACACCACGGTATAGTGTCTGGGGATAATAAAGTATTTGTTTGATGTTTTGACCCCTTGTACACCACGGTATAGTGTCTGGGGATAATAAAGTATTTGTTTGATGTTTTGACCCCTTGTACACCACGGTATAGTGTCTGGGGATAATAAAGTATTTGTTTGATGTTTTGACCCCTTGTACACCACGGTATAGTTTCTGGGGATAATAAAGTATTTGTTTGATATTTTGACCCCTTGTACACCACGGTATAGTGTCTGGGGATAATAAAGTATTTGTTTGATGTTTTGACCCCTTGTACACCACGGTATAGTTTCTGGGGATAATAAAGTATTTGTTTGATGTTTTGACCCCTTGTACACTGTATAGTTTCTGGGGATAATAAAGTATTTGTTTGATGTTTTGACCCCTTGTACACGGTATAGTGTCTGGGGATAATAAAGTATGTGTTTGATGTTTTGACCCCTTGTACACCACGGTATAGTGTCTGGGGATAATAAAGTATTTGTTTGATGTTTTGACCCCTTGTACACCACGGTATAGTGTCTGGGGATAATAAAGTATTTGTTTGATGTTTTGACCCCTTGTACACCACGGTATAGTGTCTGGGGATAATAAAGTATGTGTTTGATGTTTTGACCCCTTGTACACCACGGTATAGTGTCTGGGGATAATAAAGTATTTGTTTGATGTTTGACCCCTTGTACACCACGGTATAGTTTCTGGGGATAATAAAGTATTTGTTTGATGTTTTGACCCCTTGTACACCACGGTATAGTGTCTGGGGATAATAAAGTATTTGTTTGATGTTTTGACCCCTTGTACACTGTATAGTGTCTGGGGATAATAAAGTATTTGTTTGATGTTTTGACCCCTTGTACACCACGGTATAGTGTCTGGGGATAATAAAGTATTTGTTTGATGTTTTGACCCCTTGTACACCACGGTATAGTGTCTGGGGATAATAAAGTATTTGTTTGATGTTTTGACCCCTTGTACACCACGGTATAGTTTCTGGGGATAATAAAGTATTTGTTTGATATTTTGACCCCTTGTACACCACGGTATAGTGTCTGGGGATAATAAAGTATTTGTTTGATGTTTTGACCCCTTGTACACCACGGTATAGTGTCTGGGGATAATCAAGTATGTGTTTGATGTTTTGACCCCTTGTACACCACGGTATAGTTTCTGGGGATAATAAAGTATTTGTTTGATGTTTTGACCCCTTGTACACTGTATAGTTTCTAGGGATAATAAAGTATTTGTTTGATGTTTTGACCCCTTGTACACCACGGTATAGTGTCTGGGGATAATAAAGTATGTGTTTGATGTTTTGACCCCTTGTACACCACGGTATAGTGTCTGGGGATAATAAAGTATTTGTTTGATGTTTTGACCCCTTGTTCACCACGGTATAGTGTCTGGGGATAATAAAGTATTTGTTTGATGTTTTGACCCCTTGTACACCACGGTATAGTGTCTGGGGATAATAAAGTATGTGTTTGATGTTTTGACCCCTTGTACACTGTATAGTTTCTGGGGATAATAAAGTATTTGTTTGATGTTTTGACCCCTTGTACACGGTATAGTGTCTGGGGATAATAAAGTATGTGTTTGATGTTTTGACCCCTTGTACACCACGGTATAGTGTCTGGGGATAATAAAGTATTTGTTTGATGTTTTGACCCCTTGTACACCACGGTATAGTGTCTGGGGATAATAAAGTATTTGTTTGATGCTTTGACCCCTTGTACACCACGGTATAGTGTCTGGGGATAATAAAGTATGTGTTTGATGTTTTGACCCCTTGTACACCACGGTATAGTGTCTGGGGATAATAAAGTATGTGTTTGATGTTTTGACCCCTTGTACACTGTATAGTTTCTGGGGATAATAAAGTATTTGTTTGATGTTTTGACCCCTTGTACACCACGGTATAGTTTCTGGGGATAATAAAGTATTTGTTTGATATTTTGACCCCTTGTACACCACGGTATAGTGTCTGGGGATAATAAAGTATTTGTTTGATGTTTTGACCCCTTGTACACCACGGTATAGTGTCTGGGGATAATAAAGTATTTGTTTGATGTTTTGACCCCTTGTACACTGTATAGTGTCTGGGGATAATAAAGTATTTGTTTGATGTTTTGACCCCTTGTACACTGTATAGTGTCTGGGGATAATAAAGTATGTGTTTGATGTTTTGACCCCTTGTACACCACGGTATAGTTTCTGGGGATAATAAAGTATTTGTTTGATGTTTTGACCCCTTGTACACTGTATAGTTTCTGGGGATAATAAAGTATTTGTTTGATGTTTTGACCCCTTGTACACCACGGTATAGTGTCTGGGGATCATAAAGTATTTGTTTGATGTTTTGACCCCTTGTACACCACGGTATAGTGTCTGGGGATAATAAAGTATGTGTTTGATGTTTTGACCCCTTGTACACCACGGCATAGTTTCTGGGGATAATAAAGTATTTGTTTGATGTTTTGACCCCTTGTACACGGTATAGTGTCTGGGGATAATAAAGTATGTGTTTGATGTTTTGACCCCTTGTACACCACGGTATAGTGTCTGGAGATAATAAAGTATTTGTTTGATGTTTTGACCCCTTGTACACCACGGTATAGTGTCTGGGGATAATAAAGTATTTGTTTGATGTTTTGACCCCTTGTACACTGTATAGTGTCGGGGGATAATAAAGTATGTGTTTGATGTTTTGACCCCTTGTACACGGTATAGTTTCTGGGGATAATAAAGTATGTGTTTGATGTTTTGACCCCTTGTACACCACGGTATAGTGTCTGGGGATAATAAAGTATTTGTTTGATGTTTTGACCCCTTGTACACCACGGTATAGTGTCTGGGGATAATAAAGTATTTGTTTGATGTTTTGACCCCTTGTACACCACGGTATAGTGTCTGGGGATAATAAAGTATTTGTTTGATGTTTTGACCCCTTGTACACCACGGTATAGTTTCTGGGGATAATAAAGTATTTGTTTGATATTTTGACCCCTTGTACACCACGGTATAGTGTCTGGGGATAATAAAGTATTTGTTTGATGTTTTGACCCCTTGTACACCACGGTATAGTTTCTGGGGATAATAAAGTATTTGTTTGATGTTTTGACCCCTTGTACACTGTATAGTTTCTGGGGATAATAAAGTATTTGTTTGATGTTTTGACCCCTTGTACACGGTATAGTGTCTGGGGATAATAAAGTATGTGTTTGATGTTTTGACCCCTTGTACACCACGGTATAGTGTCTGGGGATAATAAAGTATTTGTTTGATGTTTTGACCCCTTGTACACCACGGTATAGTGTCTGGGGATAATAAAGTATTTGTTTGATGTTTTGACCCCTTGTACACCACGGTATAGTGTCTGGGGATAATAAAGTATGTGTTTGATGTTTTGACCCCTTGTACACCACGGTATAGTGTCTGGGGATAATAAAGTATTTGTTTGATGTTTTGACCCCTTGTACACCACGGTATAGTTTCTGGGGATAATAAAGTATTTGTTTGATGTTTTGACCCATTGTACACCACGGTATAGTGTCTGGGGATAATAAAGTATTTGTTTGATGTTTTGACCCCTTGTACACTGTATAGTGTCTGGGGATAATAAAGTATTTGTTTGATGTTTTGACCCCTTGTACACCACGGTATAGTGTCTGGGGATAATAAAGTATTTGTTTGATGTTTTGACCCCTTGTACACTGTATAGTGTCTGGGGATAATAAAGTATTTGTTTGATGTTTTGACCCCTTGTACACCACGGTATAGTGTCTGGGGATAATAAAGTATTTGTTTGATGTTTTGACCCCTTGTACACCACGGTATAGTGTCTGGGGATAATAAAGTATTTGTTTGATGTTTTGACCCCTTGTACACCACGGTATAGTGTCTGGGGATAATAAAGTATTTGTTTGATGTTTTGACCCCTTGTACACCACGGTATAGTTTCTGGGGATAATAAAGTATTTGTTTGATATTTTGACCCCTTGTACACCACGGTATAGTGTCTGGGGATAATAAAGTATTTGTTTGATGTTTTGACCCCTTGTACACCACGGTATAGTTTCTGGGGATAATAAAGTATTTGTTTGATGTTTTGACCCCTTGTACACTGTATAGTTTCTGGGGATAATAAAGTATTTGTTTGATGTTTTGACCCCTTGTACACGGTATAGTGTCTGGGGATAATAAAGTATGTGTTTGATGTTTTGACCCCTTGTACACCACGGTATAGTGTCTGGGGATAATAAAGTATTTGTTTGATGTTTTGACCCCTTGTACACCACGGTATAGTGTCTGGGGATAATAAAGTATTTGTTTGATGTTTTGACCCCTTGTACACCACGGTATAGTGTCTGGGGATAATAAAGTATGTGTTTGATGTTTTGACCCCTTGTACACCACGGTATAGTGTCTGGGGATAATAAAGTATTTGTTTGATGTTTTGACCCCTTGTACACCACGGTATAGTTTCTGGGGATAATAAAGTATTTGTTTGATGTTTTGACCCCTTGTACACCACGGTATAGTGTCTGGGGATAATAAAGTATTTGTTTGATGTTTTGACCCCTTGTACACTGTATAGTGTCTGGGGATAATAAAGTATTTGTTTGATGTTTTGACCCCTTGTACACCACGGTATAGTGTCTGGGGATAATAAAGTATTTGTTTGATGTTTTGACCCCTTGTACACCACGGTATAGTGTCTGGGGATAATAAAGTATTTGTTTGATGTTTTGACCCCTTGTACACCACGGTATAGTTTCTGGGGATAATAAAGTATTTGTTTGATATTTTGACCCCTTGTACACCACGGTATAGTGTCTGGGGATAATAAAGTATTTGTTTGATGTTTTGACCCCTTGTACACCACGGTATAGTGTCTGGGGATAATCAAGTATGTGTTTGATGTTTTGACCCCTTGTACACCACGGTATAGTTTCTGGGGATAATAAAGTATTTGTTTGATGTTTTGACCCCTTGTACACTGTATAGTTTCTAGGGATAATAAAGTATTTGTTTGATGTTTTGACCCCTTGTACACCACGGTATAGTGTCTGGGGATAATAAAGTATGTGTTTGATGTTTTGACCCCTTGTACACCACGGTATAGTGTCTGGGGATAATAAAGTATTTGTTTGATGTTTTGACCCCTTGTTCACCACGGTATAGTGTCTGGGGATAATAAAGTATTTGTTTGATGTTTTGACCCCTTGTACACCACGGTATAGTGTCTGGGGATAATAAAGTATGTGTTTGATGTTTTGACCCCTTGTACACTGTATAGTTTCTGGGGATAATAAAGTATTTGTTTGATGTTTTGACCCCTTGTACACGGTATAGTGTCTGGGGATAATAAAGTATGTGTTTGATGTTTTGACCCCTTGTACACCACGGTATAGTGTCTGGGGATAATAAAGTATTTGTTTGATGTTTTGACCCCTTGTACACCACGGTATAGTGTCTGGGGATAATAAAGTATTTGTTTGATGCTTTGACCCCTTGTACACCACGGTATAGTGTCTGGGGATAATAAAGTATGTGTTTGATGTTTTGACCCCTTGTACACCACGGTATAGTGTCTGGGGATAATAAAGTATGTGTTTGATGTTTTGACCCCTTGTACACTGTATAGTTTCTGGGGATAATAAAGTATTTGTTTGATGTTTTGACCCCTTGTACACCACGGTATAGTTTCTGGGGATAATAAAGTATTTGTTTGATATTTTGACCCCTTGTACACCACGGTATAGTGTCTGGGGATAATAAAGTATTTGTTTGATGTTTTGACCCCTTGTACACCACGGTATAGTGTCTGGGGATAATAAAGTATTTGTTTGATGTTTTGACCCCTTGTACACTGTATAGTGTCTGGGGATAATAAAGTATTTGTTTGATGTTTTGACCCCTTGTACACTGTATAGTGTCTGGGGATAATAAAGTATGTGTTTGATGTTTTGACCCCTTGTACACCACGGTATAGTTTCTGGGGATAATAAAGTATTTGTTTGATGTTTTGACCCCTTGTACACTGTATAGTTTCTGGGGATAATAAAGTATTTGTTTGATGTTTTGACCCCTTGTACACCACGGTATAGTGTCTGGGGATCATAAAGTATTTGTTTGATGTTTTGACCCCTTGTACACCACGGTATAGTGTCTGGGGATAATAAAGTATGTGTTTGATGTTTTGACCCCTTGTACACCACGGCATAGTTTCTGGGGATAATAAAGTATTTGTTTGATGTTTTGACCCCTTGTACACGGTATAGTGTCTGGGGATAATAAAGTATGTGTTTGATGTTTTGACCCCTTGTACACCACGGTATAGTGTCTGGAGATAATAAAGTATTTGTTTGATGTTTTGACCCCTTGTACACCACGGTATAGTGTCTGGGGATAATAAAGTATTTGTTTGATGTTTTGACCCCTTGTACACTGTATAGTGTCGGGGGATAATAAAGTATGTGTTTGATGTTTTGACCCCTTGTACACGGTATAGTTTCTGGGGATAATAAAGTATGTGTTTGATGTTTTGACCCCTTGTACACCACGGTATAGTGTCTGGGGATAATAAAGTATTTGTTTGATGTTTTGACCCCTTGTACACCACGGTATAGTGTCTGGGGATAATAAAGTATTTGTTTGATGTTTTGACCCCTTGTACACCACGGTATAGTGTCTGGGGATAATAAAGTATTTGTTTGATGTTTTGACCCCTTGTACACCACGGTATAGTTTCTGGGGATAATAAAGTATTTGTTTGATATTTTGACCCCTTGTACACCACGGTATAGTGTCTGGGGATAATAAAGTATTTGTTTGATGTTTTGACCCCTTGTACACCACGGTATAGTTTCTGGGGATAATAAAGTATTTGTTTGATGTTTTGACCCCTTGTACACTGTATAGTTTCTGGGGATAATAAAGTATTTGTTTGATGTTTTGACCCCTTGTACACGGTATAGTGTCTGGGGATAATAAAGTATGTGTTTGATGTTTTGACCCCTTGTACACCACGGTATAGTGTCTGGGGATAATAAAGTATTTGTTTGATGTTTTGACCCCTTGTACACCACGGTATAGTGTCTGGGGATAATAAAGTATTTGTTTGATGTTTTGACCCCTTGTACACCACGGTATAGTGTCTGGGGATAATAAAGTATGTGTTTGATGTTTTGACCCCTTGTACACCACGGTATAGTGTCTGGGGATAATAAAGTATTTGTTTGATGTTTTGACCCCTTGTACACCACGGTATAGTTTCTGGGGATAATAAAGTATTTGTTTGATGTTTTGACCCCTTGTACACCACGGTATAGTGTCTGGGGATAATAAAGTATTTGTTTGATGTTTTGACCCCTTGTACACTGTATAGTGTCTGGGGATAATAAAGTATTTGTTTGATGTTTTGACCCCTTGTACACCACGGTATAGTGTCTGGGGATAATAAAGTATTTGTTTGATGTTTTGACCCCTTGTACACCACGGTATAGTGTCTGGGGATAATAAAGTATGTGTTTGATGTTTTGACCCCTTGTACACCACGGTATAGTTTCTGGGGATAATAAAGTATTTGTTTGATATTTTGACCCCTTGTACACCACGGTATAGTGTCTGGGGATAATAAAGTATTTGTTTGATGTTTTGACCCCTTGTACACCACGGTATAGTGTCTGGGGATAATCAAGTATGTGTTTGATGTTTTGACCCCTTGTACACCACGGTATAGTTTCTGGGGATAATAAAGTATTTGTTTGATGTTTTGACCCCTTGTACACTGTATAGTTTCTAGGGATAATAAAGTATTTGTTTGATGTTTTGACCCCTTGTACACCACGGTATAGTGTCTGGGGATAATAAAGTATGTGTTTGATGTTTTGACCCCTTGTACACCACGGTATAGTGTCTGGGGATAATAAAGTATTTGTTTGATGTTTTGACCCCTTGTTCACCACGGTATAGTGTCTGGGGATAATAAAGTATTTGTTTGATGTTTTGACCCCTTGTACACCACGGTATAGTGTCTGGGGATAATAAAGTATGTGTTTGATGTTTTGACCCCTTGTACACTGTATAGTTTCTGGGGATAATAAAGTATTTGTTTGATGTTTTGACCCCTTGTACACGGTATAGTGTCTGGGGATAATAAAGTATGTGTTTGATGTTTTGACCCCTTGTACACCACGGTATAGTGTCTGGGGATAATAAAGTATTTGTTTGATGTTTTGACCCCTTGTACACCACGGTATAGTGTCTGGGGATAATAAAGTATTTGTTTGATGCTTTGACCCCTTGTACACCACGGTATAGTGTCTGGGGATAATAAAGTATGTGTTTGATGTTTTGACCCCTTGTACACCACGGTATAGTGTCTGGGGATAATAAAGTATTTGTTTGATGTTTTGACCCCTTGTACACCACGGTATAGTGTCTGGGGATAATAAAGTATTTGTTTGATGTTTTGACCCCTTGTACACTGTATAGTGTCTGGGGATAATAAAGTATTTGTTTGATGTTTTGACCCCTTGTACACCACGGTATAGTGTCTGGGGATAATAAAGTATTTGTTTGATGTTTTGACCCCTTGTACACCACGGTATAGTGTCTGGGGATAATAAAGTATTTGTTTGATGTTTTGACCCCTTGTACACCACGGTATAGTTTCTGGGGATAATAAAGTATTTGTTTGATGTTTTGACCCCTTGTACACCACGGTATAGTTTCTGGGGATAATAAAGTATTTGTTTGATGTTTTGACCCCTTGTACACGGTATAGTTTCTGGGGATAATAAAGTATGTGTTTGATGTTTTGACCCCTTGTACACCACGGTATAGTGTCTGGGGATAATAAAGTATTTGTTTGATGTTTTGACCCCTTGTACACCACGGTATAGTGTCTGGGGATAATAAAGTATTTGTTTGATGTTTTGACCCCTTGTACACCACGGTATAGTGTCTGGGGATAATAAAGTATTTGTTTGATGTTTTGACCCCTTGTACACCACGGTATAGTTTCTGGGGATAATAAAGTATTTGTTTGATATTTTGACCCCTTGTACACCACGGTATAGTGTCTGGGGATAATAAAGTATTTGTTTGATGTTTTGACCCCTTGTACACCACGGTATAGTTTCTGGGGATAATAAAGTATTTGTTTGATGTTTTGACCCCTTGTACACTGTATAGTGTCTGGGGATAATAAAGTATTTGTTTGATGTTTTGACCCCTTGTACACTGTATAGTGTCTGGGGATAATAAAGTATGTGTTTGATGTTTTGACCCCTTGTACACCACGGTATAGTTTCTGGGGATAATAAAGTATTTGTTTGATGTTTTGACCCCTTGTACACTGTATAGTTTCTGGGGATAATAAAGTATTTGTTTGATGTTTTGACCCCTTGTACACCACGGTATAGTGTCTGGGGATCATAAAGTATTTGTTTGATGTTTTGACCCCTTGTACACCACGGTATAGTGTCTGGGGATAATAAAGTATGTGTTTGATGTTTTGACCCCTTGTACACCACGGTATAGTTTCTGGGGATAATAAAGTATTTGTTTGATGTTTTGACCCCTTGTACACGGTATAGTGTCTGGGGATAATAAAGTATGTGTTTGATGTTTTGACCCCTTGTACACCACGGTATAGTGTCTGGGGATAATAAAGTATTTGTTTGATGTTTTGACCCCTTGTACACCACGGTATAGTTTCTGGGGATAATAAAGTATTTGTTTGATATTTTGACCCCTTGTACACCACGGTATAGTGTCTGGGGATAATAAAGTATTTGTTTGATGTTTTGACCCCTTGTACACCACGGTATAGTTTCTGGGGATAATAAAGTATTTGTTTGATGTTTTGACCCCTTGTACACTGTATAGTTTCTGGGGATAATAAAGTATTTGTTTGATGTTTTGACCCCTTGTACACGGTATAGTGTCTGGGGATAATAAAGTATGTGTTTGATGTTTTGACCCCTTGTACACCACGGTATAGTGTCTGGGGATAATAAAGTATTTGTTTGATGTTTTGACCCCTTGTACACCACGGTATAGTGTCTGGGGATAATAAAGTATTTGTTTGATGTTTTGACCCCTTGTACACCACGGTATAGTGTCTGGGGATAATAAAGTATGTGTTTGATGTTTTGACCCCTTGTACACCACGGTATAGTGTCTGGGGATAATAAAGTATTTGTTTGATGTTTTGACCCCTTGTACACCACGGTATAGTTTCTGGGGATAATAAAGTATTTGTTTGATGTTTTGACCCCTTGTACACCACGGTATAGTGTCTGGGGATAATAAAGTATTTGTTTGATGTTTTGACCCCTTGTACACTGTATAGTGTCTGGGGATAATAAAGTATTTGTTTGATGTTTTGACCCCTTGTACACCACGGTATAGTGTCTGGGGATAATAAAGTATTTGTTTGATGTTTTGACCCCTTGTACACCACGGTATAGTGTCTGGGGATAATAAAGTATTTGTTTGATGTTTTGACCCCTTGTACACCACGGTATAGTTTCTGGGGATAATAAAGTATTTGTTTGATATTTTGACCCCTTGTACACCACGGTATAGTGTCTGGGGATAATAAAGTATTTGTTTGATGTTTTGACCCCTTGTACACCACGGTATAGTGTCTGGGGATAATCAAGTATGTGTTTGATGTTTTGACCCCTTGTACACCACGGTATAGTTTCTGGGGATAATAAAGTATTTGTTTGATGTTTTGACCCCTTGTACACTGTATAGTTTCTAGGGATAATAAAGTATTTGTTTGATGTTTTGACCCCTTGTACACCACGGTATAGTGTCTGGGGATAATAAAGTATGTGTTTGATGTTTTGACCCCTTGTACACCACGGTATAGTGTCTGGGGATAATAAAGTATTTGTTTGATGTTTTGACCCCTTGTTCACCACGGTATAGTGTCTGGGGATAATAAAGTATTTGTTTGATGTTTTGACCCCTTGTACACCACGGTATAGTGTCTGGGGATAATAAAGTATGTGTTTGATGTTTTGACCCCTTGTACACTGTATAGTTTCTGGGGATAATAAAGTATTTGTTTGATGTTTTGACCCCTTGTACACGGTATAGTGTCTGGGGATAATAAAGTATGTGTTTGATGTTTTGACCCCTTGTACACCACGGTATAGTGTCTGGGGATAATAAAGTATTTGTTTGATGTTTTGACCCCTTGTACACCACGGTATAGTGTCTGGGGATAATAAAGTATTTGTTTGATGCTTTGACCCCTTGTACACCACGGTATAGTGTCTGGGGATAATAAAGTATGTGTTTGATGTTTTGACCCCTTGTACACCACGGTATAGTGTCTGGGGATAATAAAGTATTTGTTTGATGTTTTGACCCCTTGTACACCACGGTATAGTTTCTGGGGATAATAAAGTATTTGTTTGATGTTTTGACCCCTTGTACACCACGGTATAGTGTCTGGGGATAATAAAGTATTTGTTTGATGTTTTGACCCCTTGTACACTGTATAGTGTCTGGGGATAATAAAGTATTTGTTTGATGTTTTGACCCCTTGTACACCACGGTATAGTGTCTGGGGATAATAAAGTATTTGTTTGATGTTTTGACCCCTTGTACACCACGGTATAGTGTCTGGGGATAATAAAGTATTTGTTTGATGTTTTGACCCCTTGTACACCACGGTATAGTTTCTGGGGATAATAAAGTATTTGTTTGATGTTTTGACCCCTTGTACACCACGGTATAGTTTCTGGGGATAATAAAGTATTTGTTTGATGTTTTGACCCCTTGTACACGGTATAGTTTCTGGGGATAATAAAGTATGTGTTTGATGTTTTGACCCCTTGTACACCACGGTATAGTGTCTGGGGATAATAAAGTATTTGTTTGATGTTTTGACCCCTTGTACACCACGGTATAGTGTCTGGGGATAATAAAGTATTTGTTTGATGTTTTGACCCCTTGTACACCACGGTATAGTGTCTGGGGATAATAAAGTATTTGTTTGATGTTTTGACCCCTTGTACACCACGGTATAGTTTCTGGGGATAATAAAGTATTTGTTTGATATTTTGACCCCTTGTACACCACGGTATAGTGTCTGGGGATAATAAAGTATTTGTTTGATGTTTTGACCCCTTGTACACCACGGTATAGTTTCTGGGGATAATAAAGTATTTGTTTGATGTTTTGACCCCTTGTACACTGTATAGTGTCTGGGGATAATAAAGTATTTGTTTGATGTTTTGACCCCTTGTACACTGTATAGTGTCTGGGGATAATAAAGTATGTGTTTGATGTTTTGACCCCTTGTACACCACGGTATAGTTTCTGGGGATAATAAAGTATTTGTTTGATGTTTTGACCCCTTGTACACTGTATAGTTTCTGGGGATAATAAAGTATTTGTTTGATGTTTTGACCCCTTGTACACCACGGTATAGTGTCTGGGGATCATAAAGTATTTGTTTGATGTTTTGACCCCTTGTACACCACGGTATAGTGTCTGGGGATAATAAAGTATGTGTTTGATGTTTTGACCCCTTGTACACCACGGTATAGTTTCTGGGGATAATAAAGTATTTGTTTGATGTTTTGACCCCTTGTACACCACGGTATAGTTTCTGGGGATAATAAAGTATGTGTTTGATGTTTTGACCCCTTGTACACCACGGTATAGTGTCTGGGGATAATAAAGTATTTGTTTGATGTTTTGACCCCTTGTTCACCACGGTATAGTGTCTGGGGATAATAAAATATTTGTTTGATGTTTTGACCCCTTGTACACCACGGTATAGTGTCTGGGGATAATAAAGTATGTGTTTGATGTTTTGACCCCTTGTACACTGTATAGTTTCAGGGGATAATAAAGTATTTGTTTGATGTTTTGACCCCTTGTACACGGTATAGTGTCTGGGGATAATAAAGTATGTGTTTGATGTTTTGACCCCTTGTACACCACGGTATAGTGTCTGGGGATAATAAAGTATTTGTTTGATGTTTTGACCCCTTGTACACCACGGTATAGTGTCTGGGGATAATAAAGTATTTGTTTGATGTTTTGACCCCTTGTACACCACGGTATAGTGTCTGGGGATAATAAAGTATTTGTTTGATGTTTTGACCCCTTGTACACCACGGTATAGTTTCTGGGGATAATAAAGTATTTGTTTGATGTTTTGACCCCTTGTACACCACGGTATAGTGTCTGGGGATAATAAAGTATTTGTTTGATGTTTTGACCCCTTGTACACTGTATAGTGTCTGGGGATAATAAAGTATTTGTTTGATGTTTTGACCCCTTGTACACCACGGTATAGTGTCTGGGGATAATAAAGTATTTGTTTGATGTTTTGACCCCTTGTACACCACGGTATAGTGTCTGGGGATAATAAAGTATTTGTTTGATGTTTTGACCCCTTGTACACCACGGTATAGTTTCTGGGGATAATAAAGTATTTGTTTGATATTTTGACCCCTTGTACACCACGGTATAGTGTCTGGGGATAATAAAGTATTTGTTTGATGTTTTGACCCCTTGTACACCACGGTATAGTGTCTGGGGATAATAAAGTATGTGTTTGATGTTTTGACCCCTTGTACACCACGGTATAGTTTCTGGGGATAATAAAGTATTTGTTTGATGTTTTGACCCCTTGTACACTGTATAGTTTCTGGGGATAATAAAGTATTTGTTTGATGTTTTGACCCCTTGTACACCACGGTATAGTGTCTGGGGATAATAAAGTATGTGTTTGATGTTTTGACCCCTTGTACACCACGGTATAGTGTCTGGGGATAATAAAGTATTTGTTTGATGTTTTGACCCCTTGTTCACCACGGTATAGTGTCTGGGGATAATAAAGTATTTGTTTGATGTTTTGACCCCTTGTACACCACGGTATAGTGTCTGGGGATAATAAAGTATGTGTTTGATGTTTTGACCCCTTGTACACTGTATAGTTTCTGGGGATAATAAAGTATTTGTTTGATGTTTTGACCCCTTGTACACGGTATAGTGTCTGGGGATAATAAAGTATGTGTTTGATGTTTTGACCCCTTGTACACCACGGTATAGTGTCTGGGGATAATAAAGTATTTGTTTGATGTTTTGACCCCTTGTACACCACGGTATAGTGTCTGGGGATAATAAAGTATGTGTTTGATGTTTTGACCCCTTGTACACTGTATAGTTTCAGGGGATAATAAAGTATTTGTTTGATGTTTTGACCCCTTGTACACGGTATAGTGTCTGGGGATAATAAAGTATGTGTTTGATGTTTTGACCCCTTGTACACCACGGTATAGTGTCTGGGGATAATAAAGTATTTGTTTGATGTTTTGACCCCTTGTACACCACGGTATAGTGTCTGGGGATAATAAAGTATTTGTTTGATGTTTTGACCCCTTGTACACCACGGTATAGTGTCTGGGGATAATAAAGTATGTGTTTGATGTTTTGACCCCTTGTACACCACGGTATAGTGTCTGGGGATAATAAAGTATTTGTTTGATGTTTTGACCCCTTGTACACCACGGTATAGTTTCTGGGGATAATAAAGTATTTGTTTGATGTTTTGACCCCTTGTACACCACGGTATAGTGTCTGGGGATAATAAAGTATTTGTTTGATGCTTTGACCCCTTGTACACTGTATAGTGTCTGGGGATAATAAAGTATTTGTTTGATGTTTTGACCCCTTGTACACCACGGTATAGTGTCTGGGGATAATAAAGTATTTGTTTGATGTTTTGACCCCTTGTACACCACGGTATAGTGTCTGGGGATAATAAAGTATTTGTTTGATGTTTTGACCCCTTGTACACCACGGTATAGTTTCTGGGGATAATAAAGTATTTGTTTGATATTTTGACCCCTTGTACACCACGGTATAGTGTCTGGGGATAATAAAGTATTTGTTTGATGTTTTGACCCCTTGTACACCACGGTATAGTGTCTGGGGATAATAAAGTATGTGTTTGATGTTTTGACCCCTTGTACACCACGGTATAGTTTCTGGGGATAATAAAGTATTTGTTTGATGTTTTGACCCCTTGTACACTGTATAGTTTCTGGGGATAATAAAGTATTTGTTTGATGTTTTGACCCCTTGTACACCACGGTATATTGTCTGGGGATAATAAAGTATGTGTTTGATGTTTTGACCCCTTGTACACCACGGTATAGTGTCTGGGGATAATAAAGTATTTGTTTGATGTTTTGACCCCTTGTTCACCACGGTATAGTGTCTGGGGATAATAAAGTATTTGTTTGATGTTTTGACCCCTTGTACACCACGGTATAGTGTCTGGGGATAATAAAGTATGTGTTTGATGTTTTGACCCCTTGTACACTGTATAGTTTCTGGGGATAATAAAGTATTTGTTTGATGTTTTGACCCCTTGTACACGGTATAGTGTCTGGGGATAATAAAGTATGTGTTTGATGTTTTGACCCCTTGTACACCACGGTATAGTGTCTGGGGATAATAAAGTATTTGTTTGATGTTTTGACCCCTTGTACACCACGGTATAGTGTCTGGGGATAATAAAGTATTTGTTTGATGTTTTGACCCCTTGTACACCACGGTATAGTGTCTGGGGATAATAAAGTATGTGTTTGATGTTTTGACCCCTTGTACACCACGGTATAGTGTCTGGGGATAATAAAGTATTTGTTTGATGTTTTGACCCCTTGTACACCACGGTATAGTTTCTGGGGATAATAAAGTATTTGTTTGATGTTTTGACCCCTTGTACACCACGGTATAGTGTCTGGGGATAATAAAGTATTTGTTTGATGTTTTGACCCCTTGTACACTGTATAGTGTCTGGGGATAATAAAGTATTTGTTTGATGTTTTGACCCCTTGTACACCACGGTATAGTGTCTGGGGATAATAAAGTATTTGTTTGATGTTTTGACCCCTTGTACACCACGGTATAGTGTCTGGGGATAATAAAGTATTTGTTTGATGTTTTGACCCCTTGTACACCACGGTATAGTTTCTGGGGATAATAAAGTATTTGTTTGATATTTTGACCCCTTGTACACCACGGTATAGTGTCTGGGGATAATAAAGTATTTGTTTGATGTTTTGACCCCTTGTACACCACGGTATAGTGTCTGGGGATAATAAAGTATGTGTTTGATGTTTTGACCCCTTGTACACCACGGTATAGTTTCTGGGGATAATAAAGTATTTGTTTGATGTTTTGACCCCTTGTACACTGTATAGTTTCTGGGGATAATAAAGTATTTGTTTGATGTTTTGACCCCTTGTACACCACGGTATAGTGTCTGGGGATAATAAAGTATGTGTTTGATGTTTTGACCCCTTGTACACCACGGTATAGTGTCTGGGGATAATAAAGTATTTGTTTGATGTTTTGACCCCTTGTACACGGTATAGTGTCTGGGGATAATAAAGTATGTGTTTGATGTTTTGACCCCTTGTACACCACGGTATAGTGTCTGGGGATAATAAAGTATGTGTTTGATGTTTTGACCCCTTGTACACTGTATAGTTTCTGGGGATAATAAAGTATTTGTTTGATGTTTTGACCCCTTGTACACCACGGTATAGTTTCTGGGGATAATAAAGTATTTGTTTGATATTTTGACCCCTTGTACACCACGGTATAGTGTCTGGGGATAATAAAGTATTTGTTTGATGTTTTGACCCCTTGTACACCACGGTATAGTGTCTGGGGATAATAAAGTATTTGTTTGATGTTTTGACCCCTTGTACACTGTATAGTGTCTGGGGATAATAAAGTATGTGTTTGATGTTTTGACCCCTTGTACACCACGGTATAGTTTCTGGGGATAATAAAGTATTTGTTTGATGTTTTGACCCCTTGTACACTGTATAGTTTCTGGGGATAATAAAGTATTTGTTTGATGTTTTGACCCCTTGTACACCACGGTATAGTGTCTGGGGATCATAAAGTATTTGTTTGATGTTTTGACCCCTTGTACACCACGGTATAGTGTCTGGGGATAATAAAGTATGTGTTTGATGTTTTGACCCCTTGTACACCACGGCATAGTTTCTGGGGATAATAAAGTATTTGTTTGATGTTTTGACCCCTTGTACACGGTATAGTGTCTGGGGATAATAAAGTATGTGTTTGATGTTTTGACCCCTTGTACACCACGGTATAGTGTCTGGAGATAATAAAGTATTTGTTTGATGTTTTGACCCCTTGTACACCACGGTATAGTGTCTGGGGATAATAAAGTATTTGTTTGATGTTTTGACCCCTTGTACACTGTATAGTGTCGGGGGATAATAAAGTATGTGTTTGATGTTTTGACCCCTTGTACACGGTATAGTTTCTGGGGATAATAAAGTATGTGTTTGATGTTTTGACCCCTTGTACACCACGGTATAGTGTCTGGGGATAATAAAGTATTTGTTTGATGTTTTGACCCCTTGTACACCACGGTATAGTGTCTGGGGATAATAAAGTATTTGTTTGATGTTTTGACCCCTTGTACACCACGGTATAGTGTCTGGGGATAATAAAGTATTTGTTTGATGTTTTGACCCCTTGTACACCACGGTATAGTTTCTGGGGATAATAAAGTATTTGTTTGATATTTTGACCCCTTGTACACCACGGTATAGTGTCTGGGGATAATAAAGTATTTGTTTGATGTTTTGACCCCTTGTACACCACGGTATAGTTTCTGGGGATAATAAAGTATTTGTTTGATGTTTTGACCCCTTGTACACTGTATAGTTTCTGGGGATAATAAAGTATTTGTTTGATGTTTTGACCCCTTGTACACGGTATAGTGTCTGGGGATAATAAAGTATGTGTTTGATGTTTTGACCCCTTGTACACCACGGTATAGTGTCTGGGGATAATAAAGTATTTGTTTGATGTTTTGACCCCTTGTACACCACGGTATAGTGTCTGGGGATAATAAAGTATTTGTTTGATGTTTTGACCCCTTGTACACCACGGTATAGTGTCTGGGGATAATAAAGTATGTGTTTGATGTTTTGACCCCTTGTACACCACGGTATAGTGTCTGGGGATAATAAAGTATTTGTTTGATGTTTTGACCCCTTGTACACCACGGTATAGTTTCTGGGGATAATAAAGTATTTGTTTGATGTTTTGACCCCTTGTACACCACGGTATAGTGTCTGGGGATAATAAAGTATTTGTTTGATGTTTTGACCCCTTGTACACTGTATAGTGTCTGGGGATAATAAAGTATTTGTTTGATGTTTTGACCCCTTGTACACCACGGTATAGTGTCTGGGGATAATAAAGTATTTGTTTGATGTTTTGACCCCTTGTACACCACGGTATAGTGTCTGGGGATAATAAAGTATTTGTTTGATGTTTTGACCCCTTGTACACCACGGTATAGTTTCTGGGGATAATAAAGTATTCGTTTGATATTTTGACCCCTTGTACACCACGGTATAGTGTCTGGGGATAATAAAGTATTTGTTTGATGTTTTGACCCCTTGTACACCACGGTATAGTGTCTGGGGATAATCAAGTATGTGTTTGATGTTTTGACCCCTTGTACACCACGGTATAGTTTCTGGGGATAATAAAGTATTTGTTTGATGTTTTGACCCCTTGTACACTGTATAGTTTCTAGGGATAATAAAGTATTTGTTTGATGTTTTGACCCCTTGTACACCACGGTATAGTTTCTGGGGATAATAAAGTATGTGTTTGATGTTTTGACCCCTTGTACACCACGGTATAGTGTCTGGGGATAATAAAGTATTTGTTTGATGTTTTGACCCCTTGTTCACCACGGTATAGTGTCTGGGGATAATAAAGTATTTGTTTGATGTTTTGACCCCTTGTACACCACGGTATAGTGTCTGGGGATAATAAAGTATGTGTTTGATGTTTTGACCCCTTGTACACTGTATAGTTTCTGGGGATAATAAAGTATTTGTTTGATGTTTTGACCCCTTGTACACGGTATAGTGTCTGGGGATAATAAAGTATGTGTTTGATGTTTTGACCCCTTGTACACCACGGTATAGTGTCTGGGGATAATAAAGTATTTGTTTGATGTTTTGACCCCTTGTACACCACGGTATAGTGTCTGGGGATAATAAAGTATTTGTTTGATGTTTTGACCCCTTGTACACCACGGTATAGTGTCTGGGGATAATAAAGTATGTGTTTGATGTTTTGACCCCTTGTACACCACGGTATAGTGTCTGGGGATAATAAAGTATTTGTTTGATGTTTTGACCCCTTGTACACCACGGTATAGTTTCTGGGGATAATAAAGTATTTGTTTGATGTTTTGACCCCTTGTACACCACGGTATAGTGTCTGGGGATAATAAAGTATTTGTTTGATGTTTTGACCCCTTGTACACCACGGTATAGTGTCTGGGGATAATAAAGTATTTGTTTGATGTTTTGACCCCTTGTACACTGTATAGTGTCTGGGGATAATAAAGTATTTGTTTGATGTTTTGACCCCTTGTACACCACGGTATAGTGTCTGGGGATAATAAAGTATTTGTTTGATGTTTTGACCCCTTGTACACCACGGTATAGTGTCTGGGGATAATAAAGTATTTGTTTGATGTTTTGACCCCTTGTACACCACGGTATAGTTTCTGGGGATAATAAAGTATTTGTTTGATATTTTGACCCCTTGTACACCACGGTATAGTGTCTGGGGATAATAAAGTATTTGTTTGATGTTTTGACCCCTTGTACACCACGGTATAGTGTCTGGGGATAATAAAGTATGTGTTTGATGTTTTGACCCCTTGTACACCACGGTATAGTTTCTGGGGATAATAAAGTATTTGTTTGATGTTTTGACCCCTTGTACACTGTATAGTTTCTGGGGATAATAAAGTATTTGTTTGATGTTTTGACCCCTTGTACACCACGGTATAGTGTCTGGGGATAATAAAGTATGTGTTTGATGTTTTGACCCCTTGTACACCACGGTATAGTTTCTGGGGATAATAAAGTATTTGTTTGATGTTTTGACCCCTTGTACACGGTATAGTGTCTGGGGATAATAAAGTATGTGTTTGATGTTTTGACCCCTTGTACACCACGGTATAGTGTCTGGGGATAATAAAGTATGTGTTTGATGTTTTGACCCCTTGTACACTGTATAGTTTCTGGGGATAATAAAGTATTTGTTTGATGTTTTGACCCCTTGTACACCACGGTATAGTTTCTGGGGATAATAAAGTATTTGTTTGATATTTTGACCCCTTGTACACCACGGTATAGTGTCTGGGGATAATAAAGTATTTGTTTGATGTTTTGACCCCTTGTACACCACGGTATAGTGTCTGGGGATAATAAAGTATTTGTTTGATGTTTTGACCCCTTGTACACTGTATAGTGTCTGGGGATAATAAAGTATTTGTTTGATGTTTTGACCCCTTGTACACTGTATAGTGTCTGGGGATAATAAAGTATGTGTTTGATGTTTTGACCCCTTGTACACCACGGTATAGTTTCTGGGGATAATAAAGTATTTGTTTGATGTTTTGACCCCTTGTACACTGTATAGTTTCTGGGGATAATAAAGTATTTGTTTGATGTTTTGACCCCTTGTACACCACGGTATAGTGTCTGGGGATCATAAAGTATTTGTTTGATGTTTTGACCCCTTGTACACCACGGTATAGTGTCTGGGGATAATAAAGTATGTGTTTGATGTTTTGACCCCTTGTACACCACGGCATAGTTTCTGGGGATAATAAAGTATTTGTTTGATGTTTTGACCCCTTGTACACGGTATAGTGTCTGGGGATAATAAAGTATGTGTTTGATGTTTTGACCCCTTGTACACCACGGTATAGTGTCTGGAGATAATAAAGTATTTGTTTGATGTTTTGACCCCTTGTACACCACGGTATAGTGTCTGGGGATAATAAAGTATTTGTTTGATGTTTTGACCCCTTGTACACTGTATAGTGTCGGGGGATAATAAAGTATGTGTTTGATGTTTTGACCCCTTGTACACGGTATAGTTTCTGGGGATAATAAAGTATGTGTTTGATGTTTTGACCCCTTGTACACCACGGTATAGTGTCTGGGGATAATAAAGTATTTGTTTGATGTTTTGACCCCTTGTACACCACGGTATAGTGTCTGGGGATAATAAAGTATTTGTTTGATGTTTTGACCCCTTGTACACCACGGTATAGTGTCTGGGGATAATAAAGTATTTGTTTGATGTTTTGACCCCTTGTACACCACGGTATAGTTTCTGGGGATAATAAAGTATTTGTTTGATATTTTGACCCCTTGTACACCACGGTATAGTGTCTGGGGATAATAAAGTATTTGTTTGATGTTTTGACCCCTTGTACACCACGGTATAGTTTCTGGGGATAATAAAGTATTTGTTTGATGTTTTGACCCCTTGTACACTGTATAGTTTCTGGGGATAATAAAGTATTTGTTTGATGTTTTGACCCCTTGTACACGGTATAGTGTCTGGGGATAATAAAGTATGTGTTTGATGTTTTGACCCCTTGTACACCACGGTATAGTGTCTGGGGATAATAAAGTATTTGTTTGATGTTTTGACCCCTTGTACACCACGGTATAGTGTCTGGGGATAATAAAGTATTTGTTTGATGTTTTGACCCCTTGTACACCACGGTATAGTGTCTGGGGATAATAAAGTATGTGTTTGATGTTTTGACCCCTTGTACACCACGGTATAGTGTCTGGGGATAATAAAGTATTTGTTTGATGTTTTGACCCCTTGTACACCACGGTATAGTTTCTGGGGATAATAAAGTATTTGTTTGATGTTTTGACCCCTTGTACACCACGGTATAGTGTCTGGGGATAATAAAGTATTTGTTTGATGTTTTGACCCCTTGTACACTGTATAGTGTCTGGGGATAATAAAGTATTTGTTTGATGTTTTGACCCCTTGTACACCACGGTATAGTGTCTGGGGATAATAAAGTATTTGTTTGATGTTTTGACCCCTTGTACACCACGGTATAGTGTCTGGGGATAATAAAGTATTTGTTTGATGTTTTGACCCCTTGTACACCACGGTATAGTTTCTGGGGATAATAAAGTATTTGTTTGATATTTTGACCCCTTGTACACCACGGTATAGTGTCTGGGGATAATAAAGTATTTGTTTGATGTTTTGACCCCTTGTACACCACGGTATAGTGTCTGGGGATAATCAAGTATGTGTTTGATGTTTTGACCCCTTGTACACCACGGTATAGTTTCTGGGGATAATAAAGTATTTGTTTGATGTTTTGACCCCTTGTACACTGTATAGTTTCTAGGGATAATAAAGTATTTGTTTGATGTTTTGACCCCTTGTACACCACGGTATAGTGTCTGGGGATAATAAAGTATGTGTTTGATGTTTTGACCCCTTGTACACCACGGTATAGTGTCTGGGGATAATAAAGTATTTGTTTGATGTTTTGACCCCTTGTTCACCACGGTATAGTGTCTGGGGATAATAAAGTATTTGTTTGATGTTTTGACCCCTTGTACACCACGGTATAGTGTCTGGGGATAATAAAGTATGTGTTTGATGTTTTGACCCCTTGTACACTGTATAGTTTCTGGGGATAATAAAGTATTTGTTTGATGTTTTGACCCCTTGTACACGGTATAGTGTCTGGGGATAATAAAGTATGTGTTTGATGTTTTGACCCCTTGTACACCACGGTATAGTGTCTGGGGATAATAAAGTATTTGTTTGATGTTTTGACCCCTTGTACACCACGGTATAGTGTCTGGGGATAATAAAGTATTTGTTTGATGCTTTGACCCCTTGTACACCACGGTATAGTGTCTGGGGATAATAAAGTATGTGTTTGATGTTTTGACCCCTTGTACACCACGGTATAGTGTCTGGGGATAATAAAGTATTTGTTTGATGTTTTGACCCCTTGTACACCACGGTATAGTTTCTGGGGATAATAAAGTATTTGTTTGATGTTTTGACCCCTTGTACACCACGGTATAGTGTCTGGGGATAATAAAGTATTTGTTTGATGTTTTGACCCCTTGTACACTGTATAGTGTCTGGGGATAATAAAGTATTTGTTTGATGTTTTGACCCCTTGTACACCACGGTATAGTGTCTGGGGATAATAAAGTATTTGTTTGATGTTTTGACCCCTTGTACACCACGGTATAGTGTCTGGGGATAATAAAGTATTTGTTTGATGTTTTGACCCCTTGTACACCACGGTATAGTTTCTGGGGATAATAAAGTATTTGTTTGATGTTTTGACCCCTTGTACACTGTATAGTTTCTGGGGATAATAAAGTATTTGTTTGATGTTTTGACCCCTTGTACACCACGGTATAGTGTCTGGGGATAATAAAGTATGTGTTTGATGTTTTGACCCCTTGTACACCACGGTATAGTTTCTGGGGATAATAAAGTATTTGTTTGATGTTTTGACCCCTTGTACACGGTATAGTGTCTGGGGATAATAAAGTATGTGTTTGATGTTTTGACCCCTTGTACACCACGGTATAGTGTCTGGGGATAATAAAGTATGTGTTTGATGTTTTGACCCCTTGTACACTGTATAGTTTCTGGGGATAATAAAGTATTTGTTTGATGTTTTGACCCCTTGTACACCACGGTATAGTTTCTGGGGATAATAAAGTATTTGTTTGATATTTTGACCCCTTGTACACCACGGTATAGTGTCTGGGGATAATAAAGTATTTGTTTGATGTTTTGACCCCTTGTACACCACGGTATAGTGTCTGGGGATAATAAAGTATTTGTTTGATGTTTTGACCCCTTGTACACTGTATAGTGTCTGGGGATAATAAAGTATTTGTTTGATGTTCTGACCCCTTGTACACTGTATAGTGTCTGGGGATAATAAAGTATGTGTTTGATGTTTTGACCCCTTGTACACCACGGTATAGTTTCTGGGGATAATAAAGTATTTGTTTGATGTTTTGACCCCTTGTACACTGTATAGTTTCTGGGGATAATAAAGTATTTGTTTGATGTTTTGACCCCTTGTACACCACGGTATAGTGTCTGGGGATCATAAAGTATTTGTTTGATGTTTTGACCCCTTGTACACCACGGTATAGTGTCTGGGGATAATAAAGTATGTGTTTGATGTTTTGACCCCTTGTACACCACGGCATAGTTTCTGGGGATAATAAAGTATTTGTTTGATGTTTTGACCCCTTGTACACGGTATAGTGTCTGGGGATAATAAAGTATGTGTTTGATGTTTTGACCCCTTGTACACCACGGTATAGTGTCTGGGGATAATAAAGTATTTGTTTGATGTTTTGACCCCTTGTACTCCACGGTATAGTGTCTGGGGATAATAAAGTATTTGTTTGATGTTTTGACCCCTTGTACACTGTATAGTGTCGGGGGATAATAAAGTATGTGTTTGATGTTTTGACCCCTTGTACACGGTATAGTTTCTGGGGATAATAAAGTATGTGTTTGATGTTTTGACCCCTTGTACACCACGGTATAGTGTCTGGGGATAATAAAGTATTTGTTTGATGTTTTGACCCCTTGTACACCACGGTATAGTGTCTGGGGATAATAAAGTATTTGTTTGATGTTTTGACCCCTTGTACACCACGGTATAGTGTCTGGGGATAATAAAGTATTTGTTTGATGTTTTGACCCCTTGTACACCACGGTATAGTTTCTGGGGATAATAAAGTATTTGTTTGATATTTTGACCCCTTGTACACCACGGTATAGTGTCTGGGGATAATAAAGTATTTGTTTGATGTTTTGACCCCTTGTACACCACGGTATAGTGTCTGGGGATAATAAAGTATGTGTTTGATGTTTTGACCCCTTGTACACTGTATAGTTTCTGGGGATAATAAAGTATTTGTTTGATGTTTTGACCCCTTGTACACCACGGTATAGTGTCTGGGGATAATAAAGTATGTGTTTGATGTTTTGACCCCTTGTACACCACGGTATAGTTTCTGGGGATAATAAAGTATTTGTTTGATGTTTTGACCCCTTGTACACGGTATAGTGTCTGGGGATAATAAAGTATGTGTTTGATGTTTTGACCCCTTGTACACCACGGTATAGTGTCTGGGGATAATAAAGTATGTGTTTGATGTTTTGACCCCTTGTACACTGTATAGTTTCTGGGGATAATAAAGTATTTGTTTGATGTTTTGACCCCTTGTACACCACGGTATAGTTTCTGGGGATAATAAAGTATTTGTTTGATATTTTGACCCCTTGTACACCACGGTATAGTGTCTGGGGATAATAAAGTATTTGTTTGATGTTTTGACCCCTTGTACACCACGGTATAGTGTCTGGGGATAATAAAGTATTTGTTTGATGTTTTGACCCCTTGTACACTGTATAGTGTCTGGGGATAATAAAGTATTTGTTTGATGTTCTGACCCCTTGTACACTGTATAGTGTCTGGGGATAATAAAGTATGTGTTTGATGTTTTGACCCCTTGTACACCACGGTATAGTTTCTGGGGATAATAAAGTATTTGTTTGATGTTTTGACCCCTTGTACACTGTATAGTTTTTGGGGATAATAAAGTATTTGTTTGATGTTTTGACCCCTTGTACACCACGGTATAGTGTCTGGGAATCATAAAGTATTTGTTTGATGTTTTGACCCCTTGTACACCACGGTATAGTGTCTGGGGATAATAAAGTATGTGTTTGATGTTTTGACCCCTTGTACACCACGGCATAGTTTCTGGGGATAATAAAGTATTTGTTTGATGTTTTGACCCCTTGTACACGGTATAGTGTCTGGGGATAATAAAGTATGTGTTTGATGTTTTGACCCCTTGTACACCACGGTATAGTGTCTGGGGATAATAAAGTATTTGTTTGATGTTTTGACCCCTTGTACACCACGGTATAGTGTCTGGGGATAATAAAGTATTTGTTTGATGTTTTGACCCCTTGTACACTGTATAGTGTCGGGGGATAATAAAGTATGTGTTTGATGTTTTGACCCCTTGTACATGGTATAGTTTCTGGGGATAATAAAGTATGTGTTTGATGTTTTGACCCCTTGTACACCACGGTATAGTGTCTGGGGATAATAAAGTATTTGTTTGATGTTTTGACCCCTTGTACACCACGGTATAGTGTCTGGGGATAATAAAGTATTTGTTTGGTGTTTTGACCCCTTGTACACCACGGTATAGTGTCTGGGGATAATAAAGTATTTGTTTGATGTTTTGACCCCTTGTACACCACGGTATAGTGTCTGGGGATAATAAAGTATTTGTTTGATGTTTTGACCCCTTGTACACCACGGTATAGTGTCTGGGGATAATAAAGTATTTGTTTGATGTTTTGACCCCTTGTACACCACGGTATAGTTTCTGGGGATAATAAAGTATTTGTTTGATGTTTTGACCCCTTGTACACGGTATAGTGTCTGGGGATAATAAAGTATGTGTTTGATGTTTTGACTCCTTGTACACCACGGTATAGTGTCTGGGGATAATAAAGTATGTGTTTGATGTTTTGACCCCTTGTACACTGTATAGTTTCTGGGGATAATAAAGTATTTGTTTGATGTTTTGACCCCTTGTACACCACGGTATAGTTTCTGGGGATAATAAAGTATTTGTTTGATATTTTGACCCCTTGTACACCACGGTATAGTGTCTGGGGATAATAAAGTATTTGTTTGATGTTTTGACCCCTTGTACACCACGGTATAGTGTCTGGGGATAATAAAGTATTTGTTTGATGTTTTGACCCCTTGTACACTGTATAGTGTCTGGGGATAATAAAGTATTTGTTTGATGTTTTGACCCCTTGTACACTGTATAGTGTCTGGGGATAATAAAGTATGTGTTTGATGTTTTGACCCCTTGTACACCACGGTATAGTTTCTGGGGATAATAAAGTATTTGTTTGATGTTTTGACCCCTTGTACACTGTATAGTTTCTGGGGATAATAAAGTATTTGTTTGATGTTTTGACCCCTTGTACACCACGGTATAGTGTCTGGGGATCATAAAGTATTTGTTTGATGTTTTGACCCCTTGTACACCACGGTATAGTGTCTGGGGATAATAAAGTATGTGTTTGATGTTTTGACCCCTTGTACACCACGGCATAGTTTCTGGGGATAATAAAGTATTTGTTTGATGTTTTGACCCCTTGTACACGGTATAGTGTCTGGGGATAATAAAGTATGTGTTTGATGTTTTGACCCCTTGTACACCACGGTATAGTGTCTGGGGATAATAAAGTATTTGTTTGATGTTTTGACCCCTTGTACACCACGGTATAGTGTCTGGGGATAATAAAGTATTTGTTTGATGTTTTGACCCCTTGTACACTGTATAGTGTCGGGGGATAATAAAGTATGTGTTTGATGTTTTGACCCCTTGTACACGGTATAGTTTCTGGGGATAATAAAGTATGTGTTTGATGTTTTGACCCCTTGTACACCACGGTATAGTGTCTGGGGATAATAAAGTATTTGTTTGATGTTTTGACCCCTTGTACACCACGGTATAGTGTCTGGGGATAATAAAGTATTTGTTTGATGTTTTGACCCCTTGTACACCACGGTATAGTGTCTGGGGATAATAAAGTATTTGTTTGATGTTTTGACCCCTTGTACACCACGGTATAGTTTCTGGGGATAATAAAGTATTTGTTTGATATTTTGACCCCTTGTACACCACGGTATAGTGTCTGGGGATAATAAAGTATTTGTTTGATGTTTTGACCCCTTGTACACCACGGTATAGTTTCTGGGGATAATAAAGTATTTGTTTGATGTTTTGACCCCTTGTACACCACGGTATAGTTTCTGGGGATAATAAAGTATGTGTTTGATGTTTTGACCCCTTGTACACCACGGTATAGTGTCTGGGGATAATAAAGTATTTGTTTGATGTTTTGACCCCTTGTTCACCATGGTATAGTGTCTGGGGATAATAAAGTATTTGTTTGATGTTTTGACCCCTTGTACACCACGGTATAGTGTCTGGGGATAATAAAGTATGTGTTTGATGTTTTGACCCCTTGTACACTGTATAGTTTCTGGGGATAATAAAGTATTTGTTTGATGTTTTGACCCCTTGTACACGGTATAGTGTCTGGGGATAATAAAGTATGTGTTTGATGTTTTGACCCCTTGTACACCACGGTATAGTGTCTGGGGATAATAAAGTATTTGTTTGATGTTTTGACCCCTTGTACACCACGGTATAGTGTCTGGGGATAATAAAGTATTTGTTTGATGTTTTGACCCCTTGTACACCACGGTATAGTGTCTGGGGATAATAAAGTATTTGTTTGATGTTTTGACCCCTTGTACACCACGGTATAGTGTCTGGGGATAATAAAGTATGTGTTTGATGTTTTGACCCCTTGTACACCACGGTATAGTGTCTGGGGATAATAAAGTATTTGTATGATGTTTTGACCCCTTGTACACCACGGTATAGTTTCTGGGGATAATAAAGTATTTGTTTGATGTTTTGACCCCTTGTACACCACGGTATAGTGTCTGGGGATAATAAAGTATTTGATTGATGTTTTGACCCCTTGTACACTGTATAGTGTCTGGGGATAATAAAGTATTTGTTTGATGTTTTGACCCCTTGTACACCACGGTATAGTGTCTGGGGATAATAAAGTATTTGTTTGATGTTTTGACCCCTTGTACACCACGGTATAGTGTCTGGGGATAATAAAGTATTTGTTTGATGTTTTGACCCCTTGTACACCACGGTATAGTTTCTGGGGATAATAAAGTATTTGTTTGATATTTTGACCCCTTGTACACCACGGTATAGTGTCTGGGGATAATAAAGTATTTGTTTGATGTTTTGACCCCTTGTACACCACGGTATAGTGTCTGGGGATAATAAAGTATGTGTTTGATGTTTTGACCCCTTGTACACCACGGTATAGTTTCTGGGGATAATAAAGTATTTGTTTGATGTTTTGACCCCTTGTACACTGTATAGTTTCTGGGGATAATAAAGTATTTGTTTGATGTTTTGACCCCTTGTACACCACGGTATAGTGTCTGGGGATAATAAAGTATGTGTTTGATGTTTTGACCCCTTGTACACCACGGTATAGTTTCTGGGGATAATAAAGTATTTGTTTGATGTTTTGACCCCTTGTACACGGTATAGTGTCTGGGGATAATAAAGTATGTGTTTGATGTTTTGACCCCTTGTACACCACGGTATAGTGTCTGGGGATAATAAAGTATGTGTTTGATGTTTTGACCCCTTGTACACTGTATAGTTTCTGGGGATAATAAAGTATTTGTTTGATGTTTTGACCCCTTGTACACCACGGTATAGTTTCTGGGGATAATAAAGTATTTGTTTGATATTTTGACCCCTTGTACACCACGGTATAGTGTCTGGGGATAATAAAGTATTTGTTTGATGTTTTGACCCCTTGTACACCACGGTATAGTGTCTGGGGATAATAAAGTATTTGTTTGATGTTTTGACCCCTTGTACACTGTATAGTGTCTGGGGATAATAAAGTATTTGTTTGATGTTCTGACCCCTTGTACACTGTATAGTGTCTGGGGATAATAAAGTATGTGTTTGATGTTTTGACCCCTTGTACACCACGGTATAGTTTCTGGGGATAATAAAGTATTTGTTTGATGTTTTGACCCCTTGTACACTGTATAGTTTCTGGGGATAATAAAGTATTTGTTTGATGTTTTGACCCCTTGTACACCACGGTATAGTGTCTGGGGATCATAAAGTATTTGTTTGATGTTTTGACCCCTTGTACACCACGGTATAGTGTCTGGGGATAATAAAGTATGTGTTTGATGTTTTGACCCCTTGTACACCACGGCATAGTTTCTGGGGATAATAAAGTATTTGTTTGATGTTTTGACCCCTTATACACGGTATAGTGTCTGGGGATAATAAAGTATGTGTTTGATGTTTTGACCCCTTGTACACCACGGTATAGTGTCTGGGGATAATAAAGTATTTGTTTGATGTTTTGACCCCTTGTACACCACGGTATAGTGTCTGGGGATAATAAAGTATTTGTTTGATGTTTTGACCCCTTGTACACTGTATAGTGTCTGGGGATAATAAAGTATGTGTTTGATGTTTTGACCCCTTGTACACGGTATAGTTTCTGGGGATAATAAAGTATGTGTTTGATGTTTTGACCCCTTGTACACCACGGTATAGTGTCTGGGGATAATAAAGTATTTGTTTGATGTTTTGACCCCTTGTACACCACGGTATAGTGTCTGGGGATAATAAAGTATTTGTTTGATGTTTTGACCCCTTGTACACCACGGTATAGTGTCTGGGGATAATAAAGTATTTGTTTGATGTTTTGACCCCTTGTACACCACGGTATAGTGTCTGGGGATAATAAAGTATTTGTTTGATGTTTTGACCCCTTGTACACCACGGTATAGTGTCTGGGGATAATAAAGTATTTGTTTGATGTTTTGACCCCTTGTACACCACGGTATAGTTTCTGGGGATAATAAAGTATTTGTTTGATGTTTTGACCCCTTGTACACGGTATAGTGTCTGGGGATAATAAAGTATGTGTTTGATGTTTTGACCCCTTGTACACCACGGTATAGTGTCTGGGGATAATAAAGTATGTGTTTGATGTTTTGACCCCTTGTACACTGTATAGTTTCTGGGGATAATAAAGTATTTGTTTGATGTTTTGACCCCTTGTACACCACGGTATAGTTTCTGGGATAATAAAGTATTTGTTTGATATTTTGACCCCATGTACACCACGGTATAGTGTCTGGGGATAATAAAGTATTTGTTTGATGTTTTGACCCCTTGTACACCACGGTATAGTGTCTGGGGATAATAAAGTATTTGTTTGATGTTTTGACCCCTTGTAAACTGTATAGTGTCTGGGGATAATAAAGTATTTGTTTGATGTTTTGACCCCTTGTACACTGTATAGTGTCTGGGGATAATAAAGTATGTGTTTGATGTTTTGACCCCTTGTACACCACGGTATAGTTTCTGGGGATAATAAAGCATTTGTTTGATGTTTTGACCCCTTGTACACTGTATAGTTTCTGGGGATAATAAAGTATTTGTTTGATGTTTTGACCCCTTGTACACCACGGTATAGTGTCTGGGGATCATAAAGTATTTGTTTGATGTTTTGACCCCTTGTACACCACGGCATAGTGTCTGGGGATAATAAAGTATGTGTTTGATGTTTTGACCCCTTGTACACCACGGCATAGTTTCTGGGGATAATAAAGTATTTGTTTGATGTTTTGACCCCTTGTACACGGTATAGTGTCTGGGGATAATAAAGTATGTGTTTGATGTTTTGACCCCTTGTACACCACGGTATAGTGTCTGGGGATAATAAAGTATTTGTTTGATGTTTTGACCCCTTGTACACGGTATAGTGTCTGGGGATAATAAAGTATGTGTTTGATGTTTTGACCCCTTGTACACCACGGTATAGTGTCTGGGGATAATAAAGTATGTGTTTGATGTTTTGACCCCTTGTACACTGTATAGTTTCTGGGGATAATAAAGTATTTGTTTGATGTTTTGACCCCTTGTACACCACGGTATAGTTTCTGGGGATAATAAAGTATTTGTTTGATATTTTGACCCCTTGTACACCACGGTATAGTGTCTGGGGATAATAAAGTATTTGTTTGATGTTTTGACCCCTTGTACACCACGGTATAGTGTCTGGGGATAATAAAGTATTTGTTTGATGTTTTGACCCTTGTACACTGTATAGTGTCTGGGGATAATAAAGTATTTGTTTGATGTTCTGACCCCTTGTACACTGTATAGTGTCTGGGGATAATAAAGTATGTGTTTGATGTTTTGACCCCTTGTACACCACGGTATAGTTTCTGGGGATAAAAAGTATTTGTTTGATGTTTTGACCCCTTGTACACTGTATAGTTTCTGGGGATAATAAAGTATTTGTTTGATGTTTTGACCCCTTGTACACCACGGTATAGTGTCTGGGGATCATAAAGTATTTGTTTGATGTTTTGACCCCTTGTACACCACGGTATAGTGTCTGGGGATAATAAAGTATGTGTTTGATGTTTTGACCCCTTGTACACCACGCATAGTTTCTGGGGATAATAAAGTATTTGTTTGATGTTTTGACCCCTTGTACACGGTATAGTGTCTGGGGATAATAAAGTATGTGTTTGATGTTTTGACCCCTTGTACACCACGGTATAGTGTCTGGGGATAATAAAGTATTTGTTTGATGTTTTGACCCCTTGTACACCACGGTATAGTGTCTGGGGATAATAAAGTATTTGTTTGATGTTTTGACCCCTTGTACACTGTATAGTGTCGGGGGATAATAAAGTATGTGTTTGATGTTTTGACCCCTTGTACACGGTATAGTTTCTGGGGATAATAAAGTATGTGTTTGATGTTTTGACCCCTTGTACACCACGGTATAGTGTCTGGGGATAATAAAGTATTTGTTTGATGTTTTGACCCCTTGTACACCACGGTATAGTGTCTGGGGATAATAAAGTATTTGTTTGATGTTTTGACCCCTTGTACACCACGGTATAGTGTCTGGGGATAATAAAGTATTTGTTTGATGTTTTGACCCCTTGTACACCACGGTATAGTGTCTGGGGATAATAAAGTATGTGTTTGATGTTTTGACCCCTTGTACACCACGGTATAGTGTCTGGGGATAATAAAGTATTTGTTTGATGTTTTGACCCCTTGTACACCACGGTATAGTGTCTGGGGATAATAAAGTATTTGTTTGATGTTTTGACCCCTTGTACACCACGGTATAGTTTCTGGGGATAATAAAGTATTTGTTTGATGTTTTGACCCCTTGTACACGGTATAGTGTCTGGGGATAATAAAGTATGTGTTTGATGTTTTGACCCCTTGTACACCACGGTATAGTGTCTGGGGATAATAAAGTATGTGTTTGATGTTTTGACCCCTTGTACACTGTATAGTTTCTGGGGATAATAAAGTATTTGTTTGATGTTTTGACCCCTTGTACACCACGGTATAGTTTCTGGGGATAATAAAGTATTTGTTTGATATTTTGACCCCTTGTACACCACGGTATAGTGTCTGGGGATAATAAAGTATTTGTTTGATGTTTTGACCCCTTGTACACCACGGTATAGTGTCTGGGGATAATAAAGTATTTGTTTGATGTTTTGACCCCTTGTACACTGTATAGTGTCTGGGGATAATAAAGTATTTGTTTGATGTTTTGACCCCTTGTACACTGTATAGTGTCTGGGGATAATAAAGTATGTGTTTGATGTTTTGACCCCTTGTACACCACGGTATAGTTTCTGGGGATAATAAAGTATTTGTTTGATGTTTTGACCCCTTGTACACTGTATAGTTTCTGGGGATAATAAAGTATTTGTTTGATGTTTTGACCCCTTGTACACCACGGTATAGTGTCTGGGGATCATAAAGTATTTGTTTGATGTTTTGACCCCTTGTACACCACGGCATAGTTTCTGGGGATAATAAAGTATTTGTTTGATGTTTTGACCCCTTGTACACGGTATAGTGTCTGGGGATAATAAAGTATGTGTTTGATGTTTTGACCCCTTGTACACCACGGTATAGTGTCTGGGGATAATAAAGTATTTGTTTGATGTTTTGACCCCTTGTACACCACGGTATAGTGTCTGGGGATAATAAAGTATTTGTTTGATGTTTTGACCCCTTGTACACTGTATAGTGTCGGGGGATAATAAAGTATGTGTTTGATGTTTTGACCCCTTGTACACGGTATAGTTTCTGGGGATAATAAAGTATGTGTTTGATGTTTTGACCCCTTGTACACCACGGTATAGTGTCTGGGGATAATAAAGTATTTGTTTGATGTTTTGACCCCTTGTACACCACGGTATAGTGTCTGGGGATAATAAAGTATTTGTTTGATGTTTTGACCCCTTGTACACCACGGTATAGTGTCTGGGGATAATAAAGTATTTGTTTGATGTTTTGACCCCTTGTACACCACGGTATAGTTTCTGGGGATAATAAAGTATTTGTTTGATATTTTGACCCCTTGTACACCACGGTATAGTGTCTGGGGATAATAAAGTATTTGTTTGATGTTTTGACCCCTTGTACACCACGGTATAGTTTCTGGGGATAATAAAGTATTTGTTTGATGTTTTGACCCCTTGTACACCACGGTATAGTTTCTGGGGATAATAAAGTATGTGTTTGATGTTTTGACCCCTTGTACACCACGGTATAGTGTCTGGGGATAATAAAGTATTGGTTTGATGTTTTGACCCCTTGTTCACCATGGTATAGTGTCTGGGGATAATAAAGTATTTGTTTGATGTTTTGACCCCTTGTACACCACGGTATAGTGTCTGGGGATAATAAAGTATGTGTTTGATGTTTTGACCCCTTGTACACTGTATAGTTTCTGGGGATAATAAAGTATTTGTTTGATGTTTTGACCCCTTGTACACGGTATAGTATGTGTTTGATGTTTTGACCCCTTGTACACCACGGTATAGTGTCTGGGGATAATAAAGTATTTGTTTGATGTTTTGACCCCTTGTACACCACGGTATAGTGTCTGGGGATAATAAAGTATTTGTTTGATGTTTTGACCCCTTGTACACCACGGTATAGTGTCTGGGGATAATAAAGTATTTGTTTGATGTTTTGACCCCTTGTACACCACGGTATAGTTTCTGGGGATAATAAAGTATTTGTTTGATGTTTTGACCCCTTGTACACCACGGTATAGTGTCTGGGGATAATAAAGTATGTGTTTGATGTTTTGACCCCTTGTACACTGTATAGTTTCTGGGGATAATAAAGTATTTGTTTGATGTTTTGACCCCTTGTACACCACGGTATAGTTTCTGGGGATAATAAAGTATTTGTTTGATGTTTTGACCCCTTGTACACCACGGTATAGTTTCTGGGGATAATAAAGTATTTGTTTGATGTTTTGACCCCTTGTACACCACGGTATAGTGTCTGGGGATAATAAAGTATTTGTTTGATGTTTTGACCCCTTGTACACTGTAGAGTGTCTGGGGATAATAAAGTATTTGTTTGATGTTTTGACCCCTTGTACACCACGGTATAGTGTCTGGGGATAATAAAGTATTTGTTTGATGTTTTGACCCCTTGTACACCACGGTATAGTGTCTGTGGATAATAAAGTATTTGTTTGATGTTTTGACCCCTTGTACACCACGGTATAGTTTCTGGGGATAATAAAGTATGTGTTTGATGTTTTGACCCCTTGTACACCACGGTATAGTTTCTGGGGATAATAAAGTATTTGTTTGATGTTTTGACCCCTTGTACACCACGGTATAGTTTCTGGGGATAATAAAGTATGTGTTTGATGTTTTGACCCCTTGTACACCACGGTATAGTGTCTCGGGATAATAAAGTATTTGTTTGATGTTTTGACCCCTTGTACACCACGGTATAGTGTCTGGGGATAATAAAGTATTTGTTTGATGTTTTGACCCCTTGTACACCACGGTATAGTGTCTGGGGATAATAAAGTATGTGTTTGATGTTTTGACCCCTTGTACACCACGGTATAGTTTCTGGGGATAATAAAGTATTTGTTTGATGTTTTGACCCCTTGTACACCACGGTATAGTGTCTGGGGATAATAAAGTATGTGTTTGATGTTTTGACCCCTTGTACACTGTATAGTGTCTGGGGATAATAAAGTATTTGTTTGATGTTTTGACCCCTTGTACACTGTATAGTGTCTGGGGATAATAAAGTATGTGTTTGATGTTTTGACCCCTTGTACACCACGGTATAGTGTCTGGGGATAATAAAGTATTTGTTTGATGTTTTGACCCCTTGTACACCACGGTATAGTGTCTGGGGATAATAAAGTATTTGTTTGATGTTTTGACCTCTTGTACACCACGGTATAGTTTCTGGGGATAATAAAGTATTTGTTTGATGTTTTGACCCCTTGTACACCACGGTATAGTGTCTGGGGATAATAAAGTATTTGTTTGATGTTTTGACCCCTTGTACACTGTATAGTGTCTGGGGATAATAAAGTATGTGTTTGATGTTTTGACCCCTTGTACACCACGGTATAGTGTCTGGGGATAATAAAGTATTTGTTTGATGTTTTGACCCCTTGTACACTGTATAGTGTCTGGGGATAATAAAGTATTTGTTTGATGTTTTTACCCCTTGTACACTGTATAGTGTCTGGGGATAATAAAGTATGTGTTTGATGTTTTGACCCCTTGTACACCACGGTATAGTGTCTGGGGATAATAAAGTATTTGTTTGATGTTTTGACCCCTTGTACACCACGGTATAGTGTCTGGGGATAATAAAGTATTTGTTTGATGTTTTGACCCCTTGTACACCACGGTATAGTGTCTGGGGATAATAAAGTATTTGTTTGATGTTTTGACCCCTTGTACACCACGGTATAGTGTCTGGGGATAATAAAGTATGTGTTTGATGTTTTGACCCCTTGTACACCACGGTATAGTGTCTGGGGATAATAAAGTATGTGTTTGATGTTTTGACCCCTTGTACACCACGGTATAGTGTCTGGGGATAATAAAGTATGTGTTTGATGTTTTGACCCCTTGTACACCACGGTATAGCCTCTGGGGATAATAAAGTATGTGTTTGATGTTTTGACCCCTTGTACACTGTATAGTGTCTGGGGATAATAAAGTATTTGTTTGATGTTTTGACCCCTTGTACACCACGGTATAGTGTCTGGGGATAATAAAGTATTTGTTTGATGTTTTGACCCCTTGTACACCACGGTATAGCCTCTGGCGATAATAAAGTATGTGTTTGATGTTTTGACCCCTTGTACACTGTATAGTGTCTGGGGATAATAAAGTATTTGTTTGATGTTTTGACCCCTTGTACACCACGGTATAGTGTCTGGGGATAATAAAGTATGTGTTTGATGTTTTGACCCCTTGTACACCACGGTATAGTGTCTGGGGATAATAAAGTATTTGTTTGATGTTTTGACCCCTTGTACACTGTATAGTGTCTGGGGATAATAAAGTATTTGTTTGATGTTTTGACCCCTTGTACACTGTATAGTGTCTGGGGATAATAAAGTATTTGTTTGATGTTTTGACCCCTTGTACACCACGGTATAGTGTCTGGGGATAATAAAGTATTTGTTTGATGTTTTGACCCCTTGTACACCACGGTATAGTGTCTGGGGATAATAAAGTATTTGTTTGATGTTTTGACCCCTTGTACACCACGGTATAGTGTCTGGGGATAATAAAGTATGTGTTTGATGTTTTGACCCCTTGTACACCACGGTATAGTGTCTGGGGATAATAAAGTATGTGTTTGATGTTTTGACCCCTTGTACACTGTATAGTGTCTGGGGATAATAAAGTATGTGTTTGATGTTTTGACCCCTTGTACACCACGGTATAGTGTCTGGGGATAATAAAGTATTTGTTTGATGTTTTGACCCCTTGTACACCACGGTATAGTGTCTGGGGATAATAAAGTATTTGTTTGATGTTTTGACCCCTTGTACACTGTATAGTGTCTGGGGATAATAAAGTATTTGTTTGATGTTTTGACCCCTTGTACACCACGGTATAGTGTCTGTGGATAATAAAGTATTTGTTTGATGTTTTGACCCCTTGTACACCACGGTATAGTTTCTGGGGATAATAAAGTATGTGTTTGATGTTTTGACCCCTTGTACACCACGGTATAGTTTCTGGGGATAATAAAGTATTTGTTTGATGTTTTGACCCCTTGTACACCACGGTATAGTTTCTGGGGATAATAAAGTATGTGTTTGATGTTTTGACCCCTTGTACACCACGGTATAGTGTCTGGGGATAATAAAGTATTTGTTTGATGTTTTGACCCCTTGTACACCACGGTATAGTGTCTGGGGATAATAAAGTATTTGTTTGATGTTTTGACCCCTTGTACACCACGGTATAGTGTCTGGGGATAATAAAGTATGTGTTTGATGTTTTGACCCCTTGTACACCACGGTATAGTTTCTGGGGATAATAAAGTATTTGTTTGATGTTTTGACCCCTTGTACACCACGGTATAGTGTCTGGGGATAATAAAGTATGTGTTTGATGTTTTGACCCCTTGTACACTGTATAGTGTCTGGGGATAATAAAGTATTTGTTTGATGTTTTGACCCCTTGTACACTGTATAGTGTCTGGGGATAATAAAGTATGTGTTTGATGTTTTGACCCCTTGTACACCACGGTATAGTGTCTGGGGATAATAAAGTATTTGTTTGATGTTTTGACCCCTTGTACACCACGGTATAGTGTCTGGGGATAATAAAGTATTTGTTTGATGTTTTGACCCCTTGTACACCACGGTATAGTTTCTGGGGATAATAAAGTATTTGTTTGATGTTTTGACCCCTTGTACACCACGGTATAGTGTCTGGGGATAATAAAGTATTTGTTTGATGTTTTGACCCCTTGTACACTGTATAGTGTCTGGGGATAATAAAGTATGTGTTTGATGTTTTGACCCCTTGTACACCACGGTATAGTGTCTGGGGATAATAAAGTATTTGTTTGATGTTTTGACCCCTTGTACACTGTATAGTGTCTGGGGATAATAAAGTATTTGTTTGATGTTTTTAACCCTTGTACACTGTATAGTGTCTGGGGATAATAAAGTATGTGTTTGATGTTTTGACCCCTTGTACACCACGGTATAGTGTCTGGGGATAATAAAGTATTTGTTTGATGTTTTGACCCCTTGTACACCACGGTATAGTGTCTGGGGATAATAAAGTATTTGTTTGATGTTTTGACCCCTTGTACACCACGGTATAGTGTCTGGGGATAATAAAGTATTTGTTTGATGTTTTGACCCCTTGTACACCACGGTATAGTGTCTGGGGATAATAAAGTATGTGTTTGATGTTTTGACCCCTTGTACACCACGGTATAGTGTCTGGGGATAATAAAGTATGTGTTTGATGTTTTGACCCCTTGTACACCACGGTATAGTGTCTGGGGATAATAAAGTATGTGTTTGATGTTTTGACCCCTTGTACACTACGGTATAGCCTCTGGGGATAATAAAGTATGTGTTTGATGTTTTGACCCCTTGTACACTGTATAGTGTCTGGGGATAATAAAGTATTTGTTTGATGTTTTGACCCCTTGTACACCACGGTATAGTGTCTGGGGATAATAAAGTATTTGTTTGATGTTTTGACCCCTTGTACACCACGGTATAGCCTCTGGGGATAATAAAGTATGTGTTTGATGTTTTGACCCCTTGTACACTGTATAGTGTCTGGGGATAATAAAGTATTTGTTTGATGTTTTGACCCCTTGTACACCACGGTATAGTGTCTGGGGATAATAAAGTATGTGTTTGATGTTTTGACCCCTTGTACACCACGGTATAGTGTCTGGGGATAATAAAGTATTTGTTTGATGTTTTGACCCCTTGTACACTGTATAGTGTCTGGGGATAATAAAGTATTTGTTTGATGTTTTGACCCCTTGTACACTGTATAGTGTCTGGGGATAATAAAGTATTTGTTTGATGTTTTGACCCCTTGTACACCACGGTATAGTGTCTGGGGATAATAAAGTATTTGTTTGATGTTTTGACCCCTTGTACACCACGGTATAGTGTCTGGGGATAATAAAGTATTTGTTTGATGTTTTGACCCCTTGTACACTGTATAGTGTCTGGGGATAATAAAGTATGTGTTTGATGTTTTGACCCCTTGTACACCACGGTATAGTGTCTGGGGATAATAAAGTATGTGTTTGATGTTTTGACCCCTTGTACACTGTATAGTGTCTGGGGATAATAAAGTATTTGTTTGATGTTTTGACCCCTTGTACACTGTATAGTTTCTGGGGATAATAAAGTATTTGTTTGATGTTTTGACCCCTTGTACACCACGGTATAGTGTCTGGGGATAATAAAGTATTTGTTTGATGTTTTGACCCCTTGTACACCACGGTATAGTGTCTGGGGATAATAAAGTATTTGTTTGATGTTTTGACCCCTTGTACACCACGGTATAGTGTCTGGGGATAATAAAGTATTTGTTTGATGTTTTGACCCCTTGTACACTGTATAGTTTCTGGGGATAATAAAGTATTTGTTTGATGTTTTGACCCCTTGTACACCACGGTATAGTGTCTGGGGATAATAAAGTATGTGTTTGATGTTTTGACCCCTTGTACACCACGGTATAGTGTCTGGGGATAATAAAGTATTTGTTTGATGTTTTGATCCCTTGTACACCACGGTATAGTGTCTGGGGATAATAAAGTATGTGTTTGATGTTTTGACCCCTTGTACACTGTATAGTGTCTGGGGATAATAAAGTATTTGTTTGATGTTTTGACCCCTTGTACACCACGGTATAGTGTCTGGGGATAATAAAGTATTTGTTTGATGTTTTGACCCCTTGTACACCACGGTATAGTGTCTGGGGATAATAAAGTATTTGTTTGATGTTTTGACCCCTTGTACACCACGGTATAGTGTCTGGGGATAATAAAGTATGTGTTTGATGTTTTGACCCCTTGTACACCACGGTATAGTGTCTGGGGATAATAAAGTATTTGTTTGATGTTTTGACCCCTTGTACACCACGGTATAGTGTCTGGGGATAATAAAGTATTTGTTTGATATTTTGACCCCTTGTACACCACGGTATAGTGTCTGGGGATAATAAAGTATTTGTTTGATGTTTTGACCCCTTGTACACCACGGTATAGTGTCTGGGGATAATAAAGTATGTGTTTGATGTTTTGACCCCTTGTACACCACGGTATAGTGTCTGGGGATAATAAAGTATTTGTTTGATGTTTTGACCCCTTGTACACTGTATAGTGTCTGGGGATAATAAAGTATTTGTTTGATGTTTTGACCCCTTGTACACTGTATAGTGTCTGGGGATAATAAAGTATTTGTTTGATGTTTTGACCCCTTGTACACCACGGTATAGTGTCTGGGGATAATAAAGTATTTGTTTGATGTTTTGACCCCTTGTACACCACGGTATAGTGTCTGGGGATAATAAAGTATTTGTTTGATGTTTTGACCCCTTGTACACCACGGTATAGTGTCTGGGGATAATAAAGTATGTGTTTGATGTTTTGACCCCTTGTACACCACGGTATAGTGTCTGGGGATAATAAAGTATGTGTTTGATGTTTTGACCCCTTGTACACTGTATAGTGTCTGGGGATAATAAAGTATTTGTTTGATGTTTTGACCCCTTGTACACGGTATAGTGTCTGGGGATAATAAAGTATTTGTTTGATGTTTTGACCCCTTGTACACCACGGTATAGTGTCTGGGGATAATAAAGTATTTGTTTGATGTTTTGACCCCTTGTACACCACGGTATAGTGTCTGGGGATAATAAAGTATTTGTTTGATGTTTTGACCCCTTGTACACTGTATAGTGTCTGGGGATAATAAAGTATTTGTTTGATGTTTTGACCCCTTGTACACTGTATAGTGTCTGGGGATAATAAAGTATTTGTTTGATGTTTTGACCCCTTGTACACCACGGTATAGTGTCTGGGGATAATAAAGTATTTGTTTGATATTTTGACCCCTTGTACACCACGGTATAGTGTCTGGGGATAATAAAGTATTTGTTTGATGTTTTGACCCCTTGTACACCACGGTATAGTGTCTGGGGATAATAAAGTATGTGTTTGATGTTTTGACCCCTTGTACACCACGGTATAGTGTCTGGGGATAATAAAGTATTTGTTTGATGTTTTGACCCCTTGTACACTGTATAGTGTCTGGGGATAATCAAGTATTTGTTTGATGTTTTGACCCCTTGTACACTGTATAGTGTCTGGGGATAATAAAGTATTTGTTTGATGTTTTGACCCCTTGTACACCACGGTATAGTGTCTGGGGATAATAAAGTATTTGTTTGATGTTTTGACCCCTTGTACACCACGGTATAGTGTCTGGGGATAATAAAGTATTTGTTTGATGTTTTGACCCCTTGTACACCACGGTATAGTGTCTGGGGATAATAAAGTATGTGTTTGATGTTTTGACCCCTTGTACACCACGGTATAGTGTCTGGGGATAATAAAGTATTTGTTTGATGTTTTGACCCCTTGTACACCACGGTATAGTTTCTGGGGATAATAAAGTATTTGTTTGATGTTTTGACCCCTTGTACACTGTATAGTGTCTGGGGATAATAAAGTATGTGTTTGATGTTTTGACCCCTTGTACACCACGGTATAGTGTCTGGGGATAATAAAGTATTTGTTTGATGTTTTGACCCCTTGTACACCACGGTATAGTTTCTGGGGATAATAAAGTATTTGTTTGATGTTTTGACCCCTTGTACACCACGTATAGTGTCTGGGGATAATAAAGTATTTGTTTGATGTTTTGACCCCTTGTACACCACGGTATAGTTTCTGGGGATAATAAAGTATTTGTTTGATGTTTTGACCCCTTGTACACTGTATAGTGTCTGGGGATAATAAAGTATTTGTTTGATGTTTTGACCCCTTGTACACCACGGTATAGTGTCTGGGGATAATAAAGTATTTGTTTGATGTTTTGAACCCTTGTACACCACGGTATAGTGTCTGGGGATAATAAAGAATGTGTTTGATGTTTTGACCCCTTGTACACCACGGTATAGTGTCTGGGGATAATAAAGTATTTGTTTGATGTTTTGACCCCTTGTACACTGTATAGTGTCTGGGGATAATAAAGTATTTGTTTGATGTTTTGACCCCTTGTACACCACGGTATAGTGTCTGGGGATAATAAAGTATGTGTTTGATGTTTTGACCCCTTGTACACCACGGTATAGTGTCTGGGGATAATAAAGTATGTGTTTGATGTTTTGACCCCTTGTACACCACGGTATAGCCTCTGGGGATAATAAAGTATGTGTTTGATGTTTTGACCCCTTGTACACTGTATAGTGTCTGGGGATAATAAAGTATTTGTTTGATGTTTTGACCCCTTGTACACCACGGTATAGTGTCTGGGGATAATAAAGTATGTGTTTGATGTTTTGACCCCTTGTACACCACGGTATAGTGTCTGGGGATAATAAAGTATTTGTTTGATGTTTTGACCCCTTGTACACTGTATAGTGTCTGGGGATAATAAAGTATGTGTTTGATGTTTTGACCCCTTGTACACCACGGTATAGTGTCTGGGGATAATAAAGTATGTGTTTGATGTTTTGACCCCTTGTACACTGTATAGTGTCTGGGGATAATAAAGTATTTGTTTGATGTTTTGACCCCTTGTACACTGTATAGTTTCTGGGGATAATAAAGTATTTGTTTGATGTTTTGACCCCTTGTACACCACGGTATAGTGTCTGGGGATAATAAAGTATTTGTTTGATGTTTTGACCCCTTGTACACCACGGTATAGTGTCTGGGGATAATAAAGTATTTGTTTGATGTTTTTACCACTTGTACACCACGGTATAGTTTCTGGGGATAATAAAGTATTTGTTTGATGTTTTGACCCCTTGTACACCACGGTATAGTTTCTGGGGATAATAAAGTAGGTGTTTGATGTTTTGACCCCTTGTACACCACGGTATAGTGTCTGGGGATAATAAAGTATGTGTTTGATGTTTTGACCCCTTGTACACCACGGTATAGTGTCTGGGGATAATAAAGTATTTGTTTGATGTTTTGACCCCTTGTACACCACGGTATAGTGTCTGGGGATAATAAAGTATGTGTTTGATGTTTTGACCCCTTGTACACTGTATAGTGTCTGGGGATAATAAAGTATTTGTTTGATGTTTTGACCCCTTGTACACCACGGTATAGTGTCTGGGGATAATAAAGTATTTGTTTGATGTTTTGACCCCTTGTACACCACGGTATAGTGTCTGGGGATAATAAAGTATTTGTTTGATGTTTTGACCCCTTGTACACCACGGTATAGTGTCTGGGGATAATAAAGTATGTGTTTGATGTTTTGACCCCTTGTACACCACGGTATAGTGTCTGGGGATAATAAAGTATTTGTTTGATGTTTTGACCCCTTGTACACCACGGTATAGTGTCTGGGGATAATAAAGTATTTGTTTGATATTTTGACCCCTTGTACACCACGGTATAGTGTCTGGGGATAATAAAGTATTTGTTTGATGTTTTGACCCCTTGTACACCACGGTATAGTGTCTGGGGATAATAAAGTATGTGTTTGATGTTTTGACCCCTTGTACACCACGGTATAGTGTCTGGGGATAATAAAGTATTTGTTTGATGTTTTGACCCCTTGTACACTGTATAGTGTCTGGGGATAATAAAGTATTTGTTTGATGTTTTGACCCCTTGTACACTGTATAGTTTCTGGGGATAATAAAGTATTTGTTTGATGTTTTGACCCCTTGTACACCACGGTATAGTGTCTGGGGATAATAAAGTATTTGTTTGATGTTTTGACCCCTTGTACACCACGGTATAGTGTCTGGGGATAATAAAGTATTTGTTTGATGTTTTGACCCCTTGTACACCACGGTATAGTGTCTGGGGATAATAAAGTATTTGTTTGATGTTTTGACCCCTTGTACACCACGGTATAGTGTCTGGGGATAATAAAGTATGTGTTTGATGTTTTGACCCCTTGTACACCACGGTATAGTGTCTGGGGATAATAAAGTATTTGTTTGATGTTTTGACCCCTTGTACACCACGGTATAGTGTCTGGGGATAATAAAGTATGTGTTTGATATTTTGACCCCTTGTACACCACGGTATAGTGTCTGGGGATAATAAAGTATGTGTTTGATGTTTTGACCCCTTGTACACCACGGTATAGTGTCTGGGGATAATAAAGTATTTGTTTGATGTTTTGACCCCTTGTACACTGTATAGTTTCTGGGGATAATAAAGTATTTGTTTGATGTTTTGACCCCTTGTACACCACGGTATAGTGTCTGGGGATAATAAAGTATTTGTTTGATGTTTTGACCCCTTGTACACTACGGTATAGTGTCTGGGGATAATAAAGTATGTGTTTGATGTTTTGACCCCTTGTACACCACGGTATAGTGTCTGGGGATAATAAAGTATTTGTTTGATGTTTTGACCCCTTGTACACCACGGTATAGTGTCTGGGGATAATAAAGTATGTGTTTGATGTTTTGACCCCTTGTACACCACGGTATAGTGTCTGGGGATAATAAAGTATTTGTTTGATGTTTTGACCCCTTGTACACTGTATAGTGTCTGGGGATAATAAAGTGTTTGTTTGATGTTTTGACCCCTTGTACACGGTATAGTGTCTGGGGATAATAAAGTATGTGTTTGATGTTTTGACCCCTTGTACACCACGGTATAGTGTCTGGGGATAATAAAGTATTTGTTTGATGTTTTGACCCCTTGTACACGGTATAGTGTCTGGGGATAATAAAGTATGTGTTTGATGTTTTGACCCCTTGTACACCACGGTATAGTGTCTGGGGATAATAAAGTATGTGTTTGATGTTTTGACCCCTTGTACACCACGGTATAGTGTCTGGGGATAATAAAGTATTTGTTTGATGTTTTGACCCCTTGTACACCACGGTATAGTGTCTGGGGATAATAAAGTATGTGTTTGATGTTTTGACCCCTTGTACACCACGGTATAGTGTCTGGGGATAATAAAGTATTTGTTTGATGTTTTGACCCCTTGTACACTGTATAGTTTCTGGGGATAATAAAGTATTTGTTTGATGTTTTTACCCCTTGTACACCACGGTATAGTGTCTGGGGATAATAAAGTATTTGTTTGATGTTTTGACCCCTTGTACACTACGGTATAGTGTCTGGGGATAATAAAGTATTTGTTTGATGTTTTGACCCCTTGTACACCACGGTATAGTGTCTGGGGATAATAAAGTATTTGTTTGATGTTTTGACCCCTTGTACACCACGGTATAGTGTCTGGGGATAATAAAGTATGTGTTTGATGTTTTGACCCCTTGTACACCACGGTATAGTGTCTGGGGATAATAAAGTATTTGTTTGATGTTTTGACCCCTTGTACACTGTATAGTGTCTGGGGATAATAAAGTGTTTGTTTGATGTTTTGACCCCTTGTACACGGTATAGTGTCTGGGGATAATAAAGTATGTGTTTGATGTTTTGACCCCTTGTACACCACGGTATAGTGTCTGGGGATAATAAAGTATTTGTTTGATGTTTTGACCCCTTGTACACGGTATAGTGTCTGGGGATAATAAAGTATGTGTTTGATGTTTTGACCCCTTGTACACCACGGTATAGTGTCTGGGGATAATAAAGTATGTGTTTGATGTTTTGACCCCTTGTACACCACGGTATAGTGTCTGGGGATAATAAAGTATTTGTTTGATGTTTTGACCCCTTGTACACCACGGTATAGTTTCTGGGGATAATAAAGTATTTGTTTGATGTTTTGACCCCTTGTACACTGTAGAGTATCTGGGGATAATAAAGTATTTGTTTGATGTTTTGACCCCTTGTACACTACGGTATAGTGTCTGGGGATAATAAAGTATTTGTTTGATGTTTTGACCCCTTGTACACCACGGTATAGTGTCTGGGGATAATAAAGTATGTGTTTGATGTTTTGACCCCTTGTACACCACGGTATAGTGTCTGGGGATAATAAAGTATTTGTTTGATGTTTTGACCCCTTGTACACTGTATAGTGTCTGGGGATAATAAAGTGTTTGTTTGATGTTTTGACCCCTTGTACACGGTATAGTGTCTGGGGATAATAAAGTATGTGTTTGATGTTTTGACCCCTTGTACACCACGGTATAGTGTCTGGGGATAATAAAGTATTTGTTTGATGTTTTGACCCCTTGTACACGGTATAGTGTCTGGGGATAATAAAGTATGTGTTTGATGTTTTGACCCCTTGTACACCACGGTATAGTGTCTGGGGATAATAAAGTATGTGTTTGATGTTTTGACCCCTTGTACACCACGGTATAGTGTCTGGGGATAATAAAGTATTTGTTTGATGTTTTGACCCCTTGTACACCACGGTATAGTTTCTGGGGATAATAAAGTATTTGTTTGATGTTTTGACCCCTTGTACACTGTAGAGTGTCTGGGGATAATAAAGTATTTGTTTGATGTTTTGACCCCTTGTACACTGTATAGTGTCTGGGGATAATAAAATATTTGTTTGATGTTTTGACCCCTTGTACACTGTATAGTTTCTGGGTATAATAAAGTATTTGTTTGATGTTTTTACCCCTTGTACACCACGGTATAGTGTCTGGGGATAATAAAGTATTTGTTTGATGTTTTGACCCCTTGTACACTACGGTATAGTGTCTGGGGATAATAAAGTATTTGTTTGATGTTTTGACCCCTTGTACACCACGGTATAGTGTCTGGGGATAATAAAGTATTTGTTTGATGTTTTGACCCCTTGTACACCACGGTATAGTGTCTGGGGATAATAAAGTATGTGTTTGATGTTTTGACCCCTTGTACACCACGGTATAGTGTCTGGGGATAATAAAGTATTTGTTTGATGTTTTGACCCCTTGTACACTGTATAGTGTCTGGGGATAATAAAGTGTTTGTTTGATGTTTTGACCCCTTGTACACGGTATAGTGTCTGGGGATAATAAAGTATGTGTTTGATGTTTTGACCCCTTGTACACCACGGTATAGTGTCTGGGGATAATAAAGTATTTGTTTGATGTTTTGACCCCTTGTACACGGTATAGTGTCTGGGGATAATAAAGTATGTGTTTGATGTTTTGACCCCTTGTACACCACGGTATAGTGTCTGGGGATAATAAAGTATGTGTTTGATGTTTTGACCCCTTGTACACCACGGTATAGTGTCTGGGGATAATAAAGTATTTGTTTGATGTTTTGACCCCTTGTACACCACGGTATAGTTTCTGGGGATAATAAAGTATTTGTTTGATGTTTTGACCCCTTGTACACTGTAGAGTGTCTGGGGATAATAAAGTATTTGTTTGATGTTTTGACCCCTTGTACACTGTATAGTGTCTGGGGATAATAAAATATTTGTTTGATGTTTTGACCCCTTGTACACTGTGTAGTGTCTGGGGATAATAAAGTATTTGTTTGTTTGTTTTGTTGTATTAGACAGACACTTGGAGCTGTATTTGTATGTTGTTGACTCACTGTAATAACTTTTCTCACTTTTGAGACAGACCAGTTCCTATTTTTAGCGATGTGAGATTTTCTTATCTTGCACTAGTACTTTATTTCAAATGCATCTTACCCTCGAGTGTCGGAGATTTCCCTGTCTCGCACTTTTACCGGTGTTAGATTCTATATGTCTTTATTATTTCACCTTAGCGATGCGTTCTTAAGGGAGGAAAACATGATCTAAATGAACAATTAATATTGACTATGCTGTCAACAATAATTATGCACTTCGGACTTTTAAAACTGGACATTTTACTCTTTATCAATTTATTTTGCTTGAAAAATAAAGTTACAAAAAAGAAACTTACCAAATCCAGCGTTATTGCATGTGCGCTTAGTGCACCGGGCTCCGTGTTCTGTGCATATACAAGTATTGCAGTTATCTGTTGTCGTTACATTTTCGTTGACTAGATACATAGTAGTTCTTACGTTGTAGCCATAAAGACAAACCACGTCACCATTATGAAGGGTCCTTCTGCCTTCAAGATAAGATATAACACAGGGACAGCCATATTAAATTACATGTTTGTTCTATGATTTTCATAAAATAAAAACATAATTGCGGAGGTCGACTACCACAAAATGTTATTCCGTGTATCGACAGCTGAACTTTAATTAGAAGTTCTATTATCTTTTCAAAACCAACTATACTGTTTCAATGTCAGAGGATTCCCTTTTTGGTTTGCCTTTTCGTTGGACTGAATAAGGAATTCGTGCATGTACGTATATGTGCACATGTTACGCTACTTTATAGTGTATTTTCTTTCTCTCTCTTTTTTCAACTATTTGGAGTTCCCCATATGGTTCCCGAATGTGTAAGATAAGCGGTCACTGCGCGTCCATCGTTACTTGTTTGGAGGTCGTTCGATAAGGCAACACGCAAAATGGATCAACTCCGAATAATTAAACAATATAGGTCTGAGAAAGATCCTGATTTGCAAAGCAATGAAGGAAATTCAATCAGTGCTTGTAGTAGAGACGATTTGGAAGTTATCGCCAAAAAGATTGATCTGCCTCTGGATGACATTTTAGCTATGTTAAATGAAGACGATTCAAGGGAAAATATAGTGAAACTTGTGAGTTTTGGCTTGGAACAATGGAACCAGAGAGATATAGTTACACAGGAGCTGCCGAAAAAAAAGAAGAAGTCAGAAGATAATTCATCTACGGTAAGAGAAAGAGTAAATAGAAATCTATGTGTGGAAAAATTTAGTAATGCAAGGATAAGCGAATGAAGGTTGGATATAAGGGGATTTGTGCATTAAAAACTGATCGCTGTTCAATTTGTAGAAATCCCATAAAGTTCAAATGTTAATTATTTCGAGTTTATATAATTCAAACTGCTTAATTTGTTTAAAGTTGGGGCAGAAAGATACAAACAAATCGGTTTTGTGTTGTATCTAATCTAACGTTTCATAGAAAGCTGATTAATGTATGAGAATATTGGAATTTTATGACATTCAATGGTATTTACTGTACTTTTAGCTTACGGGACGAAATTCAGTTTCAATGTTATACGATTTTTATGAGAAAATGCAAAAATGAAGACATGCTTATCTCACTTACGATATGTCAAATATCATTTGGGAGAAGTTACATGTAATAGATGTAAAATATATGAGGGTGCAGTTGTTTAATTTAGTTTGAGGCAACATACTTTATTATGTATTCACTGTAAATTCGGAAATTAATGCGAGGTTTTATCAATGCGAATTTATGGGACAGACTGGACGTCGCAGTTATTTGAACTCGCATTATAGATTTCTCCGCCATGTTCGATTATGAAATTTACACAGTTGCATTAAAAGAAATCACATTTCGTCATTTACGAAGAGTCGCTTTAATAGTTAATGACGCATTATTTTCCTGATTTTCAGTATAAAAAGAAGTCAGAAGAATTATTTATTTTCTCTAGAAATGGTAGGAGAAATTACCATCAGTAATTTGGAAAACAATCGTTGTTGGATTCGTTTTATGAAATGTTTTTAAAATGAAGAAATGTTGCTGAATACGAAATTTGTAAATTAGAGTAAAATTCAGCAATATTTAGAGAATAACAATAAGTTATATGTTCTTGACTTGCTTATTAATCGAGGTGTCGATAGAAGTATCAAAAGTTATTAAAACAAGGTACTTGCATTCAGTTGTTTTGGTACAGACGAGTGAAATAGTTATAAGATAATTGACAGACAAAACAAAACACAAAAAAAGTAGATAAAAACAGCAACAAATTCCGAGTACAGGAGTGAAAAGTTGATTTATATATCGATAACTTGTCTGAATCAGACGTGATTAAAAATACAAATTGTGATTTATATTGTAAACAGATGAACATTTTCAATTAATTTTGTGTTTTGTTGCAAAGGTAGAGGAAAAACTTATTTTAAAGATTTGTCTGGTGAACAGACGTGAATAGGTAACAATTTAGATTGGTTTGTCAGTAGATGCGAATTTGCTGAAAACATGGAGGGGAAAAAAAATATATGTATATATATATTTGTCTGAATCAGACGTGAATAAAATATTATTTGAGAATCGTATTGTATAAGAGGAAAAAATTATTTTAAAGATTTGTCTGGTGAACAGACGTGAATACTAACAATTTTAAATGTGTTTGTCAGTAGATGCGAATTTGCTGCAAACGTGTGGGAAAAAAAAATATATATATATATATATATATGAATAAGGAGAAAATTAATTGTCCGATTCAGACGTGAATTGGAAATAATCTGAGGTTTGTTGTTCGGCAGATGCAAAAACAAAAAACAACCCACATATATTGAATCAGAAAAAACAAGAATTTTAATAATCTGTCTGGAAAAGACGTGAAATAATTATGTTACAGTTTAAGAAATATTGATCGGAACCTATGTTATTGCTAAAAGAAAAGAATGGATTGGGTACAAGATAAAAAAAAAAAAAAAAAATTCAGGCAAGTTTATTACCAGGCGTGTATATTTGAAAATATAAGTTGTTTTAATGAAGATGTGATATATTTTATTCAAAATCTTGAAGTACGTAATATAATTTTATTTTTGTCTTCATACGGGTGTGAGATATTTACAAGTATTCGCCGATGTATAAAAATGTATGTATTTTAGTGGAAATAATAGATAATTCTAGGAACAGGGATGTGACATATTATTTTGGGATGTTCAAATAAGATGTTGAAAATAAAATGGATATAAGTAAAAAAAAAAAAAATTATTGATATGATTGTGTCTTTGGGGATATTGCAGTTTGTTAACAAAATACATCTATCTGAGTTTGCCGGTAAAAGCTTACTGAAACTTATAATTATTCTCATAGATGAACGGAATAAAAACTGGAAAAGTTGTGTTAAGGCAATTAATGAATGTATACAACTAAGAAGATGAGGATACATATATATGAAAATCAAATAAAGGTCGCTTTGGGGGCGGGAAAATATGTGAAAGGAGATACTCTTATTAATTAATTAAGATGGAGTAAAGGTTAATATTTTCAGAGAAATAATAAGTTTAACGCAAACAATTTTGAATTTATATATAGAAATAAAGGTGGATTTCGTGTAGTTAGGTAAATGTCAAAGATTAAAATGATTAAGTTACAGATTGTTCTGGTTCTCATAAATCGGGAGGAAATGTGTTCCATCCGAACATGCTGTGAACATGGGTAATTAAGCTAAGATAAAACCACTTTCCCATCAATGAGATGCCTATGATAACGATGTTTTAATTAATAATTTTTAAGTCAACAAAATTTGGATCTGCTGGTCACTGACAAACAACATCTGGTTTGATTTAAACTTTAAAACTTGGCATATTTGACAATGGGTAGGTATTCAAAAACAATTAATAACAGGGTGGCCCTGCGAGAGTTTACGATCAAATAACGTGAATAATCAATACTAGTGATCTTAGGCATTACACTATTCACGATTACTGCTTTGTTTTTCATATATTAAATGTTTTCAGTTTTATCCTCGTGTAATATTTAATCATTTTCAATGTCAGGCATCATACATAAACTAATGTATTATGCTTATTCTGAAGTTAGGGTATTATGCCTTTAACATTAAAAGGGTATAAATAAATGAGAGAGAGAGAGAGCATCTCTTTTTATCTTTAAACGATTAATTTTCAATTTTATATCATACATTTGATATCATTACGAAAGCTTAAACATGCATGAGTAGTTCTGTGTTTATAGGATCTGTCTTGAGAAATGAAACCAGAATAATTTGTATGGAATTGGGTATAGTGCAGTTGGTTTCATCACAATTTAAGTGCTATTTTATGACGAAACAGTGTGATTGGTAATATAGGCATTTAAAATTACGTTCAATTTTTTTGGCTATGAAAATAAGAATAGAATATTTTGTTCATTTATTAGATTAAGAATTTAGTAGAGAAGATCCAAGAGCTGGAAGAAAAACTTGACAAGAAAAAGGAGGATGACGAAATTTCTGAGTTTGAGAGAACAAAGAGAGCTGTAAAAGAAGAAGCATCGAAAATTAAGGTGGATATAGACATTCTACATGAGAAATTGATTGTTTTTTAAAATTTGGCTAGAAAGCGGAATCATGAACTTAAAGATAAAATTACATTAATTTTAAGCAGATTCCACATCCACAAGAATCGCCCGGCTTTCGCTGCTGCATTAGTGCTCAAACTTGTATGTTCAAAGGAAGAGGAAGCTGTTCTCGATAAAGAACAAAAGTTAATGAAATCTTTTGGTTTCATGGACAATCGTGATAATTTGTACAATGTTCAATCAATGTTGCCTTCTTCACATGTACCACCGGGTTTTATGGGACAGTTTAATCATTCGTATGTACCTCCTCCGCGTTTTCCAGAATACCGTCGTCCAAGACCTCGCACTCCGGCTACACCAAGATTATTGTTGTGCTTCCGTTGTAACAAGCCAGGCCACTTTGTCCGTGACTGCCCTTCAATGCCACCTTCCTCGGGTCCTAATTAAGGTGTAATTATAACGAGTATTTTAAGTTGAGTAACCAGTTGTTGTAATACATATCTATTTTTCTCCTATTTTTTCATCTATCTGACATAACAATGTATATGTAAAATTTTAGAACTGTCGGTTCACCAAAATTTTAATTAATCTATTTCAGGATGAGTTTCAAATTAAATCGTGGGAAAAGGAAATAACATTTGACACAGATCTATTGTTGGTTCAAGTGAGGCAAGCAACATACGTTGATTTTAAAAATAATTCAATAGTTCGCGAAAAGTTAGTGGATACTGCAGAAGTCGCGTATGCAAAAGCGGTGAATGGTATGGAGCCTAATATTCAAAATTTGAAGTTCCTCAATCCAAAAGAATTTGTTGCAGGTCAAATCCATACCAGGCTCGATCAATGGAAAAGTTTAATGCATGATACATGTCTCGCTACAACAAATTTTGATTGACTAGAACGAGGTGTAAATATTCATGATTATGTAGTACAGTTTTCGGGAATATTTTGGGGTAATGATTACGAAAATCATTTTCCACCTAAAAGGAGATTTAACAATTCAAATAAATGCAAGACATTTTCAAAATTTATTACAAATACAGTTTTAGAGAGACTGAAGAACGGTTCAATAAGGTGTCTAGGAAAAGTGGGAATGGTCGAAGCACCACACATAGTAGCCCCACTTACTGTGGAACCTACAAAACCGAGATTATGGATTAACTTGATGTATTTAAACAATTGGATCAAGGATATTCCTTTTAAATTGGATACTTTAAAAAACGTTCCACGAACCGTCAGAGAAGGTGCTTATTTCACCTCAATAGATGATAAATCGGGATTCGACAATGTACTTTTATCGGAGGAATCACAAACATTAGTTGGTTTCCAGTGGGGCGGTTTTTATTTCGTTTTTAAAACTTTGCCGTTTGGTTTCAAACTGTCTAGTTATATTTACCACACTATAAACTTACAAGCTACTTCATATATAAGGAGAACATTTTTAATACCCATGCATTTATATATAGACGATCGCTTAGTCGAGGAAGTCAGAAATCCGAATTTTGAAGCCTGTAAAAAAGTGCATTGCTTGCAAATTACATTGTTTGCGAGGTTTTAACAAGATTAGGGTATTGTATTAATTTGGAAAAAACTGTTTTTCTCCCTTCTCAATCTATAGTAATTTTAGGCTTTTTAGTGGATTCTGTGAATAGATGTTTTAGAATTACTGAATCAAAGAAAAAAAAATTCATAGCGTTACGGGAAGAATGTAGGACTAAAAGTACTGTTTCAGTTTTAGATTTGCAAAAGTTAACAGGACGTTGTATTTCATTTATGTTAGCGGTTCCCGCAGCAAAGTTATACACACGGGAAATGAACAACGCTATATCTTGTGCAATCCGAAATCAATCAAGTGTAATAATGACAGATGATCTTAAATCTGAAATTATTTCGTGGAGATTTTTAGACTTATGGACCGGGAAGTTAGAATGGAAGAAAGAAAGGCATTTAGCGGTTAAAGTTTTCACAGATTCATCTTTGTTTAAATGGGGTGGTTATTTGACTATTGATGGGAAAGAACAGAAATTTGGTGACTCGTGACCTAGGGAAATGACTTTTCTTCCCATAATGGTATTGGAGGCAAAAGCCTTATTAAACGTTTTAAATTCTATCCGAGAGAGCATCAGAGGATGCAGGGTGGACGCACACGTTGATAATCAAGCTTCAATAGGGGCTTGGAATAACGACGGATCGAAATCTCGAATGCTTAATTCAACTTTGAAAGAACTTTTCCAATTAACTTTAGACTTGGATATAATTTTGAATTTACATTATGTCCCTTCTAAGGAAAATCTAGCTGATGAACCATCAAGACAGTTAAATAAGTCGGATGCAACTCTGCATACCGGCATTTGGCACAAAATCCAGGAACAATTTGGAGGTGGCACGGGGCATACAATTGACTTAATGTCTGTTGATTCTAACACTATGACGGACTATAACGGAAAGATTTTGAAACATTTTACTCCGTATCCTACCCCTTTGTCCGCAGGCGTAAATTTGTTTTCTCAATCTGTGGATAGAAGGGAAAATTGTTATGTATTTCCTCCATTTGCTCTTTTACTACCAGTTATAGCTTTCATCAGAGAAAATTCGTTAAATTGCACGTTGATTGCGTGCGTAGACGAGGTAACACCAACGTGGGTACCTAACCTTTTTAATCATATAGATGATGCTTTTGTGGTTGGTAATAAAGGAGAAAAGGGAATCTTAAAATATCCGACAAAGAAGGGTTATCTGGATGATAAATTCGGCCTGCCTGGCAATCTATGGGCAGTTCGTATAAAAGATAGACAGTCAAAAGATTTTGCTTTCGGGAAATTCTTATTTTTGAATGACCTTGTATTTCGTCAAACTTCAATTTGTTATGTGTCGGCGATTCTATGATTAGATTTCTTTTATCGCGTAAAAGTTTCAAAAATCCGATGGTACATGTATTCTCGATAGGTGGTGCCCTTATATCTCAAGTAAATCACCACATTGAAAGATTAGCAAATGTGTACACCCCAAGGGTAGTTTTTATTCATGCAGGCATCAACAATTTAAGCAAAGATTATTTGTTTGAAAGTGAAAATGAACAGTTGTACGCTGCTATAAAACAACTAGATGCATTAACTATAATGTTACAACATTTATGCTCACGGGAATGGAATGTGACAGTAATATTTTCTCTGATTGTCAAATGTAAAGATGAATTCATTAATGCAAAATCACGAATAATGAATGACAGGACAACAAATGTATGCAAGCAGAACGGATGGCTTGTGATGGACAATTCAAATATTTCATATCACCATTTGAAGGATGTGGTACATTTAAATGGAGATGGTGAATCTGTTTTTCTGGAGAATTTTTATGACACCATAAAATGTGGGTGGTTTTAAGGTAGCACTATACAAAAATTTATATTTTTCTTTAATCAAATTTTATTTTATTATAATATTCTTGACACACAGGTAAACAAATAATTCAGATATGATGTACCATTAATGAGCATTACTTTTAGTTAGTTTTAAACAAACACATGTGATTGAATCAGAGATGATAGAAGCAAATTTTGACATAAAATGTCGAATATGAATGACATTAGCTCCTGCATTGGTACCCATAGAGGCTTGGTTTTGGTATTTGTTGTTCTTAGACCTATTATCTGAAAAACCGTGTCTCGAATTTCTGATAGAATTAATAGAACAAATTCTACACACAATTAAATTTGGTGAAATCTTATGAAGTCAGGCTGTATACACATATGGGGCGTTAAGAGAGATTAAAACATCACAAGAAAAATCTGAGACACTATTTTGGAGGTCATGCTGGGTTGATTAAGAAATTGTAAAAGTTTTACCATTTGAATAAACATGAAACAGTTAATTTTGGTCAAGTGCACACATCAAGATTTTGCAACTAATTGCATAAGAATTAATTATGTAATTTTTGCATATTCATAATATTATAATCAGTGGAAAATATATTTTTCTTCTTTCAAATGGTATCTAATTTGTTAATTTTGATGCAATATTAAGAAAGCTATAGTTTTTTTCAGATGGAAGATTGGAGAAAAAAAAATAATAATAATAAAATAAAAAAATCTTTGTCTAGTGCTACCTTAATAATGTATTAGAACAAATCGATGTAGTTTATAATTTGTTGTAAATAGTCATGATAGACATTTTTGCATGTTTATTTTCTTTTTTATTGTAGGAGTTTTTCATGAAAAAAATGTGGTGTCCTCATATATATATCATGTTCAAGCTGTACCGTTGCTAACGACATAGATTTTAAATTTTGTAAAGCATGTGGATTATCGAGGTTGATAAAGATCGCAATCAGCAAGAAAAAAATGAAAACGAGGGAACGATTACTAAAATTAACGATCGAATAAAGAGCTTAAATGCTTTATTGAATTCTGCTAGCTATTCTAAGCAAAAGTGAAATTTAAAAAAAGAAGTTGAAAATTTCCTTGTTTTATTAGATCCTCTTAAGAACTTTTCAAATGCAACTCCTGAAGATATCCGAAAGTTTTTGATTTTTAAAGAAAAAAATGGTAAAACGCAATTACATGATGACAAATGTCAGTTCCGAACAAATCATGGTCTACAAAGCTGTCATTGTCCGAGAACGTTGGCGTTCAAGTCAGTTGATTCTTTGGTGGGGAAAATTAGAGCGCTTTTCAGAGACGAGGGGCGTTCAGGGGAGTGGAACCCCATGCTCCTAACGGGAAACCCCGCTGCCTCGCACATCTTAAAAAAACCATTTGCAAGCTGTCACGCAAGAACAAGTAAATGCGAAGGTTTCAATTAAGCAAGCTACACCTTTAATGTTTAGTAAATTAGGACAGTTATGTAGACATTTGTCATACAGGGTCTTCGCAGAAGAAGATTCATTAACCAGATTTCTTTTCGCAAGAGATTTAGCCTATTTTTCAATCTTGTGTCATTCTGGGAGTAGAGGGGGTGACCTTGGATTGGTAACCGCGGATAGATGTTTTGATATCCCTTGCTCCGAGGGCATCCTTATATCACAAGTAGAAGCAAAGGTGGCTACTTTAGATAGTCCAAAGAATTGTATCATTATTCCATCAAAAGATAATGAGATTTGCCCTGTAAAAAACTTTCGAAAATACATCAAGGTGGCTATGGAGTCAAATATCAACCTCAATGAAGGGTACGTTTTCCGTATTAAAGATAGAGAATCACGCACGATTGTCAATGAACCAGTCTCATCATCTGGCATGACAGAAAGATTAAAATTACATTTGAACACTTTGAATTTGTATGAAGGAGAGACATCACACAGCAGCAGAAGGGGTTGTGCTATGACATTGCGCATGTTGGGGTTAGATGACCAGGAAATAAATAAACATGTAGATTGGGAGTCAAAAAGAATGGTAGATCATTACGCCAGTATCGGTAAATTGGTCAGCCCCGTTGGACCTGCTTCCATTTTATCAAAGGCAGCAGAAAATTTAAGGCGGGGAACTTCTTCTCTTGACAAGGTTTCAAATTGTTATTCAAGCTTAAACAACCTCAAAAAGGTAAATTTCAAATGAAATATATGTATTGTTCCTCAAATTGATTGTTGAATTTTATGCACATTGTATTTGTGAGTATTGGATAAGTATTGTTTATGATTGTACTATTTTACAGATGTATTTCTTCATTGTTTATATAGAATATACAGTACATGTGTAGTAAAGGCATACTTTGTCAAGTTTCTGTTATACATGGCCTGAAGTCTGTGACTACTTTGTCAAGTTTCTGTTATACATGGCCTGAAGTCTGTGACTACTTTGTCAAGTTTCTGTTATACATGGCCTGAAGTCTGTGACTACTTTGTCAAGTTTCTGTTATACATGGCCTGAAGTCTGTGACTACTTTGTCAAGTTTCTGTTATACATGACCTGAAGTCTGTGACTACTTTGTCAAGTTTCTGTTATACATGGCCTTAAGTCTGTGACTACTTTGTCAAGTTTCTGTTATACATGGCCTGAAGTCTGTGACTACTTTGTCAAGTTTCTGTTATACATGGCCTGAAGTCTGTGACTACTTTGTCAAGTTTCTGTTATACATGGCCTGAAGTCTGTGACTACTTTGTCAAGTTTCTGTTATACATGGCCTGAAGTCTGTGACTACTTTGTCAAGTTTCTGTTATAAATGGCCTGAAGTCTGTGACTACTTTGTCAAGTTTCTGTTATACATGGCATGAAGTCTGTGACTACTTTGTCAAGTTTCTGTTATACATGGCCTGAAGTCTGTGACTACTTTGTCAAGTTTCTGTTATACATGGCCTGAAGTCTGTGACTACTTTGTCAAGTTTCTGTTATACATGGCCTGAAGTCTGTGACTACTTTGTCAAGTTTCTGTTATACATGGCCTGAAGTCTGTGACTACTTTGTCAAGTTTCTGTTATACATGGCCTGAAGTCTGTGACTACTTTGTCAAGTTTCTGTTATACATGGCCTGAAGTCTGTGACTACTTTGTCAAGTTTCTGTTATACATGGCCTGAAGTCTGTGACAACTTTGTCAAGTTTCTGTTATACATGGCATGAAGTCTGTGACTACTTTGTCAAGTTTCTGTTATACATGGCCTGAAGTCTGTGACTACTTTGTCAAGTTTCTGTTATACATGGCCTGAGGTCTGTGACTACTTTGTCAAGTTTCTGTTATACATGGCCTGAGGTCTGTGACTACTTTGTCAAGTTTCTGTTATACATGGCCTGAAGTCTGTGACTACTTTGTCAAGTTTCTGTTATACATGGCCTGAAGTCTGTGACTACTTTGTCAAGTTTCTGTTATACATGGCCTGAAGTCTGTGACTACTTTGTCACGTTTCTGTTATACATGGCCTGAAGTCTGTGACTACTTTGTCAAGTTTCTGTTATACATGGCCTGAAGTCTGTGACTACTTTGTCAAGTTTCTGTTATACATGGCCTGAAGTCTGTGACTACTTTGTCAAGTTTCTGTTATACATGGCCTGAAGTCTGTGACTACTTTGTCAAGTTTCTGTTATACATGGCCTGAAGTCTGTGACTACTTTGTCAAGTTTCTGTTATACATGGCCTGAAGTCTGTGACTACTTTGTCAAGTTTCTGTTATACATGGCCTGAGGTCTGTGACTACTTTGTCAAGTTTCTGTTATACATGGCCTGAGGTCTGTGACTACTTTGTCAAGTTTCTGTTATACATGGCCTGAAGTCTGTGACTACTTTGTCAAGTTTCTGTTATACATGGCCTGAAGTCTGTGACTACTTTGTCAAGTTTCTGTTATACATGGCCTGAAGTCTGTGACTACTTTGTCAAGTTTCTGTTATACATGGCATGAAGTCTGTGACTACTTTGTCAAGTTTCTGTTATACATTGCCTGAAGTCTGTGACTACTTTGTCAAGTTTCTGTTATACATGGCCTGAAGTCTGTGACTACTTTGTCAAGTTTCTGTTATACATGGCCTGAAGTCTGTGACTACTTTGTCAAGTTTCTGTTATACATGGCCTGAAGTCTGTGACAAACACATGGCCTGAAGTCTGTGACTACTTTGTCAAGTTTCTGTTATACATGGCCTGAAGTCTGTGACTACTTTGTCAAGTTTCTGTTATACATGGCCTGAAGTCTGTGACTACTTTGTCAAGTTTCTGTTATACATGGCCTGAAGTCTGTGACTACTTTGTCAAGTTTCTGTTATACATGGCCTGAAGTCTGTGACTACTTTGTCAAGTTTCTGTTATACATGGCCTGAAGTCTGTGACAAACACATGGCCTGAAGTCTGTGACTACTTTGTCAAGTTTCTGTTATACATGGCCTGAAGTCTGTGACTACTTTGTCAAGTTTCTGTTATACATGGCCTGAAGTCTGTGACTACTTTGTCAAGTTTCTGTTATACATGGCCTGAAGTCTGTGACTACTTTGTCAAGTTTCTGTTATACATGGCCTGAAGTCTGTGACTACTTTGTCAAGTTTCTGTTATACATGGCCTGAAGTCTGTGACTACTTTGTCAAGTTTCTGTTATACATGGCCTGAAGTCTGTGACTACTTTGTCAAGTTTCTGTTATACATGGCATGAAGTCTGTGACTACTTTGTCAAATTTCTGTTATACATGGCCTGAAGTCTGTGACTACTTTGTCAAGTTTCTGTTATACATGGCCTGAAGTCTGTGACTACTTTGTCAAGTTTCTGTTATACATGGCCTGAAGTCTGACTACTTTGTCAAGTTTCTGTTATACATGGCCTGAAGTCTGTGACTACTTTGTCAAGTTTCTGTTATACATGGCCTGAAGTCTGTGACTACTTTGTCAAGTTTCTGTTATACATGGCCTGAAGTCTGTGACTACTTTGTCAAGTTTCTGTTATACATGGCCTGAAGTCTGTGACTACTTTGTCAAGTTTCTGTTATACATGGCCTGAAGTCTGTGACTACTTTGTCAAGTTTCTGTTATACATGGCATGAAGTCTGTGACTACTTTGTCAAGTTTCTGTTATACATGGCCTGAAGTCTGTGACTACTTTGTCAAGTTTCTGTTATACATGGCCTGAAGTCTGTGACTACTTTGTCAAGTTTCTGTTATACATGGCCTGAAGTCTGTGACTACTTTGTCAAGTTTCTGTTATACATGGCCTGAAGTCTATGACTACTTTGTCAAGTTTCTGTTATACATGGCCTGAAGTCTGTGACTACTTTGTCAAGTTTCTGTTATACATGGCATGAAGTCTGTGACTACTTTGTCAAGTTTCTGTTATACATGGCCTGAAGTCTGTGACTACTTTGTGAAGTTTCTGTTATACATGGCCTGAAGTCTGTGACTACTTTGTCAAGTTTCTGTTATACATGGCCTGAAGTCTGTGACTACTTTGTCAAGTTTCTGTTATACATGGCCTGAAGTCTGTGACAAACACATGGCATGAAGTCTGTGACTACTTTGTCAAGTTTCTGTTATACATGGCCTGAAGTCTGTGACTACTTTGTCAAGTTTCTGTTATACATGGCCTGAAGTCTGAGACTACTTTGTCAAGTTTCTGTTATACATGGCCTGAAGTCTGTGACTACTTTGTCAAGTTTCTGTTATACATGGCCTGAAGTCTGTGACAAACTCTTGGGTTTGTTCTTATCCATGTCTTACATATGAGAGGAACATGGGTGAACTTGCAATATTACACTATTTGAAGTTCCCCATATGGTTCCTCGAATGTGTAAGATAAGCGGTCACTGCGCGTCCATCGTTACTTGTTTGGAGGTCGTATGGTAATGCATATTCGCTATTGGATCTACATCATGGGAGGATTTTATTAAGTGTGTCGAGATCAAACTTCCCTTTTCTTTGTAGCAACATTCCAGCAGCACCAGCATATGGGGTTTACATCTCTCAACTCATTTGCTATTCTAGAGCTTGTTGTTGATACTACGACTTCCTTAAGAGAGCCCAGTTGCTGCCACACAAGCTAATCCAGCAAGGGTTTGTTGCTTGCTTGCCCAAAGCTTGATGTCATCACTACAGAAGTCCTATGGTTGATATCATGTGTTGGTTGACCGCTATGAAACATCTGTCTTCAAGATGAAAACAGACTTTTTCCCTCTGGCAACTTAGTCCTTTCCTCTTTCATCGGATTTTACTTCATTACCGCATTTTTCATGATCAACACGGCGGGTGTCTTATAAGAAACAGAAGATGCTTACTCTACTGGTGCACCTGACCTCGACCATAAAAAAAAAAAAATTGTGGTTCAGGGTTTTAATTTGTGGATCCTAAGGTATTGTTCTCTTGGATAACATGAACACGGAGATAGTGTGTTGTGCACATGCTTAGGTTGCTACCTCATGCGTGGCAGTTCCAGTTCACCTTTCTTTTCCTTTCATCTTATTCAAACCTCTTTTGGTTTGTTGTTATCCATTTCTTACATATGAGAGGAACATGGGTGAACTTGAAATATTACACTATATTTGTGGTTTTCATTATGTACAGCATTTTTGGATATTCTGTTTGAGACATTTGGTTTGTTAGCTCCTAAAGAATTTTAAGTCGATTTGGCTTTTCAATTTTTTGAGTTTGAGCAAACCGGGTGAATGTTATTCTAGAAATTCTTAGTGCACACTAAATTACATATCTATATGAACTGTAGTTTCATTATTGAATTAGTGTCTCTATGACAGTTTGGTTGTATGATTTTACAATATAAATATATATCGTTATTATACGGAGATTATGGGTTATTTCATGCCTTATCCCATTCCATTTTATGATATACATCATACTGGTTAGGAGGTGGATATCCAGAATTATCAACCCACCAATGTTATTTCCCCTCGGGTTTAACCAATTACATTAATTTATAATATGTGAGGTATTATAATTGTAATAATTAGACGTCGATTATATACCCCTTGTATAATCATATGTCTATGCGTTGAATTAAATAGGGGCCGGTAACAATCATGGCACGAAATAACCCAAATTACTACTGTTTTACCAATATACAGTCCACCCTGTATTAAGAGGTCACCTTTGGGACAAAGAAAAGGTGTCCTTTTAAGACAGGTGACCTCTTAAAAGAGGTTCAATTCATATGAAATCTTCGATGAAAGGACAAGAAAAATGTGACCTTTTAATACAGGTGACTGCTTAATAGAGGTGACCTCATGGGTAGGTTTGACTGTATATATATATATTTTGATCATTTCATTCCTTGATTGTTACAGGCCCCTGTGTTATATTGTATTGAATTATATTTCTAAACTCGACTGGTTGTAAATTTTTAATAACATTATTTTATGTCTTTAATCTTTGTGTTATAAACATGTGAGCAAACATCGATTTCGTTTGGTTTATGGTCTTTAACGCCACTTTCAACAATATTTCAGCTATATCGTGGCAGTAAGTTTTATTGGTGGAGGAAACTGGAATACCCGGAGAAAATCACTGACCTGTCGCATGTCAGTGACAAACTTTATCACATAATGTTGTATCGAGTACACCTCGCCATGAACGGGGTTCGAACTCACAACTTTAGTGGTGATAGCCACTGATTGTACAGGTAGTTGTAAATCTGATATTATACATGAGTTTATAATTAACTAGTACCATCACATACTCCTGTCTTTTTCACTGGTAGTTTGATAAGATCGTCATATTCATTTTTAAAACAAACATGGCAGCCATCTTGACAAACATGGCCGATACTGGGTACTGATTGGGAGTATCCACTCACAACATAAACCAATGTTATAACTGAAATAGAAATAATATATAAAATAGTCAAATATCAAACGTACCTATAATATCTCACATTAGATTTGTCGATCGTCTGTATTAAAACCGCATCGATTGTGGAATGGTTGTGCTCGCTTCCAGTGTGGTGGTGAATCGTGGTTTCGAGTTTTTGTCGAGTCAAATCAAACATTATGAAATTGACATTTACTGCTTCAATGCTACGCACGCGCGCAGTATTAAGGAACAAGAGTAAAGAATGATTGTCTTTGAATCGGGATAATGTGTCCGAGTAGAGAGACATCTCTACCAGGAGCGTAGCTACGTTAGGCTTAAGTAAACACGTGCTTATACATAAATTTGACAACTTTTTTTTGGGTACTACTAAACTGAGAAACGAAAACGAAACGAAACGAAACGAAATACCACGAAGCGAAACGAAACGAAAAATGAAGAAACGAAACGAAACGAAATGAAGTTGGCAGACATATAATAGATCTGCAAGAGGAATTACACTTCTGTAAATTATTTTCTCATCGCGGTTTGTGATCGGCAATAACTTGTTTTAAATTCGAACTAGTATAGCAGTATATAGATGAAAATGTTGTGGCTCTTAAGTAAAAAGAAATAAAGAAACCTGTCAGGCGCTGCTTTGAAAGTTACGGAAGTGATATTAAAACATAAGATTATGACCTATGCATGTTTATACAGATCTGCAATTAGATAACATTTTTTCAATTCTGTTAAGCTCATCAGTATGTCAACTAATTCTAGAAGATATTGAAAGAAAATAAAATTGAATAGTCGATCATCAGAAAACGGACGCAGTAGCGGCTATAAGGTGTTAAAGAATTATATGTTTATTTTGCTAGGGATAACCTGCTTTGCTGTTGGCAATGCAAGTTATTCAGTAGGATTTCCCAGTGCACAAATACCTGCAGATATGATGTTTTCAAGAACTTGACTTGCAAAATGCTAAGTCCGGGTTTTAGGATATAATTTCGACAATTAGCTACTTTCATAATATTCGGAAATAGTTTGGAAGTTATTAACGGTATAAATTTTCTTGTGATATATTTTTGATTTGGGGCTATTTACGCAGAATTCCAAGTCATGTTCAAAAGACAGTAACTGACAAAAGAGTTGTGCACAGTTCATTTATATAATAGATCTACGGAGTGATGACTCTAACCTAGGTTTGACTTATACCTGAGTAGCTTTTCTGACAGCAGTTGTCCTCTCTCTAGGAAGTCACTGTATTGGACACCAACTCTAGCGTAGTGGATCAACTTTGAATGTAAACACCATACGCCAATGACGCGGGTATATTACTACCCAGAAAGGGAAAATTCACTACTGGAAGGTCAAAACCATATATTTTTGCCTCCCCTCAAGAATTGGAGAAAGTTATTGTCCCCTCTTGTCCTGGTCTTCCTGTTCCGCCACCTATGTTCCAATGTATTTTGGATGGTCACGTGAAGCCTGATTGTAAATCGGATGTGATATCGTAGAAAAGATACGCTCAGGTCAATCCATAATAAGGTCAGAGACATATGAAACCATGTATCTGATAAAGTCTAGGTAAAGCATTTTAACTTTTTCACAGCTACTGATCATGAAGCTACTTTTTCAATATCAAAGCAGACTGACATTTATAGTCTTAATAGATTGCTAAAAGGCTATACGTTTCAACCAATCTACTCAAGCGCACATCCAGACGATTTTAAAAGGGAGGGAGGTTCCACTCAAAAAGGAGGTCCAGAATAAAAAAATAACCGATTTCAGTCTAATTTTCGACACTGATATACGTAATTTTTCAGTTTCCGAAAAAAGGAGGTTCCAACCCCTAGACCTCCCCCTCCACTGGACCCACCAACGCTAACATCTTAAAGAATTTAATATATATTTACTCCTATTACTGTATTGATGCATGACTTTTGTTGACCTTTTTGAATTTTGCAACAGAAAAGCATCCAAGTGTAGATCTATTAATAGCCGAACTAACCACTCAATATTTCGTTGATTTTTTACCCCTTCATTGATTGTTTTTGGATCTTTTATGCTTTGTTTGACATATTTCGTTTCGTTTTGTGATATTTCATTTCGTTTCGTTTCGTTTCTTCATTTTTCGTTTCGTTTCGTTGTATTTCGTTTCGTTTCGTTTCATTTCGTTTCGTTTTCGTTTCTCAGTTTAGTAGTACCCCTTTTTTTTCATAAATCAATGTTCCACTTTCCTACTGGAATACGCATGTAGATATGTTCCATGATTAAATCTATAATGTATATAATATTTATAATGTACAGAGCGAATTATCCTGCAGACAACTCATCTGACTACTGAAAAATAGAATAGAGTAGAGGAGGGTTTTTGTGTTTTTAGAAATGGGCTTATATCGATCTCGGATTTAGTTTTTTGGTAATGTTTGAAGTTGTTCAACACTATTTATAATGAAAACGTCCCACAAAAGTGATGAATTAAAAAACTAAAAAAAAAGGGGGGGGTCCACAAATCGGGTGCCTGTGCTCATTTGGTGTTAAACAATCACTCATTCCCCTAATCATCAAATGTGAAGATATTTTTGCTATATTTAATTACAAATCTATATCTCCACAATAAATATTATCCATAAAACTGACTATTGTAGCATTATCTAACATTTATCAGTGTTTTATTTGACACTTCTAAAGTTTTTAAAGCAAAAGAAAACAAGGGTTGTCAACAATTTCACCAACACGATTTTGAACCCTTAAACCTCTTGATTTAATGAACAGTTTCCTGCTTCCATGTTAACATTTCAGCTTTTTTTAAATTTTTGCCAGAAACAGTGGGGGCAAAAACATAGCTTAGTTCCCCCCATCCCCTTGCTCCTTACTAACAGTCAATATTAACACGAAGCGTCAAGATTTTCCATAGGACAACGAAATTGTCATCGGGTTCAATTGAAAGTTTCATTCTATATGAAGTCATAGTGTTAATTGTTCAATAAAAAATGATGTCGCAAAATGTCAAATGCTTCAGTGCTTAATGACAATAACCAAAATTATATATACCCTGTGCATAGCACCCTTTCGAACACTTATCATGTGAAAATATTTCTTGATAGTTTCAGTATTTATTGTTCTTAATGTAAATACCTGATGTTTACCACAATCGTTGACGACCAAAATTAGTCCAACCTGCCACCTAATATATTTAAACTTTATCCGTCAAAGCATTATATTACAAGGAAAACAGTATGCTTACCTATTACCGGCATCACAAACAAGAAATAAGACCTCACAGCGGCCATTTTATTCATACATGAATATTAGATATCTAGATTTTTATTTCCGTTCTTATCATTTCACCTAGTTTTCCGCTCACGGTGACAATTTCTTGTTTGAACCACATATGAAATGCGTTCTAGATACGTACAAAACTATAGGAGATATACGGAATTCAGCATTACAAATTGAATTAGACCCAGAATTCATCTTGATAATTATAACTGGATCTTGGATCTGGGATCAAATTGCGGGTTTTGGGTTCTTATTAAGATTAAAATTGCGGGTATCCATGTCAAGTGATATATATGCGTAGTCATATAGGTTACCCCACTCGTCACATCTCGGCTGATTCCGTTGCTCAAGCTGAAGAAGGAGAGTAGCGGATTCACCCGAGGTTTGCCGATTAATGGAGATGGATCGGTGGTATCCGATATTGATATACCCAGGATAACTTTTATTTATCAATTTACCCTAAGATTAGTTTTGATAAATTTATTGACTAGTCACTACTTGGTTCAGCTAAGTAAATTATCATACATATGTGTGGGCAGGCACTAGGGGCATAGGCGCCGCGGGAAAGGGATGGGTGCAAAAATGGAAGAAAAAGCTGAATTTTTAGCATTAATGCAAAAAGAAAATTAATTGTCCAGTCAAGTTAAATAATTTTGGTGTAAAGGAGTATATTTTGAAACTTTTTTGTTGGTCAGTTTGAAAATTTGACCACTCCCTCACTGTCCAGTCCAGTCTTAAATTTCCCCCACTTTCCGTTCCTCTCCTAAAACTTGCCCGAATACCCCCACATCTTTGTTTTCCGGTCCACTCGAACGCCGCTGTGCATTGTTGTATTATATAATTAGCACACATAATGAATGTTTAACAAGGCATAATAAAGTGTGTCTTAGGTGACAAACCTATTTAATATCACTCCTATAAAAGGTCCAATATGGGGTTTGATATTCAATTGTGACATCAGTAAATGGGGATGAAGACATTAAAGTAATTGTCCAAAAGACGTGTAGTAACTGGTGCCATGTCCAACATTTTTTTACAACCTTGTGTTGATACTGTAAGAAATGTTTTTTTAGGGGGGGAGGGATATATTTAAAGGAACGGCCAACGGAATAATCAATTCGTATCATATCGATTTGGACACCCGGGTTCCAATGTAAATTTAACACGCGCATTTATGCCAAAGAGACGAGTTTCTATCCATTTCGTCAATTTTTCGGAAATAGCACATGTAGTTTCCGTATTTGTACCACAAGGATTTGTTTAGTTTTACCAAAGATGGTGTCACGTTTGTTGAGAAGGTAAACAATCAGCATTAATTTGTTATGAATATTTCAGTGAAAAGCACTTTTTAGAAACAAACGTATTTGTTATTCACATGACGGAATTAGCTGAGGACTGAAGTTGGTAAATACTAGGTAACATCACAATTGAATATGGAATTTAATAAAAACCTCACTCGCTGTCTCCATTCGATTCTGTTCATATAAAGATTTGTTGAGCAAAAAACAAAATCTTAATATTGACTAGAAGGAACGAGGTGTATAAGTTATTGTAACTGAAGCATACTTGTACATTGATGGAATATATATTATTGATTTGTACGAACTTTGGAAACGGGTAGAAAAATGAACCTTTGTGAGCTTTTCTCGGTTTTTTCTCCGATTAATCCTACCGTGACATCTGTTCAGTCATGCAATAATGTCGGTCATTTGTTTTGATTTACAATTCTCACGCAGCACGAGACCAATGACGTCATTCTGTATATTCATAGCGTACCGTTGACTGTGTGCCATAGCAAAACGTTGGTGGCCTATTTTCGAGCAAAGTTTCAGGTTTGCAGGGTTGCTCTGACTTCTAGAGTGAAGCATTGTGAAAAATTATGTCTCGTCGCAAAGATAAATCAATATGCTAGCGAATGACTGCAAAGATTGTTTGAATGTGTGATTTTTTAATATTTTTTTCAAGCCTGAAACAGAACTGTTAGTGGCTTGGCTGCATTGGTCATTACATCCCTTGTTAGTATATAGGAGTATATAGGCCGTGTGACCTCTATGAAAGCGATTCAAGCCCCTGTGGGCTGTTTCGAATCATTTCCATTCCGTCAAAAACTTTTTATTTTCGTCTGCCAAACCACATGATTTTGATGGAATGTTAGGCACTGGAGTTCCGGTGTCAATGTACACAACGAAAACTCCAATTGATAAGTGTCGTTTTAACGTTACTCAACTTAAAGAAGTTTTTACATTTTCTGTAAAAGACAGATATCAATTAAATTATTTTATTTGTATCAAAAAGACTTCAATGCACAGACAATTACTTCTTTAAAATTAAATTTGTTTTATTTCTTTATTTACTGCTGTCAGCATCATGAAAGGAAAACGATCTGTCTTGATATATTTCTGTTATCAGACAGTGAGGTACCGAACACCAGTATTTACTCAGCCGTTTTCTATGCGTCTCCATATTATAATTACTTATAATCTACTGCATTTACGACTATGATATGTTGACATTGTCACAGTAATAGCGTAAACACCGGAAGTAGTCTGTCTAACATTTCAGACGTCATGACACCAAAAAGACGGAACGTGATCGGAATTGACATGATTCGAAACAATCGTATTGACAATGTACATATATTTTATTTATCCTGCACTGCAATGTCAAAAAGTAAAAAAACAACAACCAAAGTGTCTGAAAAGAGCAGAAACAAACGTCATTCTAATCGGTTTTAATGAATGTCCTCCATCATATCCACACCTATGCTGTTTATTTCATAAAGTCGCTCTACGTGAATCAGGGACCATAAAAGCTTTAATTAGGTTCATAACTAAATAACACTGAAGCTAATTAGTACTAAAAACGACACAATTGCAGGATAAAAATGTTTACACTTTTCTCAACTAATTTAACCTTTTTTTCTTCAGAATAAAGAGAATAAAATAAAACGCAATGACGTTCCCTGCGAAACATCCAGATCCATTTGTCATGCAATACACATCTCATGACACAGGTAGGTAGATCAATTTGTCATTTAAGGTGCACAGGAAGATATGCAATGACATGATTGAGCAAGTACATGTACATTTCTTTCATATTGCAATACATATCCTGTGACAATTTTAGGTAAACAAGTAAATTAATTCCCATGCAATACACATCTAAATTAAATGATTCAAGAAGGTAAATTTATTTGCCATGAATGTGGGCAGTGCATTAGTGAGTTACATTGTCTGTGTGGTAATTTGTAAATTGTTTATTTGCCATTGTGTAGACTCACGACACTAGTCTGTCCTTTGATTTACAGATTCTGATTACCCCATCTTCCAACTCTTCTTATAATGTTATTTGGTCATTAGTGACATATTTTTTATAATGAACTTCAGCAATTAGTTTATAGTATTTATTAGTGGTGCACCGATCATCCTTCGGCTTTGGTCAATATTGCTTTTCAGTGCTCCATAACCTTTGGCCTTGGTCAATATTGCTTTTCAGTGCTCCATAACACATCATATCACACTCAATGAAGTGCAATGATTGTATAATACATTTGTAACACACACTTGAATGCAAATAAGAATGTATTTGTAAACTTGTACCTCATATACCATATTTTTGTAATCAATAGTTTAAGACTTATTTTGTTTTTGAAAGATTTTATTTCCAATTGTTAGCGTTAGGGTGTCAATATTTCAGTTATATCGTTGTGGTCAGTTTTATTGGTAGAGGAAATCAGAGAAAACCACTGACCTGTCACAAGTCATTGAAAAAATCACATAATGTTGTATTGAGTACACCTCACCATGAGTGGAATTCAAACTCACAACGTTAGTGGTGATAAGCAGTGATTGCATTGCACAGGTTAAGTTGTAAATCCAACTACCATACGATCATGACTACTACAACACCACCAGTTATTAGTCTATGTTAATTATATAAATTCATACTTCTAACTATTTCAGATAAGCTTATAAATAAGGCTGTCAATGGTATAAGAAGCAACAAATACAAACCTGTGGATTATGATAAATTACGTCTTTTAGCGGCAGAAAAAAAGTTTGCTGCTCACAAATCTCTGTTGAAGGTGAAAAAAATAGAACAATTGTCAAAACAGAGTAAAGAAAGCAATTTGTTAAAACAGCACAAACTAGTGTGGAATAAAGAACTAATACGACTTAATAACTTGCGGAAGAGATTACAGTCAGACGTTGATCTCCATCGAGGGGTCAATATAACTCAAGAAAATATATGTTGTTCATTGTATGAAGATTTTGAGGACTTTGAGTCATCATTAGATGTAGAGTTTGGAAAGTTTAAATCTAGTACTACTGAACCAGTATGGAATCTCAGGTAGGATAAGTACCAAGACAATCAACAAGGGGGTGGGGGTTGTACTGAACCAGTATGGAATCTCAGGTAGGATAAGTACCTAGACAATCAACAAGGGGGTGGGGGTTGTACTGAACCAGTATGGAATCTCAGGTAGGATAAGTACCCAGACGATCGAAAGAGGTGGGGGTTATACTGAACCAGTATGGAATCTCAGGTAGGATAAGTACCCAGACGATCGAAAGAGGTGGAGGTTATACTGAACCAGTATGGAATCTCAGGTAAAATATGTACCAGACTAAGATGATGGTCATGAGGGGGGGGGGGGGCAGGTTGTGCTGAGCCAGTGTAGAATCTCAGGTAAAATAAGTACCGAGACTGTCGAAAGGAGGTGGGGAGGGGGTTTTGTACTGAACCAGTATGTTATCTCAGGTAAAATATATACCTAGCTATAGGGTCGACAGAGGTGGTGGAATTTCAAAATTTTAACTTTTTTATTTTTAATCCACACATTAAATGCAGTTTTATGTTCTTTACAGATTATTGATGGGCCATAGGAAAAAAGCTGTTTTAATTCAAAAAGGAGTCTGAAATTTTGCATATTTGGGAGATAAATAGGAGTTTCATTTTTCAACCAATTTTGATGCATTTCTTTTCTTTAAATTGATTGTGCTAATGGCTTCGGGTAATATGTCAACATACTTCCTTTATTACTCTTACGGTTTCTGAGATAAACTCAACCGAAAGAGTTGAAATTTTGCATGAAATAAAAATTTTAGAACTGTTTTGCATATACAGTGAAACCTGGCTAAACCGAACCTCATTAGGACCAACTTTTGTCATCATGATTGACCGGTGATTGGTTTATACAAGTAAAATTGACAAATATTGCACATATAGGGCATTTATTTTTAGTTTGGTTTATACAGGAATCCATTTTATTCAGGGTTTGGTTCAGACAGGATTCACTGTGTTTATTTAAATATTATTAAACATGAGGTTATTGGAAATATTGCTGCACCATCAGAAATTTTTTTTAAATTTAATTAGTATTTTACACTGTTTTATAGAGAAGATCTGCGGTACTGGTTACATGAGAATATGGAAGATTTACGCATGGGTTCTCCTGATACAGTGGAAAAACATACTGAAATTCAGTCAACCATAGACAATGTCAAGGACCAACAAAAACAGGTGCTGGAAAAGTTACGTCATCAACAGATATGTTTAGAACAGGAATTAGGGATGGGTAAGATACAAACTTAAATAGAAAAACAAATTCAAACTGTCTTAACCAGAACTCAGAACCCAATGCTCCCAATTGGGCCAAGCACTGGAGTTATCTACTCTTGGCTTTTCAAGTACATACAACAACACACTGCGGGTTTTACAGAGAACAAATGGGCCCCGTACCTGCTAAGGCCGGCCCTGTCAGAACTATTCCATGGGACACAGTCTATTACATAAATGAGTCATAAAATTCATTTATATTTCTGTAAATATGGGAAGTGTTATTACAGAGTATATAAGAAATTAAACTAAAAAAAGTTCAAACAGTATTGGTATACAATATAACAATCCAGGACAATGTTAAGTTGTGAACTGTTTCTCTGGTAAACGTTGGGCTCCTACATACAGAAATGATATTGACAGAAACTGAGGAAATGGAAGTCTTTGATTGAAACAGGTACAATCTGTTAATCCAATTTAGTAAGCAAACCCTAAGTGGTTAAAAATCAAAACATAGATATGAAATTTAGTGCACATGTATTTTATTTTCTGGAATAACCTTCATCATGTATGCTCAGTCAAAAGATTGGAAAGCCAAAAACTTTAAAAACTAATGCAAAGATTATTATATTAGTTGTACACAAAGCTGTCTGTAAAGATTGATCACCATTAGGACTAATATGGTTTAGTGCTGTTATTACTTCAGTGAACTTGCTCTCACACAAAAAACACAGTTTAACATGGTTAATTGTGTGAGTAGTCTTTAGAAAACTTTAAAACAAGAAGTTAAATAGTAAAAACCAGTTTAAGTAACAATATAGAACTACTGGTTCATCCATAAAATTATTTATAGTGTTAGAAAACCTGTCTTAAAGACTAACACAACTGAGAAATACACTTTTTGACTAGATCTCTGTATTTGTATACAGAAACTTTATATCAGAAAAAAAGTTATTTTCACTAATTGACTGATTTATATTTCCCAGGCGATACAACATAATAAAGTTTGTCAATGACTTGCGACAGGTCGGTGGTTTTCTCCAGGCACTCCAATTATCTACTCCAATAAAACTGACCACCACGATATAATAGAAATATTGCTGAAAGTGACATTTTTAACACCATATCCCTAACCCCTATATTTTTTCAGGATTTCTTGCCAATATTACTCCAAATGATGAGCATCAGAAGGTACATGTGGAACCAGGTATTCCAGAAGAAGCATATGACCTTGAATGCTCTGATTTTGACCTCAAAGTCTCAGTCTTGCAAGAGTTTTTAATAATGGATGAAAAGTTTAGAGACAGATTGAAATATCTTGAAGAAGAGCATGCAAAAATTTTAAAGTAGGTACATTGATGTAAAGGTAATTAGTTAAATAAATAAGTTTATCACATCAAATTTTGTAGGTGTGACAAATCATGAAAAGTAAAAAAACCAACAAGGGTAAGTGAATAATTAACGAGAACCAAGTGTATGAAATACATATTTTATGTATTTGGTTGGTTCTTCCTTGCATTTTGTTGTATTTTAATAATTTCCTAGACAGATATGTGAGCTTAAATGACAACTTGTTAAATTTGTCAAACAGATTCTTTATTTAGCACATGTTATTAGAAACATTTATTACAGAAAAGTCAAAATAGGTAATTTCATAAGCACAGCCCATGTATACTATTATTATTGGATGACCGCAAGCCAAAATAAGCTAGTATTGCATTAGAAAAGTATAATTATTGTCAAGGTTGCTGTATAATCTTATTTGACTTTCATTGTAGGTTAGGGAGGAATGGTGGATGGTCAGATGAGGATCATTTTATATTTACTGTTGTATATGACCAGTATCCACATGAGATGCAGAATAGACGGAAACTTATAATAGACAGATTACAGAGACATTTACCTAAGAAACCTAGAGCTGAACTGGTAATTGACATACACATAAACACACCATTAAGATTGTATTGTCTTCCCTTAGACAAAATCTTCAAAAGTTGTGACATTATAACTATAGTAGTAATAAAGAATATGGATGTAAATGAACCTGAGAGAGAATATCCAACATTACATTTAGACACAAATTATAGTAAAGGAACAGTATTGTTATTGCTGTCCATGTTTCATTCAGAGTGGGATGTTTAACAATGAGCATATCCTGAATTGCGTGTGAAACAGCTCTTAGCCTGCAGTCAAGCGACAGTCCTTACTTCTACCGATAAATGTTATATTTGGGCACCCCTGTGGTTTTTATGTTATTAGGTGTATAGAATTATGCTATTAATAGAATTGTTATTCCTAGATGTGGGGTTATCAACAATAAGAAAAATATGAGTGAAGTAATCTTACAAATACTGTCATCATTGTGCCTGACATCACATTATAGGGTTACAAATACAGACACAAAAACAACCTATTGGTAGCATTAGTCTCAATCTTAAATCTTGTAATTAATGTCCTTCACTATCAACCAAGCTTAGTACCCCATGAATAAACAATACTTCACCGGCACAAATCAATTGGAGCTAAATTGTGTAGAAATTGTAGGGTCCTATAATTGTAGTTTAAAAGGTTTATAATTGAAGTATTTACTACTCACTACATGTAGTTTGGAACAAATGATATTATTATACTTCTCATACTTTTTTCTATATAAATTTTATTGCAATAAAAATACTATTTCCATAGTTTCATTCAATTTGTCTGAAAAGTACTATTCACCAATGAATAGCACAAATGACTATTCACCGGCTGGTGAATAGCACTTTAATCACATTTCCCGCAGATTTTTAATTTATTTGGTTTTCCATTTTTGTTACTTAGCAGGGGCAGAAGTTAGGGGGGGGGCACTTAAAAAAAAGTGCTGAGCGGAGGGAGGCACGAACATTTTGGGGGTATTTCGTATGAAAAAATCACGATTTTATGCAAAAAAATCATATTTTTTTCAATTTTAGGGGGGTGTGTGCATGCCGGGTGTGCCCCCCCCACCTGGATCTGCCCCTGCTTAGAGCATGTCTGATGAAGGTTATTACAGAAACTTGTTTTACTTAGAGCATGTCTGATGAAGGTTATTACAGAAATCCATCAGAAAAGGGCCTACTATTAAGAATTTGAATCTGCAGTTGTTCAGTATAATAAAACACTTATTGACTTGATATTCGGGTAATAACACTTTTATTGTCCCCTCTGTACCAACTATTTTCCGAGGCAACACAGAGGAAAATAGTTGGTACCTTGGGGACAATAAAAGTGCTATTACCCTCATACCCAGTCAATAAGTGTATAATGTTTTCTTGTTCATTTAAATGATATCAAGATGGAAGGTTGTAATCCCATTAACCTGTTTAACCATGACACATTTCTCTATCTTTTCCAAGCCAGGATTTTCAACATCATATGTCATAGTCTTTTTTATGTTCAATGATATGAGATGAGAGGTAGTTAGTTTAGTTTTTTATATTACTGGAATTGTGAAATATAATGGTCCCTCTATAGTAGTTATACGGTATTGTTGCTTTCAATTACATAAAGTTAATCTTAAGTGAAACTGAGCTTGATGTCTGCATACTGAGGTTCTACACGACTTTAACTATCTGATCACTTGTGTATAATAATAACTGATACTCAGGCTAGTATTTTGTATATAGTGATTGCTTGTGTATTATACTTATTGACATTCAGGCTGGTCTACACAGCATCAAGTTTTAAATGTACTGATTATGACCTAGGAAAGGTATTTAATAATAGTTTCAAAATTTTGTTTTAAATTGGAATAAATGGTTAAGAAAGAAAGCTAACACAAAATATTTAATTTTTGTTACAAAGGTTTCTCATGAAGAATGGTGTGACTCTAATAAATATTTCCGTGAAAGAAAGAGAGCTTTAATGGTGGCCTGGCAAAATGGGAGAGCAGCATTATATCACAAAGCTGAGTCAATATTTACAGAGGCTGAGATGGCAGCTGCTTTAGAGGAAGTCAAAGCAGAATATAACTTTAAACAAAAACAAGTTAGAGAGGTTCTTCATGAAAAGGTACTTCAGAATTGTGGTAACATTCAGATCTTGACATTAATAGGGACTTGTGAGATTTTAATTGTAAGACTTATTGAAAAATTCAGATCTTGACATTAGGGACTTGTGAGATTTTAATTGTAAAGCTTATTGAAACATTCAGGTCTTGACATTAGAGATTTGTGAGATTTTAATTGTAAGACTTATTTAAAAATTCAGATCTTGACATTAGAGACTTGTGAGATTTTAATTGTAAGACTTATTTAAACATTCAGATCTTGACATTAGGGACTTGTGAGATTTTAATTGTAAGGCTTATTTAAATATTCAGATCTTGACATAAGGGACTTGTGAGATTTTAATTGTAAGACTTATTTAAACATTCTGATCTTGACATTAGGGACTTGTGAGATTTTAATTGTAAGACTTATTTAAACATTCAGATCCTGACATTAGGGACTTGTGAGATTTTAATTGTAAGGCTTATTTAAACATTCAGATCTTGACATAATAGGGACTTGTGAAATTTTAATTGTAAGACTTATTGAAACATTCTGGTCTTGACATGAGATAGATATGGGATGATCATTGTAAGGTTGATAGGAACAGTCTAACCAGGTTTGGAGACACAGGAGAGATCTCATAGAACCTTGGAAGTCTGGCCTTACTGTCATGCAATTTTTATACTAATATTCGTAATACAGCCAATCAGAACACATCATCTAATGTTTATAAAGTGTTCTGATTGGACAATCTTCAAGTATGAGTGCAAAACTCATACTCAAAGGTTTTATGCCCATATAAGGCCTGGACACCAGAGGGATCTAATGTCTTCATTGTAAGGCTTATTGAAAGTCAGTTCTTAACACCAGAGGGATCTACTGAAACAGTGGCAAAATCATGTTTTAGACTTACCGGGTATATATATATATTGATCCTGTTTTAGTCCTACGTTTTGGGTGAAAAGTATGAATTTTTTTTAAGGGAGGGATTACTGTTGGTCCCCTTACAAATTCCCTATAATTGATTGTACCATAAAGATTCTCATCATTTATTACCGGTAATTGATGACAACAGGATTATTTTTTATTTAAATTTATCTTTTTTCCTATTCTAGGTTCGCTCATGGCGTGAACAGCAAATGGAAGTTCTGATCATTCAACATAAAATGGAGACAGATAAACTTGATGCTGTAAGAAACAGATTAAAGATGGAGGCTGAATTAGAGACAAAGAAAAGACTTAAAGAAAAAGAAGAGGTAATTTATTCTAACAAAACACATATGAAAATCGCCATGGACATAATCGATTTGTAGGGGAATCTAGCTGCAGTCATGGTTTGATAAACTGTATCTAAGGCCATCCAGCAGAAGCATTGAGTTATCAGAGGTTTCACCAGAACATAATATTTAGCTCACCAGAGCCAGAAGTTCAAGTGAGCTGTTGTCCGTCAGCGATCTGTTAACATTTAACGTTTTACATTTGATCTTCTTCTTCAGAACCAGTGGGTCATATTGGACTAAACTTGAATGTAAAACTCCCTGGATTGTTATCTTTCAAACTTGTGTCTGATGACCTTACCCAATATCCAAGATGACCAGCATGACTTCTGTTGTTTTAAAGTTTGTAAGTCTTTGATGGATTGAAACCAAATTTGGGGTATTCCTCTTCCAAAATTATGTTCATCAATCACCCAAGATGGCTGTCATGGCTGATTATGTAACATGGCTTTTCAGCATTTTCTTAAGCTTCTGATATCTAATTTTACAAATTTAGTGAAATTACATTTAGATTGATAAAACACAGGTTATATTTGATTTTGAGGTATCTTACCTTTAATATTACATTTGTTCACCCTTTGATTATGTATAACATAATATTTATACATACAGTCAAACCTTTCTTATGTGACCTTCTAAGGGAACAGTGAAATAGGGTCATGCAAAGCAGGTGGTTGCTTAATACAGGTTTAATTGATATGAGATTCACTGTGACGGGAAATAAAAATTAAGGTCACATAATACAAGTTATTGCTTAATAGAGGTGGTCACTAAAGCAGGTTTGACTGTATATTTAAATGGTATTACAGTGCTTCAGCTTTCTGATACTAATAATAGATCACCCAGAAACCTCCATTTCTCTGTTAACTGTCATCATTTCTAATGAGATATAGTAGTGTTTGACTGTTGAACAGGTAAAAAGGCAGGCTGTATGATATACATGTATGCAAAAATATAAAACTAGTACACAAAAGTACAAGGAGTGGTTATGATTGTATGGTAGTTGGATTTACAATTACCTATGCAATCAGTGCCTATCAGTACTAGTACTAACATTGTGAGTTTGAATCCCGCTCAGACGAGGTGTACTCAGTATAACAATATGTGATAAAGTTTGTCATTGACTTGCGGCAGATTGGTGGGTTTCTCTTGGTACTCCGGTTTCCTCCACCAATAAAACTGACCGCCAGGTTGTTGAAAGTGATGTTAAACACCATAACCCTAATCCCACAAAGTACAGAGTCATTCTTCACTCTTCCTATGTTATATTGAATATACAATATACATACATCGTCGGAAAATATATAATTTATTTCTACGAGCTTTAGAAACAGTTAGAAAAGTGAGCAAGTGCAAATTAATTTTATATTTAACGACAATGTACGTAAATTGTGTTTATCCTGCAATATCAAAAAGTCCAAAACTTCTGCCAAATTGTCTGAAAATAGCTGAAACAAGTGTGGTTTTAATCATTTTCAATGGTGCCATCTGTGACACCAGCACTTATACTGGTACCGTTTCTTGCTGTCACTCTACATGAACCAGGTACCAGAAATGCTTCATGCATCCATAACTAAATAACACTGAAGTTTATTTGACCCCCTTTATTAGTACTCAAAATCACACATATAAGCATGTGTCAAGAATTAAACAACATTTGCATAATTAATTTTGAAAAAAAAATAGATTTTTGTATGCTTTTATACAGTTGGCCAAATTTCATGCAGAAATTGAAAGAAAAAGAGAGCAACAAGCAGAAAAAGATCGTAAAAGATGTGAAGAATTACAAGCTCAACTTGCTGAACAAGCAAAATTTGATGAGGAAAGGTTTGTAGAATTACTACTATGAACAAAATCATATACTAATATCCATTGCTACCTTATGTAACCTATTTTTTAAATATTTTTCTCAGCAAATTTGTACATTGACAACAAATCTGATGTCATTATCAAAAGAAAGTTTAAACAGTCATGGTCAACAACTCCACCAATATCAACAAAGCGAACAATCACATCTCAACTTTAACTCGCAGAACATAAAAATAGACCACAACATATGTCGTTGGAAATCTAGGTGCTGCCTTGAAACAGGCACAAAACTGTGGCAGGGCTCAACCGGTTAATGTGTTCCCAGCATGTATGTCATGTTATTTGTTCTAGAAATATATACTTATTCCAGTGGAGTTTACAATAAAAAAAAGTAATTACAGGTCTTTTTGGCGGGGTGGGGGGGGGGGGGATATTATTACGAAGATATATCGCTACATTTCTATTAAAAGTAATGAAAAAATTGTTTTTATGGTTAGGATAAAATATAGAGCAGAACAGTTAGATGCCAAAATATTAGAGAGAAAATATATTGAAGAAGAAAAAAGACTGGAGGAAATAGAGAAAGAAAGAAGATTGGAAGCCTTGAGAGAGCAGGTCTGTAATTATATATATATCTTGAGTTGACCTCATAAAACACCACAGACCAAACCAAGCCTGAAACGTTATCTGAATATTATATTATGTCGTCAATTAATAACTATTTAGGATATAACTAGAAATGTTACTAACCCCCTCCTCCTTGACGTGTTTAAATATCTTTTGAGACGGATTCATTTACTATTAAAGATAAAAATGTGAGAGAAATTTCCATTATTTCAATGAGTATTCATCATCGGTAACCTTTGACTGATCGTGCTCTGATTACTCTCCACTCTATCAACTTGGCAAGGAAATCCTCATTTTCTTGTAAAAATAGTTTTCAATCAGTATTATCATTTGATATTGTTAATCTCCTTTTTTGAGGTGAAAAAATGCAGCTCCTGTAATTTATAAGGAATTCCTTTCTTAATTTAGATACATTTGAAAGCTGTGATTTGATTTTCTACATAGGCAGGTGTAAGAACTTATCATCAAAGTGTTTTAAAAAGATCATATAACTATGACGACTTCTCTGCCAGTTGACCCATGTTTAATGAATGGAGAGTAATCAAAGTGTGATAAGCTGTGGGTTAACGACGATGAAGAGATTGGTACTACTTATTTTTGTTTGTTTCATTTCTAAATATGGAGGGGTTAAAAATTATGTAGATCTGAGGTGACTTTTTTTTTTTTTTTTACGGTCCTGTGTAGACTAGGAATTGTCATATCTTTCACATTTTAACATCTGACTTCTATTTACATTGTAGGTACGTGTTGTCGCTGAGAGTGATCCTCACAGACTCCTCCAAGAAACAGAGGTAAATTTCATAATAGAAATAAACAGATTTCATTTTTGTCTTTTCGTGTGGCCCACAAGTCATGTCCAAGGTGTAGTGATTACTTTGTCTGTTATCTTTGTGTAGTCCTGCATCCATTGGATATTTAGTCATATGATCATCAATCCTCCCACATGCAGATTTACAGTTATCAAACTAGATTATTCAAACCAATTCCGTAAATGGAATGAAGAATTTAAACAATGGACAAGTAACTGTTTTGAAATAAAGTCATTACTTACTTACTTACGTACTGCATGACTTGGAATTTATGTAGCAGGTTACAATATCACCATGAAGACCAAAAATAAACAATTTGTATGCATTATTTGCTAATGGGATATTAGTTACTTGTATGTATTAAACTTAACCAATTAAATACAGGATAAAACAAGGGTTGTCATGGTAATAATTGTATATTGGTTGGATTTACATTTACCTATACAACCAGTGCCTGCCCATGGCAAGGTATACTTGATACAACCTTATTATACATAGTGACAAAATGTTGTTGAAAGTGGCATTAAACACCCATAACACACAACCAAGGATAAGTCAGGGGGGGGTGGAGTTATGGTGTTTAACACCGCTTTCAACAATATTTCAGTTATACCATGGCGGTCAGTTTTATTGGTGGTGGAAAGTAGAGTACCCGGAGAAAATCACAGACCTGTCGCAAGTCACGGACAAACTTTATCACACAGTGTTCTAGCTAGGATTTCAAAAGGGCAGGGTGCTACTTCTGAAAAGGGCACTTTTATGCGTAAACGTTGGCTGAAAAAGGGCACTTTAATGTGCAAAGATTGACTTGAAAATGGCACTTCTCTTCAGTAAATAGAAGTCAATAAGCAATGTTTTTTATTATTTAATTATGTATTTTCTACCTCTACTTCTTACAATTGCATATTTCCACAACTGTAATATAGTTATACTTCAAACCTTTTTTTTTTATACTAGTATAACCATAGGTAACTTTATTCAAAGCACAGTCGTATGAATTTTAGTCATAAATAGAGAAAAATAGTGAAAATTTAGATGTTGGGGTAATATAATATATACGAGTCTCTTATATATATATTATATTACTCCAACATCTAAAAAAAAATTCTCTATTTATGACTAAAATTCATATGACTGTGTTCAAAGACATTCATATTAATATAATCTCCATCCAAACACTGTGGAAATGCATACTGCAAAGTATTTTTGGATTGATTTTACAATTAAATTGAAAAGAAACAACCTTCGTCACCAGTTGAAAAAATATATGTTAAAAGAGAATCTTAAAACGAGCTTTGTGGGTGAAATTAGAAAACAAAATTATATTAAATGATCGAGTTTTTTACTTTCTTTCAACAGCTATTGTTATCTTAATTGTCATCGTAATTAGAATTAATCATTATTATTAGAAGAATGAAATTTCCTGACAAAACGTTAAAATTCAACTATAAATAGCCTAATCACACAATCAGCATGTGTTTACCTTGATCTGTTACCGTGCATTAAGCTAATGTTGACAGAAATATATGCTGGGAACCAGTACTTCATAATTCAATAATTTTCAAAATCACGATTATTTATTTATAAAACTGAAAGATTAAAACGGTATTTTCTATAGTAAGCAATTTTAAATATTTAATATAAATAAGAAATAAACCCAGATAAACCAAAACAACAATAACAAATCATCACGTGAACAACTTACCTGTAAAGAAAATGGCGGTCTTACACAATAACGTTAATCGTGACTTTATGCATTTAATATGAAAAATTTATTATTATGAACTAGTAACAGGTATGGAAAAAGACATCCACCTAGTCACAAAGGGAAGGGCGGTGTTACAAATAGAGAAAAAGGGCAGGGCGTCACTCGGACAAGGGCGGGCGCTGCACCCTGTAAAAACGGGCTAGCGAGAACACTGTACACATAATGTTGTTTCGAGTACACCTCACCATGAGTGGGATGCAAATTCACTTTCATGGTGATAGGAACTAATTGCACAAGTAGTTGTAAATCTAACTACCATAAGATAGAGCAAGATGAGAATAAAACCAGAGAAGGAATAAGTAAAATGTACTCAAACAAAATATGAAAAAATGTACCTGGTTGATTGATTGTAAGTAAGACAAGTAGATATTTATACCAGATTTGAAGTGATATTTTAAATAGATGTTGATTGTCATTTATTGTATGTTTCAGGCATGGCAGAACAGAAATGTGGAAAATGAAGATGACATTGACATACAGAAACCATTGTTTAACGTTGTAGGATTTACATCTAAGCAGGTAATAAAATCAAACAATACAAGAACTACCATCAGAACAGGCTCCAAAATCTAATTGAAAAATCGTAGCAAAAAAGGAGCAAAATTGATACCAACAAATATACATGACTGCTCAGTTTCCTGGTTTGGTACACTTCAATAAACAAAAGGGAGTATTTTTAGTAAATACATTATTAATCAGATTATGTGCATTCTTTATTCTAATATGGCGTGGGTTCGCGCCTGGCTTTGTAAATTACAAAAAAGGGTGCACTCGACTCGCAGCCGCAAGTGATAAAGTTTACCAGTTGCATGCTCATGGTCGGTGGTTCTCTACGGGTACTCCAGCTTCTTCCACCACTAAAACTGGTGGCTATGATACAGTTGAAATATTGCTGAAAGTGGAGTTAAACACCAAAAATCAATCAATCAATTAAACTTGGAATCTTCCCCACGTCCATTCTTGCAATCCAAGAAATTGCTTACAGCAGTCAGCATCAATTTAGCTTTTGCAGAGTTATTTTAATGTTGTCTGCAGTCTAATTAATATCTTCTTTGTTTGTTGGAACTTTGAAAAACTGAATATCTTCTCCATGGTATATTTCTTAAGTCAAGATTTTTATGTTTTTTTTTTACTAAATTACTATTCTTTTTAAGCAATAACTTTGGAATGTAGATATTTTTGTTTTAAGTTATTAACATGAAATTTAATTCTCACTATTTGATGCACAAGTTCAAAGGGATTTAATCTGCATAAGAAGTAGAGAAAGATATAGTATCTTGTAATACTCATATTCTAGTAACATTCTCTATAAAGAAATTGAACATTTTAAGTTGACTTTCTTAAAGTAGACCTATATGGTATTTTAACTGTATTTTTCAAAATTATTTGAAAATTGATGACAGTCATGAACTATATATGAATTTACTAAGGTCAGCGGACCTACCTATTTATCCACTTAATTTTTTTCCTTGGTTAACACGGTTTTCTCTGGTACTCCAGTTTCCTCCACCAATAAATTAACTGTCAGGATATAGATGAAATATTGCTGATAGTGGAGTTAAACACCATAACCCATAACCCTTGGTTAACAGAAGGGAGACAATAGATTTAAAATCAATTGATATTTATTCCAATTCAAATAAATTTGAATGTTTTTGCTTTCTGTCTTAAGATGCCTTCCTATTATTATAATTTTCAGATCACCTCTGATCCAAGAATGAAGTTAGAAGCCAAATTACGAGCCGCTGGTTTGCACCAGTCAGATTATGCCCGTCAAGTTATGTCAAAAACTCAACCTCTTCAACCCCCGAGAAGAGATATGGAATCTACCGTCTTTAAGAACACGTAGTTAACGGCTACTATATATTCAGCTGGTTCCATATTATTATGAAGAATAGATACAAAGCATTTGTTTTTAAATGTGCATTTGACCTCTGTGAGGAAATAATGTGAACAATATAGACCTACCTTGTGCAGTGTCAGTTGTTTATGTATATGAAACATCTAAAATTTACTCATTTGTTGCATTGTGTTTTGTATTCAAATGTTTAAAGGAAAAGACATATCATTGTATCTCAAATTTCGTCTTTTTCATTCCTGGAATGGATCGAGAGAGGAATGGGTGGCCGAGTGGTGATGGGGCTTGACTTTTTATCTCAAGCTTAACACCAAATGATCATCAAAATTAAACATTTTCAATCCACTTCTTTTATATTATATACAATACAAATATTGTGAGCATAAAATTGTAATACATGTACCTGTAAATTACAGTTATCATTTTTATAGCCAAAGGGAGATAACTCAAATCATATTACCAATCAATGAATCTCTTAAATTTTCTGCTATACCCTAAAAATATCTAATCGTCAAATGAAACCTTTCAAAACGGTTTATTTTTTAATATTGGATATTTTCATTTATTAGTAATTTATTAATTCTATGTAAGATTAAATAAATACTTTAAAACTATGAATTTACAAAATGTATAACTCTTTTTTTGGTTTGGTTTTAAAAATCAGTGCTAATTTTCTTTTTTTCAAATGTATATGTAAAATATCAGATTGACTGCCCTCGTGTTTCAATTATTTACATGTATAAAATGTGCTATCTTAAGTGTATGAATGAGTGTAGTGGTATTGTTTGTGTATCTGTGTTCTTGGTTGTATTGACTTGTAACTTGCTCCTATTGGTATATCAACATGTTAATATAACATAATGAATAACCATATACAAATTTTGTCTATGAATGTAAGGGGTCTTTTTTCAAATACTAAAAAGAGGTCAGATGTATTTAATTGGGTCAAGGCAAAGAAAATCTCCATAGTTTGTTTTCAGGAGACACATAGTACCAAAGATGTAGCAGTCAAATGGGAGGACGAATGGGGTAGTAAATGTTTTTTTAGTCATGGTGATAGTAAAAGTGCCGGAGTAAGTGTTATGTTCAGAAATGGTTTTGATTTTAAGGTTAATGATTCTATATTAGATCAGAATGGTCGCTATATTATTTTAGATTTAACTGTTTATGAACAACGTTTAACACTAGTTTGTTTATATGGTTACAACACTGACAAACCTGAATTGTTTACTGAAATACTGCAAAAGTCTGCAGGATTTGCTAATACTAGTTTTTTATTTTGTGGTGACTGGAATGTAGTACAGAATAAATCTGATGATACTTATAATGTAATACATGACAGAAACCAAAATGCACGTAAGAAAATAGAGGAACTTAAAGAAACATTTGAATTATTAGATCCTTGGCGAACTTGTTATCCTGTGGATAAAAAGTTCACATGGCGTCAAACCTCTCCTATTAAACAAAGCAGAATTGATTACTTTCTTGTCTCAGAAGATATTTTTTCTCTCATGGAGTATACCAAAATAATTCCAGGCTATAGAACTGACCACTCTGCCATTGTTTTTAGTTTTTCTGCCTCTCCTGCTAATCGGGGAAAGGGCTACTGGAAATTTAATTCCCAATTATTGAGGGACTCAAATTATATTGATATAGTTAAAACATGCATTAGAGATACATTATCTGAATACTATTCTGTTGGAAATATTGATGATTTTCTTCATGTTGAATTATTATGTAATGATCAGGTGTTTTTTGAAATATTGAAAATGAAAATCAGAAGTGTTTCCATAACCTACAGTATAAGAAAATCTCGAGATGAAAAGGAAAAAACATTAAAACTTGAGAATGACATACAAATTTTAGAAAATCAAATGAATTTGAATCCTACTTAGTTTATTCAGGCATCTTTGAATCAGAAAAAGGGGGAATTAGAAAATCGGAGGCAGGATATAGTAGAGGGTTTACTTCTTCGATCTCGGGCCAATTGGTATGAGAATGGGGAAAGATGCTCTGAATATTTTTGTAAATTAGAAAAAAAGTCCTCTATCAACAAAACCATTTCTGAACTTATCAATGAAAAAGGTAATCATATTTCAGAACAATCAAAAATTCTATTTGAACAGGAACAATATTACAGGAAATTGTATTCATCCAATCATTTATGTGTAGATAATGATTTTTTCTTCCAGCATGATGTCAAATTAAGTGATGAACAAAAAAACTCTTTGGAGGGAAATTTATCATTCAAGGAATGTGGTGAATCTCTTAAATTAATGAAAAATGGCAAAAGCCCTGGGTCAGATGGTTTCACAGTAGATTTCTATAAATTCTTTTGGAACGATATTGGTGCTTTTGTTTTTCGGTCATTATATTTTGGCTATGAAACAGGCCATTTCTCTCAATTTCAGACTCAAGGAGTTATTACTTGTATTCCTAAGGAGAATAAAGATAGGCGATATATGAGCAACTGGCATCCAATCAGTTTACTAAATACAGATTTAAAAATAGCCTCTGCAGCAATTGCAAATAGATTTAAACAAGTTTTAGGTGGTATTATTAGTAATACTCAAAAAGGTTTTATGAAAGACAGATTCATGGGTGAAAATACTCGTCTTCTCTATGACTTAATGCACTATTTAGAAGAAAATGATATGGATGGGTTATTATTATTAGTTGATTTCGAAAAAGCTTTTGATTCTATTGAATGGAAATTTTTACAGAAAGCTTTAAATAGTTTTAATTTTGGTCCTTCTATTTGCAAATGGTTTGAAACTTTTTATGTAGACTCTAACAGTTGTGTGATAAATAATGGACATATATCAAACTTTTTCAATCTGGAAAGAGGCTGTCGTCAAGGCGATCCACTATCTCCCTATTTATTTATTATTGGTGTTGAGTTGCTTTCCCTACAAATTAAATCAAATCCCAAAATAAAAGGAGCATTGGTGAATGATACTGAATCACTCATTAGTCAATATGCAGATGATACATTCCTTGTACTTGATGGTTGTGAGACATCACTTAGGGAGACCCTGATTTGTTTTGAAAACTTTTATAAAGCTTCAGGTCTGAAAATTAATACATCTAAAACAAGGGTAGTATGGGTGGGAAATAAAAGGTATTCCAATCAAATTCTTTGTCCAGATTTCAAATTGAACTGGTCTGTATCCAATTTCAAACTACTTGGTATAGATTTTTCTCTTGATCTCAGTTCTATGCCTGACCTAAATTTTAGAAAGAAAATTATAGATGTTTCAAAAATATTAAAAAGCTGGCAACATAGAAAACTCACCCTTCTTGGGAAGGTAACCGTGATAAAAACACTTGCACTTCCAAAACTTATTCATTTACTTACCTCACTGCCAAATTTAAAACAATCACTGTTTAATGATCTAAATAAACTATTTTTTAATTTTATATGGGATGGAAAACCAGAAAAAATCAAACGAAATACACTCATAGCTGATTTTGAAGATGGAGGGTTAAAAATGATACATTTACAACAGTTCAATGCCTATCTCAAAATAAGCTGGATAAAAAGATTCTTTTCCAATTTGAAAGGTGGCTGGCAAAAAATCATGGCAAAGAATATAAAATATTATGGGGGTGAAAGAATTTTTTCCTTACAAAAGGAAAAGATCCTTGAAATTTCTAAAATATTCAGTAACCCATTTTGGAAAGATGTCTTTTATAGCTTGTATTTAGCAAAGCCACTTGTAAAATTGAATATAAAGGAGTGTTTATCTCTTGATCTACTTAACTTTGTATCGATTGATGATTTCCCTTTTTATATGAGATGGGAAAATGCAGGTGTAACAAACTTAAATCATATGATGGATACTGTTACAAAAAATTTCTTGACTTTTGAAAAGATTAAAACATTAATTAAAAGTAACAACTTCATTCGATATTACACATTAATCTCAAACATTCCTACTGATATTAAAAAGTGCTTAAAGGATAACATTGATAATATCAATACAGAAAATTTTCATCCAAAAGATGACTTTTTAGACAGACTAATATATACAAAAAGTTTAAAGTTTGTATATATTACTTTACTGCAGACATTAACTCATCTTCCCATTCAAAAATTTTTGAAATGGGAAAAAATACTTGGGATTGACATTGCAGACTGGTCTATATATTTTCGAATTCTTAAAAAGTGTTGATCAATTTTCAGTATAAGTTTTTACATAGAGTTATACCTACTAATACCTTTTTATTCAAAATTCATATTAAAGACACAAAATTGTGCTCATTTTGCAATGTTGAAGACGAAACGGTTGAACATTTATTTTTTAATTGTCCTTTGATATTTCCTTTCCTGAGAGCTTTCTATGACTGTCTTAAACGCTATTTTCACAATATTGAATTTCACAAAGAACAATTTTTGCTTGGATTTAAAGAAGAAAGTTTAACTCTTAACTTGCTGATCCTTATAGCTAAAAATTATATATATAAATGTAAACTAAAAGAAAAAATTCCAAATATCATAGAATTGAAGTATCGAATTAAAAATTACTATTCACTTGAACAATATATAGCCATAAAGAACAACAACTTAAAAGGTTTTGAAAAATACTGGACCCCAGTGAAACATGTTTTTCCAGATTTTTAACTATGGATAGGTACCTGGGTACACTACGTTATTTATGTTTATGTAATTATTTGTATCAATTAGGAGTAAGTTACTAAAGTCACAAAATAATAGAAGACAGATATTGTAAAGGAATGGGTGTTTTGTTTATGAAAGGGAGAGAGAGAATGTGAAAGAATGAATGTGTCTCAATTGATTTATTTATTCATGTCATATTTTGCTTATTAATTAACTTTAAAAAAATGCAATAGTCACATAATAATTATGTTGTAAATCCTTGTACATCCATGTCAGGTGGTAATGTATGGGCTTTTATATGAATGTAAATTCCTGACTATTGAAGAAACAAATAAAAAAAACAAACAAAAAAACATAGAGTTCACAACCCAATGTGATCGCAAGTGTTAAGATTTCCAGACACCTACCCATGCCAGGGGATTTTTTTTTAAATTTCCTCCCCAAGTCTGGTAGTCAGGATATAGCTGAAGAATTACTGAGAGTGATGATAATCATAACCCAATCCACATCACCAAGCGATGGGATATAACCCCGCCCACATTACCAAGCGATGGGATATAACCCCGCCCACATTACCAAGCGATGGGATATAACCCCGCCCACATCACCAAGTGATAGGATATAACCCTGCCCACATCACCAAGCGATGGGATATAACCCCACCCACATTACCAAGCGATGGGATATAACCCCGCCCACATTACCAAGCGATGGGATATAACCTCGATAACATCACCAAGCGATAGGATATAACCCCGCCCACATCACCAAGCGATGGGATATAACCCCGCCCACATTACCAAGCGATGGGATATAACCCTGCCCACATCACCAAGCGATGGGATATAACCCCGCCCACATCACCAAGTGATAGGATATAACCCTGCCCACATTACCAAGTGATGGGATATAACCCCGCCCACATTACCAAGCGATGGGATATAACCCCGCCCACATCACCAAGTGATAGGATATAACCCTGCCCACATTACCAAGCGATAGGATATAACCCTGCCCACATCACCAAGCGATGGGATATAACCCCGCCCACATCACCAAGCGATAGGATATAACCCCGCCCACATCACCAAGCGATGGGATATAACCCCACCCACATCACCAAGCGATAGGATATAACCCCGCCCACATCACCAAACAATAGGATATAGCCCTGCCCACATTACCAAGCGATGGGATATAACCCCGCCCACATCACCAAGCGATGGGATATAACCCCGCCCACATCACCAAGTGATATGATATAGCCCTGCCCACATTACCAAGCGATAGGATATAACCCTGCCCACATCACCAAGCGATAGGATATAATCCCGCCCACATCACCAAGCGATAGGATATAACCCTGCCCACATCACCAAGCGATGGGATATAACCCCGCCCACATTACCAAGCGATGGGATATCTAGTTACTATCACTTTACTTATCCTGTGATTTCTTAGTCTCACGATATAACTGAAATATTGTTGAAAGTGGCGCTAAACACCATAACCCTAAGCCTTACAGTCTCATGTAAATCATGTTTCAAGGTTGTCATTTGTGTATCTTAGTTTGGTGTTTTCCTTGAAAATCGCCAAATTCCTGTTAATTTTAACTGGATATTTTTTTTATGTAAAAAGAAAATAGCATTAAGCCTTATCTATATTATGAACTGATGTAGTTCAAAATTATATTTTGTTGTTGTATTTATTTTATTAATGTATGCAATTTATATGTCTGTGATACATGATTATTGTATGTTGAAGAGTCCATTTGTATTTTACATAAATAAAGAAAATAATGTTTTTGAAAATATGTAGTTTGCTGTATTTATGTTTGTTTGATGGTGTTTAACACAACTTTCAAAAATATTTCAGTTATATCTGGCTGTCAGTTTTATTGGTGGAGGAAACCAGAGGACCTGAAGAAAACCACAGACCTGTCGCAAGTCACTGACAAACTTTATCACATAATGTTGTACACCTCGCCTTGATCGAGTATTTATATATGACATCAATGCGTTGTTTTTTATTGTTGTTTTTTTTTTATTTTAGGTGAGAGGTAGTTATACATTTTGTTGATATTGGTTAAATGTTTACCCAGCAGTTTAAACTTTTCTATTGATAGTTGGATCTACATCACCATATGAACCGAATCAGTGGTGTAATGGCTAGCGTGCTCACCTTGAGTGGTAGATTGTGCATTCGAGCCACAATCTGGTCAAACAAAAGACTATAGAATTGGCAATTCCTGTTTCTCTGCTTAGCACACAGCTCTCAGGTGTAAGAGCAAAGACTGGTTGCCTCGAAATCAGAAAAATCTGTCCCGAGTGGAGCGACATGTCTACCAGGAAACTGTTGTTTCAGTGAACTAGAACTATAAAAATCCAACTCAGCGTGTTGGTCAAGTCCAAAGCAGACATCATCATCATCATCTCATCGAAAATGTAACATGTTCTCATAAGCTAAAAATATTGCTGAGTTGTTGAACTATAATCACTCATTCACATCAGTGTATGTTGTGTCTTTGTGTTCAATGATTTGAGGTCAGAGGTGATTGTTCATTTTGTTTCAATGATTTGAGGTCAGAGGTGATTGTTCATTTTGTTCAATGATTTGAGGTCAGAGGTGATTGTTTGTTTTGTTCAATGAGTTGAGGTCAGAGGTGATTGTTCATTTTGTTCAATGATTTGAGGTCAGAGGTGATTGTTCATTTTGTTCAATGATTTGAGGTCAGAGGTGATTGTTTGTTTTGTTCAATGATTTGAGGTCAGAGGTGATTGTTCATTTTGTTCAATGATTTGAGGTCAGAGGTGATTGTTTGTTTTGTTGATATTGGTTGAATCGTTGACAATCATCGTTTTAAAGTTTTTTTCAAACTTATTTAGAAATATTTACTCCATAAAAACTAGAAACTACTGAGGGACCAGCACTGTTGACCTGAAATCTGATTAGGTAAATACAAACTTTTTTACCATCAAAGTAAGTATCAAATGAATCTTGGACAATTATACATGTACTACAAAATGCCAAGTTTTCATATAGAGGAGAAATTATGAGAAGTTGTTTATTACAAGTCACTTCCCAACAAAGGCCACCCCTTATATCAGACAAGATTTCAGGTGCACTAAGATAGAAAACCACAGACCTGCTGAAAGTCACTGACAAACTTTATCAATATATGTTGTATCGAGAACACCTCACATGTGCAGGATTTGAACTCACATTAGCGGTGATAGACACTGATTGTATAGGTAGTTATAAATCCAAGTACCATACAATCACGACCACAATGGCCCCCAAGTCATGGACAAACTATTACATAAGTTTGTATGAAATAAATGTTAAGATGATATATATGTTTACTTTGTTGTATTTTTTTTCATTGATAAGCTTCACAAACTAGAGGCTCACCTGAGCCTGTATTTCTTATCTGGTTATTCATGCATTGTTTGGGTTCAAGCAAGATTGTTATTTTTGAGAAATAGCTTTTATGCCAAATTCTGTATGTCTACTTGGATTTCTAATCCACACAAAACATTCTCCTGCTATGGTAGCTATCTTGAATTTCTGATTGGCACAAAAACACATTTAGTAGATCACCATCCAAGGAAAATTAAAACCAAATTTAGTGTCTATTAGTTCAGTGGTTAGATATATTTTCCCAGTGTCCTATATTAAATTGTCCTGCATTGGTGGCCATCTTGGGTTTCTGATCCACAAAAAAATGTAAATATCTAAGGGACCATTCAATGAATATTCACATATAGTTACGATTCAATCAATTATCTAGTTTCTCAGAAATATTATTTTCCATATTCCCATATGGGCCTTTGTAAAAACCATGTCCTGCAATGGTAGCCATATTTATTTATTTCCATTCCGACACAAAAAACAAATGGTTCTGTAGTTTGTGAGAATTAGATTGAAATGTGAAAAGGTAACTGACACAGATGACAATGTCAACAAAGGTCACAATATGTCATTAACTTTGATACAACTCGGCCCAGATTATTAACATTATTGAGACCTTTCTAAACCTTTAATCTAGACCAATGATTTCGAGGTCGTCGTGATCGTATGGTAGCTGGATATACAACTACCTATGCAATCAGTACCTATCACCACTAACATTGTGAGTTCGAATCCCACTCAGGCAATACAACATTATGTGATAAAGTTTGTCAGGTCAGTGGTTTTCTACGGGTACTCCGGTTTCCTCCACCAATAAAACTGACCCGACACGATATAACTGAAATATTGTTGAAAGTGGCATTAAACACCATAAACCAATGACTTAAGACAAAATAACAACTTGAGTAGTGTATTGAAACATTTTATTGTATAACTAGGTAGATAATTCATGTAGATATTGGCACTAATGTTCAATTGACAACTAAATATAAAAGGTCCAAGGAAATGGTCCCAATACCATATTTTACAGTATACCTAGCATTAAAATTCTTTCTTGGACTTGGTCCATGTTTTATAGTATGCCTAGCAAAGCTATAATAGTTCCATCAACTGGACTTTGTCAGGTATAAGTTGTTTTCCTGCATGCCTTATTTTCTGAATATGTAACTCATACTTAAAATGCAAGAGAGAGAGAAAAAATATGGTACACTGTGCTTAGTTTTAAATATATTTGTTTTGAAAAAAACATAAGCAGTATTCATAATTCTTTCTTTTCTTGTTGAATAGACTGATTATTTAAGGCTTTACAGGAAAACATATTCATACTGTTCATCTAATTTGACTAGCTAACATTTTTATATACTGATCATGACCCCAAAAATACATGTGGGTCAAAATTCAATTGATTATATATATTGGCAAGTTCACACAAAATCCAATCTTGCATTTCTTGACCTCAGATAACTTGAACAGATAAACATCTTTTATATAATTTGGATGACATGTCTTATTTGTTTGTTAGAGCTATTCATTTAAAAATATCACCACACCAAGAAGGCAAATTCTTTTCAAATATCCATGGTTTTATTTATTCCCACTGGGTCCATACATCTGCTGGTGAACAATGAGTCCCCGATGATATCAGAAGCCCAGTAGTCAGTGTTTCGGAACTGACATGATTTATTAGATAAATTGTTACTGAAATTGAGAGCTCCTAAATAATGTAATTAATATGAAAAATGAAGGTTCTCCTCCCTTAGGTATAGGTGACCTTGGCTATACTCTTTAGAGGTCATTTGGTTTTCTTGCTCCCAGAATTTTAAATTATTTAATTAGCTTTCCAATCTTTTGATTATGAGTGTACCTGATGAAGCTTATTCTAGAAATGCATTGTGCATATTAAATGAGATATCCACATTTCCATTGGTCATTTATTTGAAAATCTAACATCGCACCAATATTTGAAAGATCCACTCACAGGTATGTTTTAAGTGCCTTCCTTGACTGGTTAGCCCTTAAATATTGAATACAAATGATCAAACTAAGGCATCCTGAGGATACAAAGAAATATAAAAGACATGTCAGTTTAACCTACATCAATACATAAAACATAATAGAAGCATTTTATCACAGTTTTTATAACCTGTCATTAAGGTCACATACGGGTACTCCAGAAACTAATTTGTACTAATTGGTTAAAAAAAATCATTTAATTTTGTATTAAAGTAAAACATTTTAAGATTGAGTAAAAGGAATAAAACAAGTCTATTGATAATGTGGAGTAAATTGTTTGAAAGTGAAATAACTGAAATCAAAATTCTTAATTGAGTAAAAGAAATAAAACATGTCTTGATAATTCTGAGCAAAGATTCTTATAAGGGAGATAACTCAATCAAAATGCTTCCGTGAAGTGAACTAGATCATGTTTATTGATAAGGCTGATTAGTGTCTTAAAGAGAGATAAGATTGCTACACCTAGCCGTATGTCCTCTGCCGCAATAGAAAGAGGAACCATGTTGAGTATGTTATCCATGTGATATATTTATATCAGTAAAGGTATCCCCTCTACTGTGCTTTCAAGATTCAAAAGTCTTAAATGGCAGCATAGCAGGCTAAATTACATGTTATGACTAACAATTCTACTATATATGAACATATTCTGCTGAACGGTTTCAGAGGAGTTACATTCACAAAGTGTGACGGACAAGGCTGACGCGACAGAGGGACAATAACTTTATTAAAATTCTGAATTTAGCATGTCTATATTGATAATGCTGTGTAAAGTGTTTTAAAGAGAGATAATTTATTCACCATGGAAATGGGGATAGTGTTTCTGTGTAATGCCACTTTCAACAATAGTTCAGTTATATCATGGCAGTCAATTTTATTGGTGGAGGAAACCGGAGTTCACAGAGAAAACCACTGACTTGTCGCAAGTCACTGACAAACTTTATCACTTTATGTTGTATCGAGTACACCTCGCCTGAGAGGGGTTCGAACTGACAACATTAGTGGTGATAGGTACTGATTACAGAGGTAGTTGGAAATCCAACTACCATACGATCATGACCATGACGGCCCCACCATGGAAATAACCCAAGATGAACTCTAAATACGATATTGACTTGTTTTTCTTTCTTTTCTGGAATACCCCATGCAGTAATAAAAATAAAGCTACTACAATGCATATGTCAAGACCTTTTGTCTTTATCACATTTCTTTACACAACAAATTAATGTTTAATCTTTGGTTGTAAAAACTAGAGGTTCCCAGGAGCCTGTAATCGCTCACCTTGTTTTCAATTTGACATCTAAAGTTGATAGAAAATGGGGGTGTTACACATAATTTTGAAAGTGGGCCACCCAAAGATCATTTCAACTCAAATTTCTGAGCAAAAGATTTTGATGTGATTTTTATCTCATAATATTCCTAAACGGAATAAACTGGCTGAAAAAATCTCAAAGAAAAACCCAGAATATATGTTAAACTACTCATTGCCATGTAGATGCAGTTAAAATTTGAGTTCATTTTGATTTGTAATAAAGCAGAAATTGACAACTTAAGAAATTTCTATTTTTAGTAACAGCAGCCATTTTGAATGGAGGGTGGGGCTGTCGGACACAATATTGAAAGGGGACCACCCAAGGACCATCCCAGCCAAATTTGCTTTAATTTGGTTCAGCGGTTTCAGAGAAGATTTAAATGTGATCTTTTATCAAAATATGTGTAATTTGTATAATCAGTATAAATCAGTTGAAAGAAAAATTTCACAGAAAAACCTGCAATATATGTTAAACTACTCATTGCCATGTAGCTGCAGTTAAAATTTGAGCTCATTTTGATTTATAATAAAGCAGCAATGGACAATTGAAGAAATTTATATTTTTAGTAACAGCAGCCATCTTGAATGGGATGGTCCCCTTTCAATATTGTGTCCGACAGCCCCACCGGCTGTCGGACACAATATTGAAAGGGGACCACCCAAGGACCATCCCAGCCAAATTTGCTTTAATTTGGTTCAGCGGTTTCAGAGGAAAAGATTTAAATGTGATCTTTTATTAAAATATGCCTAATTGGCATAATCTGTATAAATCGGCTGAAAGAAAATTTTCACAGAAAAACCCGGAATATATGTTAAACTGACTCATTTCCATGTAGCTGCAGTTAAATTTTGAGCTCATTTTGGTTTATACTAAAGCAGCAATGGACAATTGAAGAAATTTCTATTTTTAGTAACAACAGCCATCTTGAATGGAGGGCGGGGCTGTCGGACACAATTTTGAAAGGGACCCACCCAAGGACCATCCCTGCTAGGTTTGGTGTAATTTGGTTCAGTGGTTTCAGAGGAAAAGATTTAAATGTGATCTTTTATCAAAATATGCCTAATTTGCATAATTGGTATAAATCGGCTGAAAGAAAAATTTCACAGAAAAACCCGGAATATGTTAAACTACTCATTTCCATGTAGCTGCAGTAAAAAATTGAGTTCATTAAGATTTATAATAAAGCAGCAATGGGCAATTGAAGAAATTTCTATTTTTAGTAACAGCAGCCATCTTGAATGAAGGGCAGGTCTGTCTGACACAATTTTAAAAGGGACCCACCCAAGGACCATCCCTGCCAGGTTTGGTTTAATTTGATTCAGGGGTTTCAGAGGAGAAGATTTAAATGTGAAAGTTTACGACGGACGGACGACGATGGACGCCAAGTGATGGCAAAAGCTCACATGGCCTTTGGCCAGGTCAGCTAAAAACACAACATAAAGATTTTACAAAAACATACCTAACAGTTCTAGTATCATAATGAACGTGGACACTTATAATGTCTCAACTTTCAAAAACAAGCTAATATGTGACTTAGCAATTATACATTGTATTTCCTTAGGGAATAATTTCACTTTGTCATTGTTAAAATCTTAAAAGAAACCTTGGTCAATCAAATATATAGGTCATAATTGTTTCGGAAGAGTTGACAAATCAAAAATCAACTTAGAAAATAATAATCAACTTCACAATTTTTTTTTATTTATTTACGAACTATGATATTATATTGAATGTTTATCGTAAAAAATTATAGCTCAAACATTGCCATTATTGGCATTTTTTGAGTTTAGATTCCAATTCAAAGTTGACAAAATTCACAATAAGAAATGTTAAACCCTGTATAAATTCATAAACCCTGTTATGCGACAAGTAAGATTTTCAGAATCTACCTACAAATATCAACAAATCTAATACAGAAAATAAATAAATAAATAAATAAAAATAGCTATTAGCTTTTCATATTCCCGCCTTTCCCCTAAATATATTTGATGGAATTCTTTTTGGTGCCCGCTTTAGTGAATGTGCTTTTGTGATGATGACAATTATGGAAGAAAAAAATCCAATGCTAAAACATTCTAAATATAGCACCTTTAGACTTTAGTGATATAAATAACATAATTAGGTATGTACATTTCATTACGAATTTGTGTATGTCAAAAAATTAGTACAAATGAAAAAAGACACTAGATATTAAACAAACAAAATTCCCAACACCTTGAAACTTGTTAACGCAATATATATCCAATAGACACAACCACGTCAGTTTGTATTTATGAACGTGACGATTACAATAACATAATTCTTGATACCAATTCTTGAAGAAACTTAAATTGCTGGAGATGTTTCATTCTCATATATTATAATTTAACATTAAATAATTTTTTCAGTAGCAAGTTTTTAGTGAAGATTTTAAAAGACGGCTTGGGAACAATAAATATTATTTAGTTTTTTCAACAACAAAGTGCACAAGATCATGACAACATGATTGACTCTTGATCATATAATTTGTTTATTGTTAAACAATTTTTTTTGTCTTTTTTTCATGAAAAATAAATTATATCTTATAAATAAGAAATTTCCTGTATAAATATTTTCTAGATTTGAGATAGCATAGACTCAGAGATGCCATTAATAAGAAATATTAGTAATTTAAAGTGAAATCTGTCTAAACTGAACCCTGAATAAAACAGAATCCTGTCTAAACTGAACCCTGAATAAAACAGAATCCTGTATAAACTGAACCCTGAATAAAACAGAATCCTGTATAAACTGAACCCTGAATAAACCAGAATCCTGTATAAACTGAACCCTGAATAAAACAGAATCCTGTATAAACTGAACCCTGAATAAAACAGAATCCTGTATAAACTGAACCCTGAATAAACCAGAATCCTGTATAAACTGAACCCTGAATAAAACAGAATCCTGTATAAACTGAACCCTGAATAAAACAGAATCCTGTTTAAACAGAACCCAGAATAAAACAGAATCCAGTATAAACTGAACTTAAATAAAATCCTAATATAGGAAATCTTTGTCCAAACATAAAAGCTGGTTCCCAGGACATTCAGTTTAGACAGGTTTCACAGTACAATTCAATCAGCTCTTGTATAATTATTAAGTACGGCCATTGAAACATAAGCTACACGTAGTTGTCTATTTGTACTGCAATGGTGTGAATCTGACTAATAAACAGATAGAAAATAGATAAACAATTAAATAATATACAAATATGTATTTGTCTACATTGACAACAAATAAAAGTATATTTCTAATATATTGTCCCCAATTATATCTTGTACAAGGATTTTTCCAATACCAAGATGGGGTGAAAATATAATTAATGGGACTTTTGTCCTTCCATCACTGTGTATACATGCATGAATAAAGTTCTTCTACTAATGTGTGGCATGGGAATGGTATTTTTTACCTTTTCCATTAACCAGAAAGATCTTTAGCATTTAAGGAATGTATTGGGTGAAAATAAATCTTAAAAAATAACAAATAAATAATGCATAGGTATGGAAATAAGGAATGTTTTTTTTTCTTTTACATACTTCAAATCTTGACGACACTCAGAATTTAAAAAACATCAGGTAAGTATATGTTTTTGGAATGAAAGTATGGAATTTTTATTTTCTCTTACACACTCCAAAAACTCGGCAGCATTCTGAATTTACAAAGGAATCTGGTAAATACAAAAGCAATGTTTCTCTGGAATGAAATTATGGAATATTTGTTTTATTTTAGGTAAAGAGTTTAAAACTTCAGAATTTACAAAGAATCATACTATTTTTAATGTATAAATTAAAAATCTAGAAAAAAATAAATACCAACCAATGTGTTGTATATTAGATTGACAGATTTTATCCAATCTATGTCAAATAATGTGGGACTTTGAGGAATTTAACAACAACAACAAAAGCTTGTAGGTTTAATATATTATATTTTTTTTAAAACATTTTTTTTACCTTTATCTGTTGTGACTCAAAATATATTTTTGTTCTGTGTTCTTGTAATATTTCAGGCTTCCAGTAGTGACATTAAGGTGTATTTAAAGGGTAATTTTTTCTTTCAAATTTGCTACAACCTTTGCCTATGTACCTATTTTGACAGTCTAAACATGTCGTCAAACATGTTTCATCGTTCCACCTAATATTGGAAGGTAGTTGGGTAGGTGTTAAGACTGTCAAATTTGTGTTTAAAACAGCTGCACAGGTAAATATTGAAGGGAATTTAAAGGAAAACTTTTACCATGTAAACATATGTTTATAAGTTCTAATACACACATGTGTGTTGTATCTATTTAAATTTCTTCAAGCTATATGGATGAAAAGTTATAGCGTTGACTGACTTTTCTTATTATATGGTGGGGTAAATCCGATACAAATGTAATATCTCCAATGCTTGGTAAATCTTAAATGATTGGTCCCATTAAAAATTTTAATTACAGTAATAATGAAAAAAGGATTCCTGATGTACATTTATAACAATATAATTACACAATTACTGACCTTTACAATTAAACATCACCACAAACAATCATTCCATTCATAATTTTAACAGGTTCATTCATTCCTGTACATACAATACATGCTTCCCATTCATACATTCTCTCATTCATTTTTTATACCTTCCAGACAACTACGTTCTTCATTTTTCCTTATTTGACCATGTCCTCATTATGACCTTTCCGATTCAATCCTCCAATCACACTGCACCAGATAGTTGTAAGATTGTGTGCCAATAGCATCACAGTATGCATTAATACCATATTTAGATAGTCATGTTTGCCATATTTGGGCATGAACACCAAATATAAACATCCATTGCGAAAAGACTTTACAAGGCAAATAATTTTCAAGGACAATAAAGCAACTAAGATAATGTAATTTTTTTTTAGAAAACTAGGTAATTTGTGAATGAGAATTCCTAGTGCAGTAAAATATTCAATTTATTATTTGTGTCAATTGAATTTTTTATTGAATATGACGAGACAAAGGGCTGGACCACTACGATCATGATTTTTTCACAATTTCTAAAATGTATGATCAATTATAATTACCAAGCCAAATAGTTGTCTTAATTCCTTAATATTAATTTGGTGATAAAATAGATTTCTCCTTTAGAACATTTTGCCAAGATCTATATTGATTTTTGAATGATTGGTGTTTAAATGCCACCTTTAGCAGTATTACTACTATACCGTGGCATTTAAAATATAAATGTGTGCCAATAAAAATGGAATATTGTTTTTTTTTTTTTTTTTTATCATAGTGTTATAATGTATGTCAATATGTATGGTATATCTTCTTGATCCTTAACACTTTTGCTGGAAATTAAATACATGTATGGGCCACACAATATATCAATCTTCTTTACACAAGACTATTTTCTAAAGTATTCCCCCTCTCTTATAATGCCCCTTTTTCAATGAAAAAGTGACCTTAAAAGATGGGGGGACAATTAAGTAGTATTTTAACTCTCTTAATGCATTTGAAATCAGACCTTATAAGAGGTGTGGGGTGGGAAGAGGCTATATAAGAGAGGTACTATTATATCATAGATCTATAGAAATAAATTCCATCATCATAATTATTGAACTTAGGAAATTCTCATTTTGTTTGTTTGTTTAATGCTACTTTCAACAATATTTCAGTTATATCGTGGTGGAGGAAACCGGAGGACTCGGAGAAAACCACCAACCTGTCGTAAATCACTGACAAACTTTATCACATAATGTTGCACACCTTGCCATGAACAGGATTCTAACTTACAATATCAGTGGTGATAGGCACTGATTGCATAGGTAGTTGTTAATCCAACTACCATACGATCACAGCCACGACGACCCCTTCTATACAAGTAAATTCCAGCATCCTAATTATTGAACTTCAGAATCAATCTTGAATATTCATTTGCTCCCTGTAAAGTCTTTCCTCTAATATAAATACAACACTGATGTAAGGTTTGAACAGTGGATAAAATATATAGATACTAAAATGCAAGTGAGGGTTGAACAGTGAACAAATAAATACATGTAACCATGACGATGAACTAAAAAAAAGATGCATGTTGATGGACAATAGTCAATAAAAGTAGTCTTCAAATTTTTTTGGCTGAAACTTCTTTCCGCGCTTCCTTGTCTCACTCGAGTCCACACTGCGAGTGACTGTTGAAGTTGACTTGACTTGTCGTTGATATCTACGTGATGTGAAAACGGGCAGGCTTCCATTAAATATATCTTTAAGTGGGGGCAGGCGGACCGCCAGTCACCTAGGGTTAACAGTAACTTTAGAGTTTGCGTAACTAGGCGCAGGTGACTGGGTGTAGGAGGGAGATGGGGTGGTGCTTAGTGAAACGGAACCATTTTGTGATGTGTGACTGGATGCATGCACTGGTGCTTTGGGAGGCTTTTTTGAAACTTTTGGCAGCTGTGAAGATGTAGCACTGAAAATAATAAAGAAATAAGTTAAACAACATAAAACTGGGTCATTAACCATAAAAACATCACCAGTCTATTATATATGGTGAATATTCATGCAGTTGTCTACCTAAATAAACATACATTCATCGGTCACAAAGTCTTTCCACACTAAGATATTTCCCTACAGTGCAACTTGTGTAATCTAACACCTGAGTTCTCCTACATCCTGTGACATCCGCCAAAATTTATGGTCCCCAAGCATTTCTGTTAACTAAAGTAAAACCTAAGTATTCCGACACATTTCCCTGGTCCCTTGGTGTGTCGGATGAGACAGGTTCCACTGTATATATTTCATATAAAATGACTATTTTCAAAACATTTTCCTGAAATTATTTCTGGAAATTTGTTATGCTTTTAAGCAGAATTATTAAGAGTTTATTTTATTATTTTCATACAATTTTTTTTATATTTTATTTACAAGCATTTATAATTTAAACACAAATATAAATTCTCTGTTACAATTTTCTATGATTATATAGTAATATCTGGTAAAAAAAAAAAATTGTGTTTAAATTAAATCATTTTTTAAAGGAAAAATAGAAATAAAATAATTATAAGAAGAAACTATATTTATATTTCTGCTTTTAATCCTGAAAATGTCATGAAAATCGAGTAAGAAATGACTCAACAAGAATTGCTTAAATAATAGTTTCATATGAAATATATAGGGAAATATTTTAGTGTGGAAAGACCTTTGACCTTTTACTGTATATGCAAATGTTGTGTTATATAGTGACAATGTACACCACTAAACTTGTATAATTTGGATAAGGCATGCCATATTTTCCTTTTTTTATTCTTCAAAAGTATGTAAAACAAAAACTTAAGTATTATTATAAACATTTTTGCCATTATTGCATTTCATGTGTTAATTATTGCTTAATTTTTTTTTAAATGATGAGTGAATTCCCTTTGAAAAACGAACAACACAATATCATTTCTTGATTAAAGGCATGTGAAAACCAGACATGTGTACCACTTAATATTAAAGCTCAATTCAACATGCAGCCACTTAAAATGACTTGTTACCAAAAATAAACCCTAACTAATAAGGCCATCTAAAAAAAATGTTCTGGTTCTCAGACAATGGATTTAAAAAAAAGGGCAAGGTAGGTAGGGTTTTTATTTTTTGTTTTTATTTCCAATCCAACATGGGAAGGGTTTTTATATTTTGTTTTTATTTTCAGCCGTTTAAAAACATAACGCAAACCAGTTCCATTCTACTATTTTGGAAAACAAACAACACAATAGTGTTTACTCTGTCAAAAGGCAGGATAGTCCACGGAACTATTTCTTTGGAACGTAACTGTACATTAAAACTGTTTTCACTCGTAGACATGCTGAATTTTTACTTTCGTTTTCGATTGATCAGTCATTCAAACGTTTGTCAAAACTCGTCCGCATCACCAGCACCCTTGAAAACTTAAATTTGAATTTTTTTCTTCTTCAAAAATATGGCGCGGCCGCGATTTTTTTTCTGTACGGCAATAAAAACGTCCCATCGGCCGAAAGTTTGAGGGGGCGGCGTTGTCTGAGAACCAGAACTTTTATCTTATTTGGCCTAATCAAAGTGTGAAACAATATATGCCAGAAATAGATCTACATGTAGTTTCACTATAAATCACTCTTAAATTGTCTTCATCCTACTCAATTTCTATTCTCATAAATTTAAAAATAGCCATCAGATCCAGGAAAATCATTGGATCAGCAGAATACAGATATGTGTGAACACACTAAACATTCAATGAAAATGAAAAGATAACCTACAGGTATTTGGTAACTGCAAATATAACGGAAATTTTAATATCCGTAGAAAATTATCGAATTCAAATTAAAACTTTTTTACCATCCATAAATTTTCTATGAATATTAAAATTTATGGACAGTAAAAAAGTTATGATTTGAACCAAAAATCCTGAAAATGACTACACTTTTTTGTATTACTAAAATTTGATAATCAACGTTTTTTTCTTCTAGGATATTTTTAAGATGTTGATTATCAAAAGAAAAAACGTTAACAGTCTTTGCCTTAATTTTTTTCACCTACTATTTATTCAAACAATTTTTTTCATAATTTTAACATGTCCAAATCCAGTTTTACTTGTTCACGGCTTCGGAAAAGTGGGTTCGCACGAAGACCGTGTTAAAAATATTCATCGTCTGTTTCAATGAAATCGTCACTATCCTCCATGTCCATGATAAGAGGCCATGAAATAGATCGTAGACAACCTGTATACCTGTGTTTTACAATCTTCCCGTCCTTATTGTCATGCTTTGACAACGGGGCACTCTGCATACGTAGTTCTCTGTGACTATTGAGGCTGTTTGGAGGACTCCACTACAATAACAAATTGTAATAGTCATATCATTTGTTTTGAATAGTTAACAACAACACTTCATGAGATTGCTGGATATTCATTCTTTACGTCAACATGTTTTAGTATCTAGGACACCATCATCAGGATCTAACTATATTGTAAAACTTATTCTTTGAAAAAGTTTAGACTTGACATCATAATGACTTGAGGTCTTAGTACAAATACCGGTACACGAAAAAAATTTATGAATGAAAATTATTATCTGAAATATTGTTACTATGTTTTTTTTTTTTAAATAAAGAATTTAAGTGTTAAAATGTTCTGTATACAATTTAAAAACTAGATGTGTTGTAACGACACGAATGTCCCCACTGTTAATATTAAGGAGGTTCGCAAATGTTTCACCCTTTTTTATTTGGCAAAAGTTAAAAGTTCAAGGTGCGTAAATTAGCCCAAAATCATTCAATCGGAATGAAATTCAAACTTGATCAGTAACTCATCACTAAACACTCACATACAAAAAATCAAGTCAATATCTCAAATCATAGTGAAAAAAAAGTGGTGACAACTAAATATTAGGCCAAATTTCAAGGCCCAACGACTTTAAGTTGGCCAAAAATCATTCAACCGGAATGCATTTCACAGTTGATCTGTAACTTATGATTATACACTCTCATACCAAAAATCAAGTCAATATCTCAAATCATGGTGAAATAAAGTGGTGACAACTAAATATTTGGCAAAATTTCAAAGCCCAGCGGCTGTAAGTTGGCCAAAAATCATTCAACCGAAACGAATTTCAAAGTTGATCTGTAACTTTTGATTATACACTCTCATACCAAAAATCAAGTCAATATCTCAAATCATAGTGAAATAAAGTGGTGACAACTAAATATTTGGCCAAATTTCAAAGTTCAAGGGCCATAACTCGGCCAAAAATCATTGGACCAGAACGAAACGTAAACTTGATCTGTAACTTATCATTATACACCCACATACCAAATATCAAGTCAATATCTCAAAGCATAGCGAAAAAAAGTGGTGATAACTGTTTTATTTCGGAATTACATAATGACGGACATGGGTAACACTATATGTCCGGCCACTTAGTGGCGGGGACATAAAAATTCATTTGAATTATAGTTGACCAGTCCTATCTAGAGAGTACAATGTACATCCATCCTTACATGAAAGACAATTCTGTCCACACTGTCAGAACAGTTCTGTCCATACTGTCAGAACAGTTCTGTCCACACTATCAGAACAGTTCTGTCCACACTGTCAGAACAATTCTGTCCACACTGTCAGAACAGTTCTATCCACACTGTCAGAACAGTTCTGTCCACACTGTCAGAACAGTTCTATCCACTGTCAGAACAATTCTGTTCACACTGTCAGAACAATTCTGTCTACACTGTCAGAACAGTTTTGTCCACACTGTGAGAACAATTCTGTCCACACTGTCAGAACAATTCTGTCCACACTGTCAGAACAATTCTGTCCACACTGTCAGAACAGTTCTGTCCACACTATCAGAACAATTCTGTCCACACTGTCAGAACAATTCTGTCCACACTGTCAGAACAGTTCTGTCCACACTGTCAGAACAATTCTGTCCACACTGTCAGAACAGTTCTGTCCACACTGTCAGAACAGTTCTGTCCACACTGTCAGTTCCAAAATCTAATAAAGAAATCGTAGAAACAGAGGCAAAATTGAAATCCTAATACATTCACTTTTCTAGCTTGATGCAGGCACTTCAATAAAAAGTGGCAGGGTTAAAGTAGCCTTATGGGTTCAAACCTCCCCTCTGACCAACTGATGTGAATGGCAGGTACACCAGTTAATTCTTAAAATATATCAATACAATCAGCCAATGGTTTAAGATATATTACCTGATGATGGGGAATAGATGAAGGGTTTTCTAGATATATTACCTGATGTTGGGGACTAGATGAAGGGTTTTCTAGATATATTACCTGATGATGGGGACTAGATGAAGGGTTTTCTAGATATATTACCTGATGATGGGGACTAGATGAAGGGTTTTCTAGATATATTACCTGATGATGGGGACTAGATGAAGGGTTTTCTAGATATATTACCTGATGATGGGGACTAGATGAAGGGTTTTCTAGATGGGCTCCTTCTTCACAGAAAGTTTCCAGTAGAAAGATTCCTGTAGCAATAAAATATATTATATCAGCTTTAATATTTCTAACAATTAAGGCACCAGTGACAGACAGATTCAGACACACAATTAACAGTCTGTGCCAAAAACATTTTGACAAACTAGCCCGAACAGCATTTTAGAAGAATTGTTTTTATTTAATTAAGCAAATTTTATGTAATTTTTACTAGCCCGAATCAATTTTTACCAGACTGGGGCTTAGGACTAGTGGTTTTTGGCACAGACTGAACTAAGGGAATACATCTGTTTAAATATTTCTATAAAATAGAAACATGGACTGATTCAGACACATACTAATGGGTGTTTATCTGTTTATCAGTAAAGATTTTTTATGAAGGTGTAAAGAATGTGGAATGGAATTTAAAAGTTGCATTTTTATATTTGCTCCACGAAACTACAATATACTGTACTTAAGAAGGGTGATATACAATGTGTTTTTTATATACAGAGAAACCTGTCTACACTGAACCTGGAATAAACCAGAATCCTGTTATATACAGAACTATTCTTAACTAAAAAGATGCTCCCAAAATAGTTTTGTTTATAAGTTTCACTATATACAATTCAAATAAATACTATCATTCATTTCATTAAAGGGGCCATTGTGGTTGTAATAGTATGGTAGTTGGATTTACAACCACCTGTGCAATCAGTGCTTATCACCGCTAAAGTTGTGATTGGAACCCATTCATGGCAAGGTGTACTCGATACAACATTATGTGATCAAGTTTTTCAGTGACTTGAGACAGGTTGGTGGTTTTCTCCACCAATAAAACTGACCGCCATGATATAACTGAAATATTGTTGAAACCAACCATAAACCATCATTTCATTAAAACTGATAAAAGTTACATGGAGAAATGTTAAAGTTATGAGTGTACATGTAATGATTCTTGAAATATGTATAAAAATCATCAAATAGGTAAGTTGATATTTGTTTTTCATGTACAATATTTCATTCTTTTATTATTACATACCTTTTTGTTCCATTCTGTTAAACCGTTGCACCCACTGGTCTAACAGTAAATTATAATATCTAGCAGATTCAAAGAATCGAAGGTACTTGTGTGTACCAGGTGTGGGGAATACCCTCTGAAATCCCCCTTTCCTACTGTCTTCATCAATACTCTCCACTAACACTCTCATGTCATCTGGGGTCAAAATGTCTAACATCGTTTGTAGTGCTTGCTGCAACAGGAAAAAAGCAAATAATAAATTATCTTACCACAATATTAATTAATAATTTAATTTGATGTAAATACTGCAATCTGATTGGCTAATCTGCCTAGAACAACATTGGTTATACTTGATAACCAGGGTTGGTATTGTGACGTCGCCAACATATTCATTTGCCAACGACAAATTCAATTAGTCCCATGAAATAATCGTAATTAAAATCGAGGAATCATTTAATCTTGCTTACGCTTTTCATAAACCACTTCTCAGTTTAATAAGCTTAAATTGCCTCATATAATCTGTTAAAAAATTTAACATATTCGTTAAATAAACTGTAACATGTCTTATCCGACACACAATGAAGACTTTTGAAATCTAACACATACATGTATATTATGGGTCCAAGTGCTTCACAAATAATAGCGTTTTTTTTTAAAAATAGCATCTTTTTTTTGGATAAAAACACAGTACCTAAAAGAAAAGACTAATCAATTGCTGTATTCACTGTATTCATTTAGATCATCAGAAGCTTAAAACACACCATTGCTTCAAAATTAAACAGCAAGCTGAAGTCTGGAACGATAAAACTGAGAAGGGGAGATAACTCACTTCATCTTGATATCGTTGACAGTAGTAAGCATGCTTCGCTCTCTCATCAGGAGCCATCTGTTGGGTAAACAGTCTTTTGTCCATACAGTAATCGTTGGGAGGTTGATAAGAGCTGAAATATTTAATCAAATGTTTTTAATTACTAATTTCATTATTTTTTTATATCCATGGTGATATGCAGTCTGATTAAAATACTATTATTGACCATGGCATATTTTGATGATTTTCTACGTTTTATTACTGTCACAGGGTCGATACCTCTGCTGGTGGACTGGGGGGTATCATCCGCCCAGTAGTCAGTATTTTGGCACAGGCATGGTCTATTAGATATATTTATTATTGAAATTTACAGTTCCTAAATAATGCAATTATTATTAAAACTAAGGTTCTCCTCCCTCAGGCATAGGTGACCTTAGCCAAGTTTGGCTATCTTGTTTAAGCCCTTTGGTTTAATTGCTCCTAAGATCTTACAATTATTTGGCTTTCCAATCTTTCGATGTTTAGCGTACCTGATGAAGGTTAATCCAGAAACTTGTTGTGCACACTAAATTTGATATCTACGTTTTTATTCTTCTATGGAAAAAAAAATATGAGAATTTTTTTTTATTGATAACTTGCTTCAGTATTTATGATAGTAAAATATCTGAATTTCTCTTTCTGTAAATTAACAAGAACATATAACATGAGATCACTGACAAATTTACACCAAATAAGCAGTGTGAGTATTTCTCAAATTAATTGATTCATTGATTGATTGGTGTTTAATGCCAACTTAAGCAGTATTTCAGCTATATCGTGGCATAAACAAATGTAGACACCTACAAGATCCTTAAATATAAAACCTACTTTTTCTAAATTAATTTAAGATGTTCAAGTGTTTGTCTACCTAAATATACAAGGAAATTAATATTATAATTAGGGAAACAATTATAGTCAAAAATACCACAGAATCATTTGTACATTTTTAAGACCAACATATTCGCGAGCACCAGAGTTCACCCCCGGTTTTTTGGTGGGGTGCGTGTTGGTCATCTTTTAGTTTTTTGTGTTGTCCTATTGTGTGTCATTACGTTCAGAGTTTCGTGTTGTGATGTTCGTTAAGATTTCCACATTAAAACGATGTTCGGTTCGTCTTTATCTCCAGTTGTTTGTAGTAGGGCTTATGTCTGGTTTACATTGTTTGTGTTTGCTTGTGGTGTCCAATACATATTGTGTTGTGTTTATGTTTTGTTTTTCTTTGTCTTGTGTACCCTATGTTGCCAGTTTCTCTCAATCGTCCCTTCGGTATTCTCTACCATTTATTTATGGAATCTGTTATGATTCTAATCTATCTACAGGGTCTAACAGTAAAAGGCATCAAATGTCAAAGTGCATTTAAGTGAGTCTTGCATTTATTTTTGGCACAAAGATTAAAAAAAAAAAAAAAATACAAAAAAAAAACAAGTTTTTTTTCAATTTTTTTGTACAGAAGAAAGAGAAAATGTTAAAAAATTCTCCAAATTCCAACATTTAAAATCAAACATTCTAACATAGACAACCCAAACTAAATTAAAAAAACTTATGTATTCAAACTCAAAAGAAATGGCCAATCAGAACACTTTATCCTATATATATGATGTTCTGATTGGCTGATATTAGAGTATGCATTAGAAAGTTCTAGCGCATATTTTTTAGCACTGTAAGATCAGATTAGCTATGGAAGCAACACCCACATTTAAAATATTAATCATGATTTATATCCAGTGTTGCATCCTTACCTGAATTCTGTAGGGTTTGTCCCTGTGGCACTGCTGTGAGCCACATCAGTTTTATCTGGCAGTCTGAACCCAGCAATGTTAAATAAGTCTTTGATCATATGACCTTTAATGTTTATGTCTAACTGAGAATTGGAATGGAGACTGAAAATGTCAAAAATGTAATCAAATTTCTATCCTACAATCACTATAACATGTACAGTAAGTCAAGTTATTAAATTACGCCAGTGTGCATTGTTTACTTTTGACTGTTTGGTCGTTGGAAGATAGTCTATCAAGGAAGGAAGAGTCATGATTCCATTAGCTAGTTGAACCCAAGATAAGTATGTGCCTTCCCTTATGTCTGATGATTGCTTTCTGTCAGGTTCTATTGTTGTTTTCTTTATGTTTTGAAAACTAATTGAAGATGAGAATAGTTCATTTTTACACATTGGTGTACATTTTTGGATTAAATATATCATATCCTTGATTTTGTGCATGTTTTTTAAAATCATTTTGTGATCGGTACCACACCATGGAATACATAATCCAAACACCATACAATATGTCAAAATTAACTACCTATTCGTTCTTATCTTTCAAATTTGAAAACAGAATGAACATTCTGCGAGTTAATCAGATCTTTTTACACCTACAGACCCCAGGTAGGTATTCTTGCCGTTGTAATATTCCTTATTCTAATATTATATGATCTTCCTCAACCATTTTTAAATTGTCATATTTTCGTCAAACGATCCTCCATGACATCCCATTAGTCAATCCATGTTTATAAGGGTACTAACAAATCTTTATTAATCAAGACTATCACAGAATACGATAAGTTTATACTTCTATGGTAATGTGTACAGTACTGTTTAAAAGATAAACTGCTAATCTGTTCTTTTACTACTCTGATAAAACTAAATATAATAATGACTTGTAACCATGTTCTTTTGTAATGCTAATCTTTAGAAAAAGTAAAATACTAAATACCTAAGGCCATGTAAAATTAATTATCTGGTTCTCAGATACCGCTGCGTCGGCAACAAATTGGCCGCTGGCTTGTATTTATCACCGAACAAAAATAAATACAATGGTAAAAAAGTCTGCATTCAAATTTTCGCGCCTTGTAACTTGAATTGATCAAAGAGAGACAACTCCAATTTCACGTTGAAGGAATTCGGAATACTCTTGTGTTTTCCTCTGATTGTCGAAGTCGTTACTTCCGGTAATTCCGAATGGTAACAATCGATAAAATGGAACCTAAAGATTGGACCAATATGCATATAAATACAAAAATTAAATACCCTCCCTCCCTCATCATTTTTTAGAAAGTCAGTATCTGAGAACCAGATAATTAATTTTTACATGGCCTAATCTACACTTTGGCATGAAATCATGAAAAATATATTTATTGATAGTGAAGGTTCTTGACTGTATTAAAAGAAAATAAATAAAAACCTATGTAATTATCCTTGACTTACCTCGGTGAAATATTCACTTCTAGAATCCATGGTTTTAAACTTTCATCCAACAGAATGTCAAAACCAAACAGTTCATGAACACAGTAACGGCTCTTACAATTAGATTTTATTAAACTATTGATGGGAGATTCGGCACTGAAATAAAACAATAAAATAGTACATACAGTTCGCTTTAAAATAAAGTTTCTGTCTGTATCAAGCCGGGAAAGAGAGTGGTCATGTATTTGTGTGTTAAGGGTATAAATTTTGCACGTTTTTACGATTTTCTATTAGCTTTTGGAACTGTTCTGACAGTCTGGTATTTTTTTTCTTTTCATTACAAAGTTGAATTATCTCCCTTTTTATCATGATGTATCCTGTTTGTTCCCATGGCAATAAGGACTACTTAAAATTAACCATTTGAATGACACCTTGTCAGCCAAGATTTTTTTTAATTGGTAAAATACAAATTTTCATGGTTTTTTGTTGTGAAATCAAACCATGAAATTTAGTGCACAACGAAAGGTATATACAGCAAAGAGAAGTCATCTGCCAGTATCAAAACTATGAATTCAAATGTCAACGAACATCTCAATTTCTGCAAATGCTTGAAAATTGATACCAACGAAAAATAAATGAAATCACAATATTCATAAAAAGTTATTTTAACAAAAAACACCCTTAGTGTTGATGAATTCTTATTCATATAGGTAAGAAAGGATATGGATGAAAATGTACATGGGAAACAATCCAACTTTACACTAAGTAAAGGAACTGTATTGCAGTTTTTGTCTTAAATATTTTCACCTACATGCCACGAGAGCCAAATTTAGAACTTTTTTCTATTTATTCAAACAAAACAAATTCTTTCATAATTTTCACTTGTACGAATCCAGTTTTACTTGTCCCTGGCTTCAGGCAAGTGGATTAGCGCAAAGACTGGCATATATTTTACATTCCATTTTGATGGACAACAAACCTACCATATAATGGTTTTAACCACCAAGTCTTTTATACTGTCCCAGATAGCTGTAGTGTTGATACCCTGTCTTTTCATATAATTCCACAGTGCCTTTAATCCCCTGTAAAATATTAATTACTTCTCAGCATGTTAGGAGTTAATATGCACCGACAAATAACCAGACAGCTATCCCTGTTTTAAATCTTGAAAATAAGATATAGAACATTTTAACTATGAAATTCATTTACAATGAAACCTCTCCAAACTGAACCTCTGTGTGACCCGCTTCTGGGTTCAGAATAGACAGGCGTTCAGATTATCCAGGATAAATTAACAAAGATTTCTTACATTTGGACTTTATTTAAAGTCTAGTTTTTACAGGATTCTGGTTGATTTAAAGTCTAGTTTTTACAGGATTCTGGTTTATTTCAAGTCTAGTTTTTACAGGATTCTGGTTTATTTAAAGTCTAGTTTTTACAGGATTCTGGTTTATTTAAAGTCTAGTTTTTACAGGATTCTGGTTGATTGATTTAAAGTCTAGTTTTTACAGGATTCTGGTTTATTTAAAGTCTAGTTTTTACAGGATTCTGGTTTATTTAAAGTCTAGTTTTTACAGGATTCTGGTTGATTGATTTAAAGTCTAGTTTTTACAGGATTCTGGTTTATTCATAGTCTAGTTTTTACAGGATTCTGGTTTATTTTAAGTCTAGTTTTTACAGGATTCTGGTTGATTTAAAGTCTAGTTTTAACAGGATTCTGGTTTATTTAAAGTCTAGTTTTTACAGGATTCTGGTTTATTTAAAGTTTAGTTTTTACAGGATTCTGGTTTATTTAAAGTCTAGTTTTAACAGGATTCTGGTTTATTTAAAGTCTAGTTTTAACAGGATTCTGGTTTATTTAAAGTCTAGTTTTTACAGGATTCTGGTTTATTTAAAGTCTAGTTTTTACAGGATTCTGGTTTATTTAAAGTCTAGTTTTTACAGGATTCTGGTTTATTTAAAGTCTAGTTTTTACAGGATTCTGGTTGATTGATTTAAAGTCTAGTTTTTACAGGATTCTGGTTTATTCATAGTCTAGTTTTTACAGGATTCTGGTTTATTTAAAGTCTAGTTTTAACAGGATTCTGGTTTATTTAAAGTCTAGTTTTTACAGGATTCTGGTTGATTTAAAGTCTAGTTTTAACAGGATTCTGGTTTATTTAAAGTCTAGTTTTTACAGGATTCTGGTTTATTTAAAGTTTAGTTTTTACAGGATTCTGGTTTATTTAAAGTCTAGTTTTAACAGGATTCTGGTTTATTTAAAGTCTAGTTTTAACAGGATTCTGGTTTATTTAAAGTCTAGTTTTTACAGGATTCTGGTTTATTTAAAGTTTAGTTTTTACAGGATTCTGGTTTATTTAAAGTCTAGTTTTTACAGGATTCTGGTTTATTTAAAGTCTAGTTTTTACAGGATTCTGGTTGATTGATTTAAAGTCTAGTTTTTACAGGATTCTGGTTTATTCATAGTCTAGTTTTTACAGGATTCTGGTTTATTTAAAGTCTAGTTTTAACAGGATTCTGGTTTATTTAAAGTCTAGTTTTTACAGGATTCTGGTTTATTTAAAGTCTAGTTTTTACAGGATTCTGGTTTATTCATAGTCTAGTTTTTACAGGATTCTGGTTTATTTAAAGTCTAGTTTTAACAGGATTCTGGTTTATTTAAAGTCTAGTTTTTACAGGATTCTGGTTGATTTAAAGTCTAGTTTTAACAGGATTCTGGTTGATTTAAAGTCTAGTTTTAACAGGATTCTGGTTGATTTAAAGTCTAGTTTTTACAGGATTCTGGTTGATTTAAAGTCTAGTTTTTACAGGATTCTGGTTGATTTAAAGTCTAGTTTTAACAGGATTCTGGTTGATTTAAAGTCTAGTTTTAACAGGATTCTGGTTGATTTAAAGTCTAGTTTTTACAGGATTCTGGTTGATTTAAAGTCTAGTTTTAACAGGATTCTGGTTGATTTAAAGTCTAGTTTTAACAGGATTCTGGTTGATTTAAAGTCTAGTTTTTACAGGATTCTGGTTGATTTAAAGTCTAGTTTTAACAGGATTCTGGTTGATTTAAAGTCTAGTTTTAACAGGATTCTGGTTGATTTAAAGTTTAGTTTTTACAGGATTCTGGTTTATTTAAAGTCTAGTTTTTACAGGATTCTGGTTGATTTAAAGTTTAGTTTTTACAGGATTCTGGTTTATTTAAAGTCTAGTTTTAACAGGATTCTGGTTTATTTAAAGTCTAGTTTTTACAGGATTCTGGTTTATTTAAAGTCTAGTTTTTACAGGATTCTGGTTTATTTAAAGTTTAGTTTTTACAGGATTCTGGTTTATTTAAAGTCTAGTTTTAACAGAATTCTGGTTTATTTAAGGTTCGGTTTAGATAGGTATCACTGTATTTCTAAATTCAGATATTGCATAAAATCTTAGGAAATACAATGTCTATTGCTATAAAGATTTACTTGCAGATGAGATATGTTTATCAGTCTTGAGAATCAATCTCTGATTTCTTAAGAAAAAAAGGTTGAACAGAACAAATCAGAATAAATTTGAGTAATATGAGTCATTCCAGTAATCTAGGTCTAGTCAAGGTAAACATTATAAAGATGTCACCTTTATGATAAATATTTGTACTTTATTTTAAATATATTAATGTGAGCAACATTCTAACACTAGAAACATTTTACCATTTATGACTTTGACATAAAAAACCATCGTCTCCTATTAATATCTTACCACTTATGACCTTGACATACTCCCTCGTCTCTGTTAATATCTTACCACTTATGACCTTGACATACTCCTTGGTCTCCATTAATATCTTACCACTTATGACCCTGACATACTCCCTCGTCTCTGTTAATATCTTACCATTTATGACCTTGACATACTCCCTCGTCTGTTAATATCTTACCACTTATGACCTTGACATACTCCTTGGTCTCCATTAATATCTTACCACTTATGACCCTGACATACTCCCTCGTCTCTGTTAATATCTTACCATTTATGACCTTGACATACTGCCTCGTTTCTGTTAATATCTTACCATTTACGACCTTGACATACTCCTTGGTCTCCATTAATATCTTACCACTTATGACCCTGACATACTCCCTCGTCTCTATTAATATCTCACCACTTATGACCTTAATATACTCCTTGGTCTCCTTTAATATCTTACCACTTATGACCTTGACATACTCCCTCGTCTGTTAATATCTTACCATTTATGACCTTGACATACTCCCTCATCTCTGTCAATATCTTACCATTTATGACCTTGACATACTCCCTCATCTCTGTTAATATCTTACCATTTATGACCTTGACATACTCCTTGGTCTCCATTAATATCTTACCACATATGACCTTGACATACTTCCTTGTCTCCAATAATATCTTACCACTTATGACCTTGACATACTTCCTCGTCTATGTTAATATCTTACCACTTATGACCTTGACATACTCCCTCGTCTGTTAATATCTTACCATTAACGACCTTGACATACTCCTTGGTCTCCATTAATATCCTACCACTTATGACCTTGACATACTACCTCGTCTCTGTTAATATCTTACCATTTATGACCTTGACATACTCCTTGGTCTCCATTAATATCTTACCACATATGACCTTGACATACTTCCTTGTCTCCAATAATATCTTACCACTTATGACCTTGACATACTTCCTTGTCTGTTAATATCTTACCATTTATGACCTTGACATACTCCCTCATCTCTGTCAATATCTTACCATTTATGACCTTGACATACTCCCTCATCTCTGTTAATATCTTACCATTTATGACCTTGACATACTCCTTGGTCTCCATTAATATCTTACCACATATGACCTTGACATACTTCCTTGTCTCCAATAATATCTTACCACTTATGACCTTGACATACTTCCTTGTCTATGTTAATATCTTACCACTTATGACCTTGACATACTCCCTCGTCTGTTAATATCTTACCATTAACGACCTTGACATACTCCTTGGTCTCCATTAATATCCTACCACTTATGACCTTGACATACTACCTCGTCTCTGTTAATATCTTACCATTTATGACCTTGACATACTCCTTGGTCTCCATTAATATCTTACCACATATGACCTTGACATACTTCCTTGTCTCCAATAATATCTTACCACTTATGACCTAGACATACTTCCTTGTCTGTTAATATCTTACCATTTATGACCTTGACATACTCCTTGGTCTCCAATAATATCCTACCACTTATGACCTTGACATAATTCCTTGTCTATGTTAATATCTTACCATTTATGACCTTGACATACTCCTTGGTCTCCAATAATATCCTACCACTTATGACCTTGACATACTTCCTTGTCTATGTTAATATCTTACCATTTATGACCTTGACATACTCCTTCATCTCCGTTAGCCTGGTAATCTGCATTCTTCTTATTTACACTGTAGTTTGTTAAATGCATGAACTTATTGTTCAGATTCTTCATAGAAGATGAATATCTAAAGAAAAATAAAAAATAAATATCTGTAAAAATATTCATCAAATCCTTGTCTATATTCGGTAATCTCAACTCGGTAGTTTCTTTTCCCCAACAAGATTGTAACTCAGCAGGAAGACATTAGGGAATTCAGACATGGAATAAAGAACAAGATATATTCTAATAATGTCTTTAGGGCAACACTTTTTTTTATAAAGTAGATTTGTATACTGGCATGCTATACTAAAATCAATATAAAAGAGTCTATGTGTCATCTCCAGCACAACGCTTTATAGAAAATCTCTATAGATAAAATGTTTTTTTATATTCTTCAGTGTGAATCAAAAATGGGATTCTATTAACTGGTTTAACCCTGTCCCAAGCCAGGAATGCTTTTCCAACACCATATGTTGTAATCTTTCTTATGTTCCATTGTTCAAGATGAGAGGTGCATATTCATTTTGTTCATGTTGGTGGAATTTTCTACCATCACTGTTTAAACTTTCTTTTCATAATTTATAGGGTTAGGGTTATGGTGTTTAATGTCACTTTCAACAATATTTCAGTTATATTGTGGCGGTCAGTTTTATTGGTACGGGAAACCAGAGTACCCGGAGAAAACCACTGACCTGCCACAAGTCACAGACAAACTTTATTGCATAATGTTGTATCGAATACACCTTGTGGGATTCGAACTCACAACATTAGTGGTATTAGGTACTGATTGCATAGGTCATAATCTAGATATAAAGGTCACCTCCTCATACCAGACTCTTTAATAGTACTCTTGACTGTCAACTATATAAAGGGTTTACTGTGATTGTATCTTGAAGGTGCTGCAATTATTTTGCAATTTAAGTTTAATTGGTTTTGGTTTAGTTTGGTATATGGTGTTTAATGTCCCTTTCAACAATATTTCAGTTATATCGTGGTGGTCAGTTTCATTGGTAGAAAATAACCGACATGTCGAAATGTCACTGACAAACTTTATCACATAATATTGTATCAAGTACACCTCGCCCATGAACGGGGTTCAAACTCACAACTTTAGTGGTGATAGGCACTGATTGCACAGGTAGTTGTAAATCCAACGACCATACGATCACGACCACGACGCCCCCTAAAAAGTTTAATCAGAGGAACATGGATATTTATGCAACAGTATTAACATATTGTCTATGTTTTATTGGTTGAAGACGTCCGAGTCTAAGACTACGTGTTGATGTGGTACCTAATTACTTTCTAACCTGAAGGTCTAGAGACTTGTACTCGCCATTAGCCTGGGTAGTGTCAATATTGGGGACATTTCATTTGATAATTATCAAATGTTGACTATTCTAGATAAAGAGTTTCAGTTTTCAAAACAAAATGGCAAAAGCGTCTTTACACAGTCAAATGTTTCCCTCACAATTCCAATCCAACTTTACAAGTGGACCTGTTTAAAACACAAATTTGACAGTGTAAATACCTATCCAGCTCACTTCCTATATTTGATGGACCCAATAAACATGTCACATTTGTCCTATATTTGATGGACCCAATAAACATGTCACATTTGTGCTTAAAACACCTGATGAGGTAAAAGTTTGAAGTGAATTTGAAGGAAATATTTGACTGTAAACACAACTTTAAGATGTAACGACACAAGATAACTTACTTGCAGGAGGCAAATCTGGCCAAACCATCTTCAAATATGTACACCCTGAGTGGGTCATAGCTGCTGACATAGACATACACTCTCATGTCAAACTTGCTGTCGTTGATGAGGTAGGGTCGTCCTAAATACCTGAATATAAACACATATCTTATTGTACACACATTATACTGATACATTTAAGTGTATTAATGTTATTAAATAGAAATGTGCTTCAAACTACGTTCAATGGAAGTGTCATTTTTTTCAGACAATAGATCAGATTTTGTCACATTGAAACGATATTTTTTCCCATTGGAAAAAGGGGCTGTCGTGATCGTGATCGTATGGTAGATTGATTTAAAACTACCTGTGCATTCAGTAATTATAACCACTAAAGTTGTGAGTTTTAATCCCGCTCATGGTGAGGTGTGCTCAATACAACATAATGTGAACATGTTTGTCAGTGACTTGCAGCAGATTTGTGGTTTTCTCCGGTTTCCTCCACCAATAAAACTGACAGTCACGATATAACTGAAATATTGTTGAAAGTGGCGTTACACCCCATAACCCTAACCCATTGGAGAATATGTCCATTAAATTAATAACCCACAAATTAGATATGTTTTTAAGGAGATGATCTGGACTAAACATTTAGACTTATTTCTACACTGTTAACAATATACTTACTTTTGTACTATCACAGATTTTTTGCGCGGAATTTGATTCCATTTGTGTATAACTTTGATTCCTATCCCTCGTGCAGATGCAGGCTACAAAAAAAGGAAAATAATTCAACTAACGTTTTAATACAGTTTAATTATTTGTATGTGTTTTTAATAAATAGTAAAGTGAAACTGATCTTAACCAAAACCCGAGTAAACAGAAAATCTGCCTAAACCAGACAGACTTTAGTCTCATCTACTGAACCCTGAGTAAACAGAAAACCTGCCTAAACCAGACAGACTTTACTGTCTCATCTACTGAACCCTGAGTAAACAGAAAACCTGCCTTAACCAGACAGACTTTACTGTCTCATCTACTGAACCCTGAGTAAACAGAAAACCTGCCTAAACCAGACAGACTTTACTGTCTCATCAACTAAATGTCTATGTAATTTGAACACCTGTCTAAATTGAACAAATTTATAGCTCTTTGGAGAAAGTTTGACACATTTTATTTCCAAAATATTTTGCTAAAAAAGAGGAAATCTTCCATTTCTCTTACTCAGTGTGTGAAGCTTAATTTGTGGTATCAAAGACAAACCCTATTTTACATAGACTTGCGAAAATTTGACATAGACCAGCATGATTTTACATAGACATTGTCTATAGGTCTACCGCTAATTTCGAACACTGCTCTTACTAACAGACACTTACAGGTTTAATAATCCACTTCTGTTTGCTTCCTCCATCTTCCCAAGCACGCTTTAACAACTTGTTGTCATAAGGCAAGCAATATGTTTGTGGGAAAAATCCAAACTCTTTCTTGCCAAAATGAAGTTGCATCTTTGACAGATTTCTCCAAAGTTTGTCTTTCCTACCGATTTGGAAAGTACCGGGGAAATGGTTGAGTTTCTGCCATTCTTTGATGCCTTTAAATCCCTGAGATTTCATGTGTTTTCCCCAACATCCAAGCCAATCGTGGTTTCCTAAAAACACAACAAACAAGAAATGTGTGCATCACAAAATACGTCCGTCTATATAAATTATCAAACGGTATAATGGTAATGACCCCAAAATAAATAGGGTTCTTCCCCTTCCACAAGGGAATCATGTGGCCAAGTTTGGTAATGATCCAATCTACAGAACAAAAGTTATCGTGCGGAAACGATCCTGTTGTCACAAATTCTATTTATAGTAATGGTGACCTTGATCTTTGACCTAATGACCCCAAAATAAATAGGGTTCTTCTCCTTCCACAGGGGAATCGTGTGGCCAAGTATGTTAAAGATCCAATATACAGAACTAAAGTTATCGTGTGGAAACGACCCTGTTGTCAAAAAATATATTTATAGCAAGTGATCTTGACCTTTGACCTAATGACCCTAACATAAATAGGGTTCTTCCCCTTCCACAGGGGAATCATGTGGTCAAGTTTGGTAAGGATCCAATATACAGAACTACAGTTATCATGTGGAAAGGACCCTGTTGTCACAAATTCTATTTATAGTAACAGTGACCTTGACCTTTGACCTAATGACCCCAAAATAAATATGGTTCTTCCCCTTCCACAGGGGAATCATGTGGCTAAGCTTGGTAAAGCTCCGATATACAGAACTAAAGTTATTGTGCGGAAACCTGTGTGGACGCCCACCCGCCATACCCAATCACATAATACGGCCTGTCTCGTGAGGGGCGTATAAAAATCATTAAAAACTGTATGTCTTTTATGGTGAATATATTTTTTTTAATTTATTATCTAATACTTGTACAATTGTTACCTCTTAAAACTCCTTGTTAAATTAATTAACCACACATCTTCAAAATAAGTCATAATTGATTTTTATGCCAATTATGCAGATCAAGGGTTAGGGTTATAGTGTTTAATGCCACTTTCAACAATATTTCAGTTATATCCTGCCTGTCAGTTTTATTGGTGAAGGAAACCGGAGTACCCAGAGAATACCATCGACCTGCCGCAAGTGACTGACAAACTTTATCACATAATGTTGTATCGAGTACAACTTGCCATGAGCAGGATTCAAACTCACAACTTTAGTGGTGATAGGCACTGATTGCATAGGTAGTTGTAAATCCAACCAGGGCCTATCACCACTAACGTTGTGAGTTTTAATCCCACTCAGGAGAGGCTTACTCCATACAACATTATGTGATCAAGTTTGTCAGTGACTTGATGTAGGTTGGTGGTTCTCCCCGGGTACTCCAGTTTCTTCCACCAATAAAACTGACCGCCACGATATAACTGAAATATTGCTGAAAGTGGTGTTAAACACCATAACCCTAACCCTAACCATATCACCTCTCCCAAAACAACCCAGACAGATTCATTTCATTACTACAGTGGAACCTGTCTAATCCGACACACAAAGGGACCAGGGAAGTCGGATTGTACAGGATGTCGGAAAACACGGGTTTTACTTTAGTTAACAGAAATACTTTGTGACCATAAATTTTTGTTGGATGTCACAGGATGTCGGAAAACTCAGGTGTCAGATTGCACAAGTTCCATTGTACTTCTATTTACCCACCATATTAAAATCAATCTGTTTTATATATATATAACTAACGTTTTGTAATCCTGAATCCAATTCTAGACAAAACATGCTTTACAATATTTGGTGTGATGGGACTCATCCTCCACTTCATTAATCTACGATATTCCCATGGCAACTGTTCAACTGAAAATAAAATTGAAATATTATTTGTTTAAAATATATCGGTATGCAATGAAACAGGTATATCTATATATACATTTTTTTCCAATAAACTTAAATTTATTGTACTTTGTTTAATGTTATCAATTTACTTTAAAAGGGTCTAGTGTCCTGTTTAAACAACACTGTTGCTATAATTAGTATCTATACAGCCAGGGTCACATGCATATATCAATTATTAAATCATATTTTATCAGTTATTACAATACAATATTTTTCAACATTTTCCAATAAAAAATAATATATAATTTACATCACTTGATCTATAGATGTTTTACAGATATTTCTGTCTTCAGATTTGATTCATCGATTAGAGTTTCGCTACAATATTCACACGTGGTCGTGGTTTTACAGGAGTTCCAGACACAGGTATATATTAATTAACACTCCGATCCTTTACGTAGGTGTTTGACCGGGACAAGTAGTAGATATAAATTGTAGTATCACTCGCCCAAATAGAAAAGTTAATTAATTCAACACTTCTCTTCTCAACAAGATCATCTAATTGTCTGAGCAGAGGTCAGTTCTTTATAATAAGTACATATATACACTATCTTATGTCATGGAAATAAATTTTGACTAGAATTACAATGATACAGAATACTACCCTAGTGATCTATATCTAAATTACCCAATCCTCACGATGAGTGCCGGTCCTCTGGCCCAAGACCAGTAAAACTTCGTTCAGACCAGTAATTTTTTCAGTTTTTATTTAGATATATATATATATATATAAAATAAATTCAAGAATTTGATTCGGACCAGTAAATTCAAAAGTTCATTTCAATGACTGATTACCAGGCCTCGCCCTCATAAAAAATATAAGTAAATGTGTTGTGTTCCTACTAAAAAAATATCCAATCAGATTAATGTCATATCTAATAAATATAGCGTTCTGATTGGATAATTGTGGAGTATGAGTGCAAAAATGCGAGGTGTGTGTAAAATACACTGTCACTTGGGAGGGGGGTTGTAATTGTATGGTAGTTGGATTTATAACTACCTATGCAATCAGTGCCTATCACCACTAAAGTTGTGGGTTTGATCCCCGTTCATGGTGAGGTGTACATAATACAACATTATGTGATAAAGTTTGTCAGTGACTTGTGACAGGTTATCTCCGGGTACTCCGGTTTCCTCCACGAATAAAACTGACAGCCACAATTATAGCTGAAATATTGTTGAAAGTGGCATTTAACACCATAAACCACAAACCATATTTAGGTGCAGATTCAAAATCTTTTACACCCTAGAGGCTAATGTATCACAACTTCATAATACGTTCAATGCAGAAATCTTAATCCAGACTTCATTAAAGAAAGCCATTCCAGGCACAAAATCCTTGTGCAATTATTTTTCGATCCATCTTTTTATAGAGGACTAAACCTATTACATTATCCTAAGCATTCCTTAGATCAATAATTGATTTTTTTTCCCCCATGATCCTTGGGATTTTTTCTCATGAATAAACTGATCAAATAAGAAAAACTTGTCAATTTCTATAAAGGACAGGGATCCAATTACTTTGTTTTAATGAGAAACACATATTTGATGGCATAGAATTTATTGTCAATAAAATGGCTGTGACCGAAACAAACATCCAATGTATTGAAACAATACCACAGTTTATGTCATGCTCACTAAATGAGATAATTACGTTTTTATTACAGAATGTAGTTGAAGAGAATAATTCTTCATTAAAACAATGGAAAATGATGGTCAAAATGTAACTCATTATTATATTGAATATAAATTTAAAACAGGCAAATTCATGTCATTAATAGAAAGATTTCAATTTTACATTTCTTAGTGTCTGGTTAAAGTAATTGGAGGGGTACAAGACAGAACACACCCACATGCATTTAAAGCTACTAAAAAGTCTACAAAGGCAATTTTCCATGGCTTCTAAAAATATAAATTCCTTGGTTAGAAAGTACCGTAGTCAGCTGACTTTGCTGTGTAAAGATTGTGCCTAAGGCCAAAAAAAAAAATAGGCGTGTTTCCGATCGACCAACCGACCCTAACAATTTTTATGCCAAAAAAAAAAAAAAAAAAAAAAATTATAGATCGGCAAAATCCGGAAATTCGTCTCCGTTTCCGTGTTTGTTTCTGACTTCAACAATTTTCTTCAGTTCCTTGTACATTTGATCGATATTTGGGACCAAAAACATTGTACTGCATGTCAAATAATTAATAAGCTGTAGTAAGAAAGAAAGAAACAAGTTTGTGTGATTTTAGAGGAAGGAGCATACTTGTAGGTTTCAAAAAAAAAAAAATAAAAAATAAAATCCCGACCTACCGACCCTAATTTTGAAGACCATGCAATCGGAATCACACTTTTTTTTTTTTTTGGCCTAAGGGTTATTGTGATCCACCTGGCATTGCAGGTACCAAGAAGGAGAAGCTTGGGATCCCATTAACCGGTTTAACCCCACCACATTTTAGTGCTTTGTCCAAGCAAGAACCTGGATTTCTAACATCATATGTCGTGTTCTTTTTTTATATTCAATGATTTGAGGTGAGAGGTAGTTATTTGTTTTGTTGATATTGGTGGAATTGTTTACCATCACTGTTTTTCATAATTTCAATATTTACCCTTTTCTCCTTCTACAACAAAGTTGATAGTGGGAGGTACATTGGGAAACAGACTTTTAGTCAGCGGTGATCTGATAACAGCTTTAGTGACTGCTGTCTGAGGACGGGTGGTGGACACTGGTCGGACAGTGACTTCATCTCCACTGGTAGAACTAACAGATCTGACTGTTCCTGTCTGTCTGGCTGACTTTGACCTTGACAACCCAGAAGATGACCTTCTAGATAAACTACTAGTGATTGAGTATCCATCAGATTCACCTATTAAAGAGAAGATCAAATACTAACAATTGTTGATTTATCAGTACTTAAATTTGTCTCCTGATTAAAATACAATATAATCCATAATCTTGTAGCAATCTGTGCAGTTAATGGTTATATATATGTGGAAAGGTCAAATCTTATCAATAAAGGGTAGGAAGAGAATTTAACGCCACTTTCAGCAATATGTCAGTTATATCGTGGCGGTCAGTTTTATTGGTGGAGGAAACTGTAGTACCCGAAGAAAACCACTGACCTGTCGCAAGTCATTGACAAACTTGATCATGGGTGGAGGAAGAGAGATATGACTTTAATCAGATTGATCGTTAATAGAATCCTCACCAAATCAGTAAAAGCATAAGCTCTAATGAAAATCCGGCCAAAATACCATAAATCCTTAGAAAAACTTGGCCAAAATACCATAAATCCTTAGAAAAACTTGGCCAAAATACAAAAAACCCTTTTTTATCCAACTTATTTTTTAAATACTAACCACAAAAATCCTGAAGGAAACTCTGCCAAAATACTAAAGACCCTGACTATAATGATATTTTAACTCTACACCATCTGTTTTTAGTTGTGTTCGTGTTGCTCGATCTTTAGTTTTCTGTGTAATGTTTTGTAGATCTTTGTTTTCCCTTTTCTCTTGACCATTGTATTGTCTTACTTAGATTTACGACTACTGATTACCCCTTTAGTATCTTCAAACTTTTCATAAAACATATGATTTCCTGTCCTCTACATTGTATTCCTCAAGTCAAACCGTCTGATTTGTTGCTATTGGTTTCTGGAGTTTTTGTGATCGTTTAATGTTTTTCATATTTTTCTACAGCATAAAATATCATTTCAAATAATATCATTACAGAAATCTGTGATACTTGTTCTTGTTATTGATTTTTTTTTATATATAATATTTTGTCATATTTTCAGTGTTTCCCAAGCATAATAAAACAATATAAATCGCTTTTCTCAGTTATAATACAATTCTATAGTGTCATTTAGCTAAAAATCATTTCTTTTCATTGTCCTCCATTGAACAATTCTGAAATCTACAATCAATGCAAAATCTTTAAAGTATTTGTAAGACAAATTATGGTACGTTTGACTTTCCATACTACTTTTGCTGTCAGACTAATTATTTCTAACATTATACAATTAATGACTTTTAATGAGGTGGATATACTAGGATTTATATATTCTTGGGTTAATAAATCCTGCTCTCCATGGAATTGAAAGTCATTAATTTTTTTTTTATGACACATTTTATATGTTTCTTTCACCCTTAAAATAAGCTTTTATCACCACGTTTTCTTTGGTTTAGCTACATTTTATCAAAGAACGTTACTAGGGACGTTAGCCAATCAGAAAAGACATTATCTGAAATCATATATAAATAATATGTTATGTTTAACTTTCCATACTAGTTTTGTTTTGGTCCAGTATTTGTCAGACTAATTATTTCTACAGACTAATTATTTCTAATATTATGTTATGTTTGACTTTCCATACTATTTTTGCTGTCAGACTAATTATTTCTAACATTATGTTACATTTAACTTTCCATACTAGTTTTGTTTTGGTCCCGTATTTGTCAGACTAATTATTTCTAACATTATGTTACGTTTGACTTTCCATACTAGTTTTGTTTTGGTCCAGTATTTGTCAGACTAATTATTTCTAACATTATGTTACGTTTGACTTTCCATACTAGTTTTGTTTTGGTCCAGTATTTGTCAGACTAATTATTTCTAACATTATGTTACGTTTGACTTTCCATACTAGTTTTGTTTTGGTCCAGTATTTGTCAGATTAATTATTTCTAACATTATGTTATGTTTAACTTTCCATACTAGTTTTGTTTTGGTCCAGTATTTGTCAGATTAATTATTTCTAACATTATGTTATGTTTAACTTTCCATACTAGTTTTGTTTTGGTCCAGTATTTGTCAGACTAATTATTTCTAACATTATGTTATGTTTGACTTTCCATACTAGTTTTATTTTGGTGCAGTATTTGTCAAGACTAATTATTTCTAACATTATGTTATGTTTAACTTTCCATACTAGTTTTGTTTTGGTCCAGTATTTGTCAAGAATAATTATTTCTAACATTATGTTATGTTTAACTTTCCATACTAGTTTTATTTTGGTCCAGTATTTGTCAGATTAATTATTTCTAACATTATGTTATGTTTAACTTTCCATACTAGTTTTGTTTTGGTCCAGTATTTGTCAGACTAATTATTTCTAACATTATGTTATGTTTAACTTTCCATACTAGTTTTGTTTTGGTCCAGTATTTGTCAGACTAATTATTTCTAACATTATGTTATGTTTAACTTTCCATACAAGTTTTGTTTTGGTCCAGTATTTGTCAGACTAATTATTTCTGACATTATTTTAAATTTGACTTTTTCCATCCTAGTTTTGTTTTGATTTACTTCTCTCTTAATTAACATTGCATGTTTTTGTTACATAAATCAAACAGATTCTTCAGTTATCTTTAATAGAACAAATTTCCTTTGAACTTAATAATCAACCTCAAATTCAGATCATTAGTAAAACGAAGACATACTACCGTGTCACCTTAGATGTAAAAATCGTTAAATAAATCGATAAAAATATAAAAATGACGAGGAAACAAAGATACGATTACCATCATCTAAAATCAACATTAAACATTAATATATCATATGATATTGATGTAATTTTAACAATTGTTTATCTCCATACATGGCCACAAATAAAACAAAAAGTCTTTCAAAATACAAGATGGTATTCCTGCTATTTATATTTTTATGAACATTTAAGTCAAATGACGTTAATTATTATACCTCACCTAAATTTTTACTATAAAAGAAATAAGACATTCTGATTGTCTTATGAAAAAATTGCTGACAAGGAAAACAATTCGGTGAAGAACCACAACAAATATAATGTCGAGGGAGACAATAGGTTGTCGTCTGCTAAAAAAAAACTGTTTACACGTTTGCATGAGGAGAGGGACCTTGATTGTATGTACTCTTAACAGGTCTTTTAGAATTTTTCAGACTAAATATAAACACTACCCTAAGAATAGTTAATGTTACTGTAACTCTGAATTAGCACATTTTGACCACCGATAGATGTTAACAATTTGGTAAGAGGTTTCATGAGGTGGTGTTTAAAGACAAATTGAATTACCATACCTTCTGAACCTCCTGCCAAGTCATCTTCTAGACAATCGATTACATCGTCATCATCATCGTCATCCAAATCATCACTGGCCTCTCCATCACCGGGAAACCTCTCTCTGTAATATAACAAAAAAAAGAACTTTAAGATATGCATTACACCTCTGTCTTATGAGAAAGTCTTCACAACAAATTTATTTTGTCCAGTAGTGGTATAGAAATTGAAGTGGACCTAAAGATCAATAATACTTGTCTTAAGAGTAATGGTCTTTAACCAACATATTCTACTTACCTAGCTAGTAGTAGGTTAACTACAATCATTCATTGACCCTGCTATTGTACTGTCCAGATTTATGTTGTCATTCATTTTGTGATAGTATATATGCAGTCTTTTTGAGTGGAAGCGAATCTGTGCAGTTTTTTTTTTTATAGCATTGCCCTTGGAGACCCAATCATCAAGAGAGGGAGGGTTAGGATCCCATTACCTGGTTTAACCCTGCCATATTTTTGTGCCTGTCCCAAGCCAGGATGTCATATGTCATTGTCTTCTTTATATTCAATGACTTTGACAAAGAAGTGGTTGCTTGTTAATTAATGGAATTGTTGACCATCACTTATCAAACTTTCTTTTCATAAATTTACAAGAGAAACATATTAAACAAGGCTGCATAGTATAAAACCATAACAGCAATACACATTATACGTAATATTTTAGACGAGACAAAAAAACATGACAAATTTAGACATGTTATAATATAAATACATATATACTATCCTTGATTTGTTTTGTGAGAACAGATTTCTCAGAGAAAATTCTAAATAAAAACTGCAAAATTTACTGGTCTGAACAAAGTTTCACTGGTCTTGGGCTGGAGAACAAGTGCTCATCGTGAGGACTGTACAGGAAGTTACATGAATTGAGCCCGATATCATCTGCCAAAACCCACTCTGTTTGACATTAAGGACTTCATTTAAACCAATCAGAAAGTTTTACATAATATGAACCCGATCTCATCATTTGCCAAGACCCACTACTTAATGTCAAGGTCTTCATTTACATCAATCAAAGGTTTTTTCATGTACTGCGTCATGAATTTGTTAATATTTTTATCCAATAGGAATCACGGATAACATTTATACCACATTGATGTCTGGTAACTTAAGTTTAACTTCCTTGAAAGACAGTAACTTAAGCTTAAGTGGTTACAATATAAATGTAACTAACCTCTATGATTTTGTTAAACAATTAAATGTGAATCCTTTTTATACAGTCTCAATGTCTGATGTCCCTTGTTAACTTTCAATTTAACCTGTCTATTAAGAAAGGTGTTCTGTTTAAACAGGTTCCATTGTTTGTTAACTTATGAAAAGAAATTTTAAAAAGTGATGGTCAATAATTCCACCGACAAAATGAACAATTACCTCTCACATCATATCACTCAGTGGTTTCAAAGTTTTTTATAATAGGAGGTACTTCTTAAATTTTAGGAGGTACCTAAAAAATTAGACTGAGGGCCATAAGGGGTCCAGGGGGCAGAAGCTCCTGAAATCTAGCATTTTGTGGACCAAAAAATGTACTTCAGAGACTGCAAAACATTAAGTGTTTTTGAAAGAAAAATCCCATTTACTTTCTCTTTAGAGTTCAGATTTCACCAAGAGTGAAGACCATGCATAATGCCTGGATTTTTTCCCCCAATTTCTTTATTGAATATTTCAGTTTACAGACTTCAGCCAAGATTATTCATAGATAGTCTGCCATATCTTTAAAAAAAAACAAAAGGATCATAAAGAGCTACGGTTCCGCAGCTAGGCTTGACCAAGGCATTGTTATTAAAGCTTAAACTTCTCAAAATTCTTTTGTTGGCTTTGTCCTTTTCTTTTTCACAATACCTTGGCTTGTGTGTTTTTTTTTACTTTATTACCAATAATTAAACTCATCAAAGACCATTGGCACGGATCAAGACATATAAGTGTCGTAATGAAACATATAAATTTAATTTGCAATCATCAATCTTTAATAAAATTTATAATTTTAATAGATCATCAATACAAATATAATTAAACAAAAACAATATATGTTGTTACTTTCACGACTTATGTGAAAAAAAATGTTCGAACAAAAACGATTCGCAGGAAGACATTTATTAACATTTGAATCACAAAAGTTAAATTATTTTGGAAAAAAAGTGGGGCCGGCGTTTTGACATTACAATGTAATTCGTATTTGAGCCATGTCCAGTCCTTTTTCAAGATTTCTAGTAATTTTCTATCCCTTATCTCCTCGTACCCCCTTTTAAAAATGTTTTTCAGCACACTTTCATTTCTGTAAACAACCGCGGTAGGGCCCCGTCAAAATATGTAAATAAATTAGCCATAGGTTTTTAATTTTTTATACCGGAAGTTAACCAATATGGACGGAGTTAAGCACCAAGACAGTACGCCCCAAAATGATTCGACCCTGGGTTTTAAATGGATAAAAAAAATTGCACAAAATATTGTGTAGTCATATATTCATAATACATAATGATCATACTTATATTACTGAAGATTACACTAAATTGTGTTTGAACATAATTTGTAATCGGTCATTTTTTATTTTGAAATGATGTCAGCTTTGTTCCGGTCCGAGTTTTACACAAGGATGAAAAGATATTGGGGCGAAAACATATCTATTTACCGCATGCGCAAACTGCTATTTACGATTCTAAGGTAAAGTTATTTTTAAAACAGGGAATATTCCGTCAACTTGGTCGTGACGTAGTTGTTCGATTTGATTGCGAGAATTCAGCAAGCAGGGGTTTCAAAGTGGGCCGGTACCCGGTACTTTTACCCGCCTGAGATCGTGTGTAGTACCGGCAGAAATTACTGAACCCCCCAAAATTAGCGGTGGTCAAAACCACAACTGGCACAAGTACGATGGTCGATAGGCATGTGGAATATTTTTCATAAAAAATTAATGATCACGTCAATTGCTGAATTCTCGCATTCAAATCGAACAACTACGTCACGACCAAGTTGATGGGATATTCCCTGTTTTAAAAATAACTTTACCTTAGAATCGTAAATAGCAGTTTGCACATGCGGTAAATAGATATGTTTTCGCCCCAATATCTTTTCATCCTTGTGTAAAACTCGGACCGGAACAAAGCTGACATCATTTCAAAATAAAAAAATGACCGATTACAAATTATGTTCAAACACAATATAGTGTAATCTCCAGTAATATAAGTATGATCATTATGTATTATGAATATATGACTACACAATATGTTGTGCGATTTTTTTTATCCATTTAAAAGCCAGGGTCGAATCATTCTGGGGCGTACTGTCTTGTTGCTTAACTCCGTCCATATTGTTTAACTTCCGGTATAAAAAAATAAAAACCTATGGCCAATTTATTTATATATTTTGACGGGGCCCTACCGCGGTTGTTCACAGAAATGAAAGTGTGCTGAAAAGCATTTTTAAAAGGGGGTACGAGGAGATAAGGGATAGAAAATTACTAGAAATCTTTAAAAACAGACAGGACATGGCTCAAATACGAATTACATTGTAATGTCAAAACGCCGGCCCCCCTTTTTTTCCAAAATAATTTAACTTTTGTGATTCAAATGTTAATAAATGTCTTCCCGCGAATCGTTTTTGTTCGAACATTTTTTTTGCACATAAGTCGTGAAAGTAACAATATATATTGTTTTTGTTAAATTATATTTGTATTGATCTATTAAAATATTATAAATTTTATTAAAGATTGATGATTGCAAATTAAATTTATATGTTTCATCAAGGACGTATTCTATTTACGTCCTTGGTTTCATTAATTATGACACTTGTATGTCTTGATCCTGCCAACGGTCTTTGATTAGTTTAATTACTGATAATAAAGTAAAAAAAAACACACAAGCCAAGGTATTGTGAAAAAGAAAAGGACAAAGTCAACAAAAGAATTTTGAGAAGTTTAAGCTTTGATAACAATGGCTTGGTCAAGCCTAGCTGCAGAACCGTAGCTCTTTATGGTCCTTTTGGTTTTTTTTAAGATATGGCAGACTATCTATGAATAATCTTGGCTGAAGTCTGTAAACTGAAATATTCAATAAAGAAATTGGGGGGAAAAATCCAGGCATTATGCATGGTCTTCACTCTTGGTGAAATCTGAACTCTAAAGTTAATGGGATTTTTCTTTCAAAAACACTTAATGTTTTGCAGTCTCTGAAGTACATTTTTTGGTCCACAAAATGCTAGATTTCAGGAGCTTCTGCCCCTGGACCCCTTACGTCCCTCAGCCTAATTTTTTAGGTACCTCCTAAAATTTAAGAAGTACCTCCTATTATAAAAAACTTTGAAACCCCTGAGCAAGACGTCATCATTAATTTTTTATGAAATATTCCACAAGCCTATCGTACTTGTGGTTTTGACCAGCGCTAATTTTGGGAGGTTCAGTAATTTCTGCCGGTACTATACACGATTTCAGATGGGTAAAAGTACCGGGTACCGGCCCACTTTGAAACCCCTGATCACTGAACATAAAAAAAAGTCCATGACATGTGACGTTGGAAATCCAGGTCCTGGCTTGGGACAGAGGCTTGGTTTAATATGAACTTTGAACTTAACTGGGTGTGAATTAACTTATTTTTATTTCAGAAATTGGTTTTCATGGAAGACTAATCCAAAATGGTAGTTTTGTTAGAACTCTCTGACAAATAATTTTTTTTTGTGGTTTTAATATTTAATAAGTACAAATGTACTGCACTACTTATTTTAAAATGTGCACTTGATGGCAGACAAAATGTTCTGAATGTACAGAATTAAAGATAAGACAGAAAACAGCTACTTGCATGTTACTGTGTAGAATTTTTTTCCAATAACCATAACTCTTTTTTATCTTTCTACTAAAAATGACACATTTATGAACCACCAGGACTGACATCAAATCCAGTGTTATTATTTTTTAATAAAAATTTAACAAGAGATTAAAATCAATACGAAAATCTAAATTTTCAACATATTAAAAGATTGTTGTTATATTTGTTCATACTCATGAATCCAATATAATAATTAATAATATCATGAAGTTCATAGGCACTGCAGATTAATTACCTGAAAACAATTTCTCCTAAGCTTAAAATGAGCAGATTATTTAATATTCTGTACATAGGAAATCTTCTGTAGACATTTTTAAACGTGTTTAATTTAATTGCCAATTCTTTCTTAAAAAAATATCAGATGTTTATTTAATTAGCAACCCATTATTTTGATATGTGGTTTGCAGGCCTTTCAATAAGGGGCAGCATCAGATACTTTTACCTACCTAAAATGGTCTTTGGTAGCTCCTGTGTTGTATAAGATATTCATAAAAATTGTTCAAATTTTAATAAAACTACTGCCTGTAAATAGTGAAGTACTGGTATTGAGTGTGAATGATTTTTTTGATTCTGTTAATTTTATTGAAATGGGCACATTTGTTAGTTTGAAAACATCTGGCCATGTAAGCTATGAATGATTTTGTAAACATGCAAGAATTATATTTAAGACTAAATTCTTTAGAATATCATATCACGCTACATTCAAGAACATTTAATTAACCCCCAACATACATGATCATATGTTAAGACAATAGAATTATATTTGAAAGACAAAATGATATGGCATTTTTTAATGCTAACTCAACAAGAACAACGTATCTAGAGGTCAAGGGTATATATCTTATACTATGGTGAACATTTAGTATGTATAATTCCTTCTTATCTAAAAAAAAAAAATAATAATAATTTTTTTATGTATACAAATGTGAAAATTTAGCATGTACAATTCCTTCCTATCTAAGAGATTTTTTTTTATTTTCCTTATACACAAATGTGAAATTTAATATGAATAATTCCTTCCTATCTAAAAAAAAAAATTCAAAAATATTGTTTTCCTTGTACAAGGGTGAAAATTTAGTGTGTACAATTGCTTCCTATCTAAAAGAAAAAGATCCTGCTTAGCGATATGTAGATGCTTTTCTGCTTAGCAATATGTAGTGTTGGTTTTCTGCTAAGTGATATGTAGTGTTGGTTTTCTGCTAAGTGATATGTAGTGGTGTGGCTTTCTGCTTAGTAATACATAGTATTGGTTTTCTGCTTTAAGCAAAATATAACGTTAGTTTTCTGCTTAGCAATACGTAGCCTTAGAGGCTAAATGTTTTTTTCTTCTTCAACACTTAGCAATGACATTTAATTACCTACCTATGCTATAAGGTTTCTTTTTATCTTCAATCATTCAAAATAAAATACTTTGTCCCCACAAAAAATGTAAACAAAATTTTCATTTTTGGAAACTTTTTTATTTAAATATTTTGTGTATGGGAGTAATTTACGGTGAGTATACTTGTGTATATTCAGGTAAACAACAAACAAATTAGATTTTAATTTAGACTAACTAACTAACCCCTAAGATCTGCTTACTAAGGACCACAAGAATCTTACATTGCCAATAGCATATAAAACAAGAAATGTGTGCATCACAAAATATGCCCATCTATATAAATTATCAAACGGTAAAACATTCTATTTATAGTAAGTGACCTTTGACCTAATGACCCCAAAATATATAGGGTTCTTCCCCTTCCACAGGGCAATCATGTGGTCAAGTTTGGTAAAGATCCGATATACAGAATTAAAGTTATTGTGTGGACGCCTGCATGCCATACCTAATCACATTAAATACGGCCGTCTCGAGGGCGAGGGCGTATAAAAATGATAAGCAGTTTTATGTATAAAGTAAATTGACACAATTTGGACACGGCCCAGTTTTAGGGTCACGATGCAATATGCAATCGTAACAAGATAGTTAAGTATATACATGTGGTAGATATTACTACCCAACTAATCATTTAGACTATTACTGTTGTAACAGGGGTAATTATCACTCGTAAATTAGGTAATAATGGATTGTATATAAAAACCACCACAGACATTTTTGTTATTTAACTGATAGCTGTATTATTATAGGTTATATGACATAGCTTAGAGTGTGCAGACCTTGTTGTAGGACTAATTCTAGATCTTGTATGTACTATTAGAAGATTGTAGAAAAAAAAGAAGAAAGATTGGATTGGTATGTTCAGGTTGTGATCGAGTGCAAAAATTAACTTCAGAAGGTTGGACACAAAGGAGCCAAGGACAACTTCTAAACTTAACTTAAAAAATAACACAAAATATTTAAATTGCCTGTTTTGAACAAGTGTGTTAAATTCAGTTTGAGCAACGAAAACGAAAAAAATAAAAAACATCCCAAATTGTTTTCCCTCAAAAGTAGTCATTATTGCAATACTCTTACAAGGCCCCTCCCATCAAAGGCCACTCATCTTATCTGGACAGATTTCAGATGCACAAAAATAGTAAAACATTACTAAATTGTCCCACATAAAGAGATGCCATCTCTCTTATAAAGCCACATTCACTGGGGTAAAGCTGGTGACAATAACTGTAAATACGGTCATCCCAAGACATGAAATTAGGTAAGAATCTTTTTCGTAGATTAAATTGTTTCTATAATGTATTTTAAATGACACATGCATTAGTACGATAGTAATCTATGAACTTTTCACAAGGAAATCACAAATTACGACTGAAAAATGTATATATGAAAGAGAAAATCCAATTTTAAAAAAATCACTAAGATGACCGTAACTGATCATAATTCGGCGGTGCGATTACGGTTATCTCAGTTTTCAGTTACGGACATCTTAGCGATTTTCTAAAATCAGATTTTCTCTTTCATATACATTTTTCAGTCGTAATTTGTGATTTCCTTGTGAAAAGTTCATAGATTACTATCGTACTAATGCATGTGTCATTTAAAATACATTATAGAAACAATTTAATAGACAAAAAAGATTCTTACCCGATTCCACGTCCGCCATCTTGGGATGACTGTAATTGGTTACGGTCATCAGCTTTACCCCAGTGCACATTTTCATTGCAGAAATGATGGTCTTATAAAAAGGAAATTACAGTAGTAATAAAAGCAATCCCCTCAAAATAATCACTGATCGTCACAAATTTTATGATTTAAAGTTGCATCTAGTACACCTCACCACAAGAGGGAATAAAACTCTCAAATTTAATTATTACGTATAGCGCACTGACTGCATAGATAGATATAAAGCTAACTATCATACGACCCCCGCGATAACAGTTCCTTCCTTTCAATTTACTTGATATACCGTGTATGTATAAGTCAGTTTGTAAAATGTAAAAAAAAAAAAATGATGTGCATATTAATTTTTTTTTTTTACATGAATGTTGTATCCCATGAATAGCTTCTTGATAATGATGATTTATTTGTTTTACAAGTAATGATTACTATGTGAAAATCATGTGCAGATCTAGAGTTAATCCTATGTTTTATCGGTTTTGTTCAATACCATCAAACATATAATACACAGAAAACAAATATCTTTAGTGTTCTGTCTCACAGTCAATAATCTCATAACATTAAACACATTAGTGATCCTAAGTAATTCCCGCTTAAATCTATGGATCAGCTATATTATTGGAACAATAACTCTTACAAATTATACAAAGATTTAAATAGGAATGAATTACATGATTACCGGTATAATCTTTGATCATGAGTGATCAGTAATTGAAACAGGACAGACACTACAATGTGACAGAACATTAACACTGTGTCCTTTGCTCAAGTTTCTGTAGGTCAGTGGAACGTTTTAATCAGCTGATCAAAACATCCTTGATGGTATCAAGTTTTGACAGTGATCATAGCATGTTTTTAAATATTCTTTTTGTGTTAACTGCAGTGTCAGCTGTCCACTAAATGAAGTGTGCTTGATTTATGACAATTAAAACCAAACAACATTGTATTATATACAAATAAACACTAATTTTATGGTATTTGTAAATAATTAATTAACTTTTTCATAATACAACTGAACCACATTAGTTCCCTGCTAATAAGGCCAATCATTCTGCAATGAATTTTACTATCTCAGTGCATCTGAAATCTGGCCATAAGAGGGGTGGCCTTTGGTGGTAGTCACCTTAAAGAAGGAGTGGGCTCTCTTGAGGGGGACAATGTAGTAGTAGGCCTATGGTTAGCGATATGGTGTTTAACGCCACTCTCAACAATATTTTAGTTATATTGTGGTGGTCAGTTTTATTGGTGTAGGAAACTGGTATATCCGTAGAAAACCACCGTCCTGCTATTTTACTGTCTCAAGAGCATCTGAAATCTGGCCTTATAAGAGGGGTGCCCTCTCTTGAGGAAGACAATTTAGTACAATTTTACTATCTCAGTGCATCTGAAATCTGGCCTGATAAGAGGGGTGGCCTCTCTTGAGGAAGACAATTTAGAAGAATTTTACTATCTCAGTGCATCTGAAATCTGGCCTGATAAGATGGATGGCCTTCAGTGGGAAATGTCTTTTAAGAGAGGAACTACTGTATATTATAATTTTGGTACAGTTTATCAACTGGCTTATTAAATTGTTCAATGTTTCTAGGTAGATCATGGACTAGAGGAATTTAAATCATTTGTGCCCATATATACACATTTTACACCAAATGACATTATTTAAATAAAATTCTCTTTTCTTTCCAGAAAATTTTAAATATATGATAATTTGTTATGAAATAAGAATTGCTAAACATGTTTTGCAAACAAACGGTTTTAAATCATTAAATTCCACAGTACTCTGAAAGCTTGGCAGGGTAAATATTGAGACACTTAAGAAAATATAGGGACCCATGACAAGTTCCATTGAAATCACGAACACCTTATTTGATAGTCTGTAAACACAGAGTTTCAGTTTGTTTTTGTATGTAATAAAACATCAACATTTCACTTCTGAAAAGGATATGTAAATAAAAGAACTTGGCCTTTTGATCAGAGCTAATTTTAATGACTTAGCACTGATATAGAACACCTCAAAATCAATCATGGTCATGTTGTGAAGGGCACAAAACAAATGATCAATAACCAATTCATATTTCTCCGTAAATCACAACAAAAGGCTATTTTGAAAATTTCCTGTATTTTTTCTCTCAGATAAACAGCTGATTGTTTAGTTTTCTATGATAGTAACAAACACTAAAAGATGCCATTTAATCATTTAAGCCGTGTTCTGGGAATTTTGTCAGCCTTACTAATTAAAAAAACCACAGGCAAGAATACTTAATAGTGAAGCGACAATGCCCTTATGATGATGGCTTATTGACTAAGCAAAATAATATCTTCTTTTTTTTCCTAATCAGATATGGTGAAACTTCTTATTTCAATTTATATTCTATATGACACATAAATGAGAAAAGTCTACATACAATTAATGGTAGATTGCAATTAAAGAACACTACAAAAAAAATAATCAATTATTTCCGATTTCAATGAGTAAATGAAAAGTTAAAATCTTACTTAAGTGTGCAAGACATCTTTCTGCAAAAACATTCATCATGTATGCTGTATTGTTAAAAGTGGTGCTAAACACATAATCCCCCACCCCTTCAAGTATGCTCAAAGTCAAAAAATTGGTATTCCATTTTTTTTTTTTTATAAAGTTTTTGGAAGTAATAACATCAAAACATCTAAATATGATAGCCACAATCAGATAAGGTTACTCGAGTGATATATACAAACATTACGTTTAATAATAATAATAATTACATTTCTTCAGAAATATATTTAAATAAATATATTGTATTGAATAGTTGGCTGTGAACTACCAAGATTTTCAAATAAACGAAATACTGTTTTTTTCTTATTTCACTGTGTGACTTCATAGTACCAACTTCGTCACAATCAACAATTTCATTGATTGTCTGTCCAACAACGAAATAAAAGTGCAAAATCAATGTTATAAACAATATAACTACTCTTAAAGGGATATTAAAGCTCGTTTTAACATATATTTTTTCGACTCGTGACGAAGGTTGTTTCTTTTCAATTTAATTGTAAAAACAATCCAAAAATACTTTGCACGCCCATATAATCCCTAATATCATTAAAATATCACATAAAAGGGTCGAAATGAATTTTTGTCCAGGAAGCAAAAATTCAATTATTGGAATAGCCGCAAGATATGACAGAATTATCAACGAATTATGTCACTTCTACAAAGTTTCATTGATAAAAACCGGGTTAATGTTTCATAAATATCATTTATTGAACTAATTGCAAGTTTTCATGAGATACAAAAAATTACCAAAATGAGCTTTAATATCCCTTTAAGATTCCGAATATCAAAAATAAATCATTTGTTACTGATAAATGATGAAGTACAATGTTGTTCGGTTACTCATGGATTCATCTAATATTTTTTTTAATTTGAAATGCAGATTGTAGTCATACTATAAATCATATCATTGCCTAAAAAAAATTAATTATTTCAATTTGGAAAGAAAAAATACTTTTTTATTTTTAATATAGTTTCATTATTCATGCTGTTTGGTACTACATTGTATTTGTAGGGTTAATTATAGAGAAAACACAAAATAAATATGCTATGTTAATTTTCAACCTTGATGCCATTAATTTTGTTGATTACTTATAATATCTCTTAATTAATTAATATTGTTTGAGTAAACAAAACCACTGATACATTCAACAGCTGCTCTGAAATTGCAAGAAGAGTTTGAAGATACCAAAGGGGTAATCAGAATTCGTATATGGAAAAACAGACAACACAATGGCCAAAAGATAAGTACAAATGTACAAACAGCGATCTACAAAACATAAAACTAAAGATCGAGTAACACAAACCCCACTAAAAACAAGTGTGTACACAGATCTATGTCTCGTCTGCCCCTTGCAAATCATTGATCATTTTTCAGAAAATATTTCTATTTAATTCACTGAATCTCAGATGATAAAGAACTACAAATAATTTTAAAATATTTTTGAGCATCTTCTGAATAAAGAAACAATGTACCTGAAGTGATCGATGTCAATAACATGTAAGTGTAGCAAACACGTGACCCCCATCTACACAAGATTTGATTTGATTTGTTTTTGGTGTTTTAAAGCCATTTTCAACAATATTTCAGCTATATCATGGCGACCAGTTTTAGTGGTGGAGGAAGCCAGAGTACCCGGAGAGAACCATCGACCATGGGCAAGCAACTGGTAAACTTTATCACATGCAGCTGCGAGTCGAGTGCACCCTTTTTTGTAATTTACAAGGCCTGGCGCGAACCCACGCTGTATTGGTGATAGGCTTGTATGAGTTGTTAGATCCAACGACCTAACTCATTGAGCCACCCAGGCCCCCTTCTACACAAGAAGACAATAAACAAAGATGTTACCCCATGTACAGTATACAAGAGGACAGTAATAATCTAATGTGACAAGAAACAGTGACTACAAGCTTATGAAGACTTTCATGGGATGATTGACATGAGAAACAGATTCCTTCTCAGACAGGATGCCACAAAAATCATAAAAGATAATTGAAAATAAAGACATTAAACCACAATAGTGTATAATAGTATCAATGGTGTTAAGCCTTGTGGTCAGAGGTCAACCCAGGCCATCCGTAAGAATTAGAACTAACACAGAGGTCAACAACTGTTTAACCCAGGCCATCCGTAAGAATTAGAACTAACACAGAGGTCAACAACTGTTTAACCCAGGCCATTCGTAAGAATTAGAACTAACACAGAGGTCAACAACTGTTTAACCCAGGCCATTCGTGAAATAATTAGAACTAACAGAGGTCAACAACTGTTTAACCCAGGCCATTCGTAAGAATTAGAACTAACACAGAGGTCAACAACTGTTTAACCCAGGCCATTCGTAAGAATTAGAACTAACACAGAGGTCAACAACTGTTTAACCCAGGCCATTCGTAAGAATTAGAACTAACACAGAGGTCAACAACTGTTTAACCCAGGCCATTCGTAAGAATTAGAACTAACACAGAGGTCAACAACTGTTTAACCCAGGCCATTCGTAAGAATTAGAACTAACACAGAGGTCAACAACTGTTTAACCCAGGCCATTCGTAAGAATTAGAACTAACACAGAGGTCAACAACTGTTTAACCCAGGCCATTCGTAAGAATTAGAACTAACACAGAGGTCAACAACTGTTTAACCCAGGCCATTCGTAAGAATTAGAACTAACACAGAGGTCAACAACTGTTTAACCCAGGCCATTCGTAAGAATTAGAACTAACACAGAGGTCAACAACTGTTTAACCCAGGCCATTCGTAAGAATTAGAACTAACACAGAGGTCAACAACTGTTTAACCCAGGCCATTCGTAAGAATTAGAACTAACGATACTGTTTTACTACACAGTAGTTTCCCTCTTATAAGACCACTCCCACTAAGTGATTGATTGATTAATTGATTGGTGTTTACCGTCAACTTTAGCAGTATTTTAGCTATATTGTGGCGAGCCCACTAAATGCCATTCCTCTTATCACACCAGATTCCAGATGCACTAAGATAGTACAAAAAACTATTAAACTGCCCCTTCCCCTCACGAGAGGCCACCCTTATAAAGTCTACTTTTTCATTGCAGAAAGGCGTGGCCTGATTAGAGTGAGACACATGACTACTGTATTACTTCACCTATACACTAATCAGATCAAGAGATGTTAAACTTGAAGCCTACTTAATTACTCGTTTATTTTATCACCTTAATAGAAACAAATTAATTGAAATGGTAATTGCTATTATCTTGATTTTTTTACAATGATGTCAATTAAATGCCTGCTATTGATAAATTCTATCTGATTTTTACACAAGATGGAATCTTAAGACAAGAGCTTATGTACACGCTACAATGTAATTGTATGATCAATATTGTAGGAGAACATTCAAGGCAATTATACCCATAAATAAGGTCTATTACGTTCCCCTTTGTGTCGTTTCAGGTCAAAACCGGAAGTAAATTTATGCAATGTTATCTGAGATGAGACATAACAGTCTGTAAGAGAATTTTCAACAACGAATTTAACATGTAAGAGTGCTGCTTCACATATAATATGATACAACGCTGGGGTGACCCTATCAAGGAATGGACGTTTTCTGCACAAAATGATACAACACTGGGATCAGCCTCTAAAATGAAGGGAGCTTGCGGTTGTCCCTACAAGGTAACAGACCCATAACAAAGATTGTTCAAGGGGGGAGAGATGCACATACAAGCTCTAAGATGAAATATACTAAGTTCAAAAGTCCAATAACTCCTTCACAAATGGTAATGAGCTGCATGTATGCCAAGTTTAGAGGAACTGCCATTTAAAATGTAGGAGTGGCACATACAAACTTTTGTGATGGGCTGATGGACAGACAAACAGGGAGTTAACAAATTTATCAACCCAGAAGCAGGAGATATAACTATTAACTAATTTATATGTTCTTCTAGAGTTGTGTAATTTTATCAAGAATAACGAAAAACACACTTAGTACTGATAACACTTATGAACTGGGACATTGTTTTATTGTGGCTGCATCGGACATTCAATAAATTATATTTATAACCCTCTACTTTTTGGTGGTGACTATGCAAATATTATATGAATTTAAGTCCTTTTAACATCGACCTTTGGTGTCCCCTGCATTTGAATAACTATTGCAATTGCTCATGTGCTTGGGGCACGAGGAGGACTCATTTATTCATATTTATGATAGTACATGTATGTCATGACATGCATCACACTCTTAAATTATAGTAGATTCACATATTTAGCTTATTAATAAGTCCTTTTTAGCATCGACCCTTGGTGTCCCCTGCATTTGAATAACTATTGCATTTGTTCGAGTGCTTGGGACACGAGGAGGACTTACTCATTTATATTAATGTTTTTGTTTTTATTTATATAGTACATATACATGTGTCTTACTCTAAGTCTTGAATTGTAATAGATTCACATATTTAATTATTTAATAAGTCCTTTTAGCATTGACCATTGGTGTCCCCTGCATTTGAATAACCATGGCATTGTTCATGTGCTTTGGACACAATGAGGACTTTTTCTTCCCTTTATTTAATATAAATAGACAGACAAACAAATATTGATATGAGTGATATATTTATTCTCTCATGCTTTAAGTATTTATACAGTATTTGTTTTTAATTTCGAAAATGTAGTTATTTCACATGTATAATATGTGTGCGAATGTGTTATAGTCCTATTTGCACCGGCCCTTGGTTTCCTCTGCATTTGTACAACTACCGTACAGTACTTGTCCATGTGCATAGGACACGGGGAGGACTTGACCACTACACTACATGTAAATTAACCATTGATGTCTGATGTGGCCAACAATGTCATAGTCGACGGCACTTAATTATTATTATAATTATTATTAGTATAAGTATTTAGTATATATTTTATGGGCAGTTTTCTTCATTGTAACGTATAATATTTTTATTTTTTATTTTTTAATGTTATTGTTTATGATCATGAATCACTGTAATGACTTTGCCCCTTGTGGGCCCTCTATTGGACAATAAAATTCTTATTCTTATTCTTATACTGCATCTTAAAACATGATTACCAACTATTAATCGATGCTGTACTAAAACATGATTAACTATTAACCAATATCACACCTTAAAACATGATTATATAATACTGCAACTGAAAAAAGTGTGATAGCTTCATCTCAAACCTGTAGAACTTGCTTGTCATGGTCATAAATATTCTTTAAGTACATGTAGCTTTTCTATACCTTTTCCTTAATAAGCAGTTATAACATTAGATACTGATAAATGTGAGAAAGCAGTCTGCACCAAAAACCACAAGCCCTATTCTAGTAAAAACTGGTTCAGACTAATAAAAATTCTATAAAATTTGTTTAATCAAATAGAAGAAAATCTTCTAAAATGCCTTTAGGGCTAGTTTGTCAATTTTATTTTACAAAGACTGTAGAAAACATATATGGTTTAACAAATTTAATTATTTCCAAGGGGCCGTTGTGGCTGTGATCTGTGGCTGAGTTCGAATCTCGATCAGGGCAATAAAACTGACCGCCATGATATAACTGAAGGATTATTGAAAGTGGCATTAAACACCATTAAACAAACAAACAATTATTTACCAATTAAAAATTAATGTTATACAAAAAAAAATCAGTTGCAGATGAGAAAAAGGAACAATGCACAATAAATCTTTATTCAAATTGTACAACTGCATGTAAGCCATGTTGAATATCACCTTTATATACCTAATAAAACACAGGGAGAAAGCTGAATAGGCAATAAACAGTATGGTTACTTCATATAATGTATTGATTGAGGTTATGTAAAGAGAAGGTTCCTGCTTCAGTACAATCAATGGATGTTTTATCTGTTCAATATGGCTTTCTTATGGCTATTAATTAAATGATAAAACATTTAATGTGTACTAGATGGTAGAAGGTGTATGCTTCCATTAGGCTATGTGTAATTAAGGATATCAAATTCAAGTGAAACCAGTCTTGGTTATAAAAAAATATATATTTATAGGACAAATTTCCAAAAAAAGATTCTACTTACAAATCAAATTCAGTCTTGGTTATATAAAAAAATATGTTTATACTCAAAATAGGACAAAATTCTAAAAAAGATTCTACTTAAAAATCAAATTCAATAAAATTCTAAATGATCTTCTAATAAGAAGCTATATACAGTAAGATTGTTGTATGTTTGTAAAAGATAATACTCACAAGCTAAAATGAACAAAGATTTTTTTTTAAAGACAGTTATTGTAAGACAAATGGAACAATCAAATGCATAAAAAGATTCTAAAAATAGGATTGCAAACTAAATTAAGATAAGATTTTGAGTCAGTCCTTGCAAGTCAATATGAGAAGATTCTGATAGTCAGTACTTGTAAGCTTAACATTCAAAAATACAACCTTTGAAAGTAAAAATAAAAATATTAAACTAATAAAGTAGTACAAAATTAATTTTAAAAAATACAACTGCATCAAGAATTTCAAAATATATCTTTGAAGCCAAAGTCCACAAAATTTGATAAAAACAGATAGTACTTTAAAACCAAATACTTCTTCATCCAAAATAGCATGAGAGTCTAATACAACAAGATTTGAGCATATAATACAAAAAAAAGCTTAAATTCACAATATTACTTAAGACAGTAGTAGTTGTACAGTTCTATTAGAATCAAATCTATAAGAATTTATTCAAATGTCAAATTCAACAAAATACTAAATAATAAATACATTTGTGCATTAATAAAAAAAAAATAAAAATAAAAAGACAATAGATTTGATAAGACATATTTATTTCTTATATATATATGAATGGCTATTAGATATTTTAATTACTGATATATAAACCATATGAATAATATAAATTTATCAGTCCTTTAAAAAGAAATGAGCATTGTCTGATGTATAATAAAATACAAGTTGAAAATGGAACTGAACTGGATGTAAAATGGGAACCAAAGACATTCATATCAAATATTAATTAAAATATGAAGTGTACAGTCAAACCTGTCTTATGTGACCTTCCAAGCTACAGTGAAATAGGGTCACATAAGACAGGTGGTCACTTAATACAGGTTTAATAGATATGAAATGCACTGTGAAGAGAAATAAAAATTAAGCCTTTAAGGTCATATAATACAAGTTATTGCTTAATAGAGGTGGTCACTAAAGCAGGTTTGACTTTATATCATTAGATTATAGGGAGGAGTGTGGCTAGGTTTTATTAATATTTGTTGTAGGAAGAGTTGAGGACTAACAATTAAGTGTGACAAGGACACTAACACTAAAGATTCAGGGATGACATAGATCATGACGGACGTTGATCCCTATATGTCAGTACTGCCATATGCATAAACATAAAAAATTATCTGTACTTTAAAATAATAAATTTGTATGTGTCAATTTCTCATTAAAATATAAATTTATAGACATACATATACCTATATTGTAACATGAACATGATAATGGCAGAACAATCTTCCTATTAAATGTCTTTTTTTTTCTTTGCTATCTGAACAACTGTTTCAATAGTAAATTGTTAATATCAGTTCCCAAATTAACTTTGATTGTAGTTTAATTAATCAAACATTTCCAACAAAATCAATGGTGTAGGCAATCGTCAACTTGTTAAAGGAGGTCAGTATTTGATAGAAGTAGAAGAAGAGAGACTTAATAATATAATACAATACATTATTATTACAAGTAAAATCAGTGTTAAATTACAGTCAAACCTGTCTTATGTGACCTTCCAAGGGTACAGTGAAATATGGTCACATAAGACAGGTGGTCGCTTAATACAGGTTTAATTTATATGAAATTCACTGTGAAGAGAAATGAAAAATAAGGTCATATAATACAAGTAATTGCTTAATAGAGGTGGTCACTAAAGCAGGTTTGACTTTATATCAATTATATAAATCAGAGCAAATCTCAGAAAATGCTTCATAAATTATGCAGTGCTAATCTTTTATTCATACTGCATGTATACTACCAAACCAGTTAGCAAGAATACATGTAATTCAATAAAATTTTCCATTTTCAAAGGTTAAAAAATTATCAATTTGTAAAAACAAATTGTGGAAAGAAGCTGCAAAAATTCTCATTGAAAATTACCAAAACACAAATTTTCAATAAAAACTTCATTAACACTAATATAATTAACCAGTAATGTATACTGAAAAACCATTTTCTCTAAAACATTCTATATACATGATATTTCCAGCTTTTTATTTTAATCTTGATATCAAACAAAATTAAATCTCCAAAAACAAATAGTACAACTTCTTGTTGATAATCATTCATAAAAAAAACCCCATTAAATCAAAACAATTTTTTTTTTCAATCTTGATATTAAAGTAAACATAAATAAATTCTCTCCCTCCCCCCCCCCCCCCCCCCCCTCTCCTAAATAAATCACTGCTACTTGTTGATAAAAAAAAAAAAAAAAAAAAATCATCAAATCAAAACAAATTCTTATTTTAATCTTGATGTTAGAGTAAATACAAATAAATTTTCTCCCACTCCACAAATAAATCACTGCTACTTGTTGATTATAATTCTTTTTTTAATTAAAAAAATCATCAAATCAAAACAAATTAAACTCTAAAATTCTTTAAGTAAATTAAAATATGGTTTCAATGGTCTTAAAATGACAAGACAAATCTAATTTTATAAAGAAAAATTATTACAGAACACACAATAAAACAATTCTATCTTAATAAAGTAAAAATTTCTTACCGAACACACGACTTGAAGAAAAGTAAAAATCCTTTACAACTCATACTTTATAGATAGTTATCGTAGATTTCTAAATATTTTCATGACGGATTTCTAAAGCAACATGTGGATTAACGGCGGCGCTGACAAAATATAGATCTTGTAGGCGACAAAACTTCATATCAAAATTATAGATAATACTTGATTAACTAACAAATCTCCGGAGAGCACGATAATTGTAACTATTGCACAATTCGTCAAGTGTTAATTCAATATATACGAATCAATTATGCCCCAATGCCAGAGGTTGGCTATCAGTTCTACTGAACTGATTCAGAGCTTTACATTGTTACTTGTAAACAGAGCTGATTACACTCACGGGAGCTATACATATACTGTCAGTTGTAGAAAAAAAAGTCTCCTAAGCGTGGGGGATCTCTTAATGACCGTAGTTCAGGTCTCTAGGTCAATATAAAAAAAGCAATGTAATCAACACAAAATACGGTTTCATCACAATATAATTACCATACATTGTTATACAAGGTAACATTCTATATTGTATTTCTACATAAACTATTATTAATAGTTATGAAGCTGAACAGAATATGGTCTTCTTTTAATTAATTATGTCCGTGGTTCCTGTGGTTCGCATGGTTCGTGATTATTGAATCAATTCTTCATCATTTTTACATTTTAGTGAATGTCATGTTGTAGAAAGTCAGTTTATCGCTAGCATATTCAAGTCGACTGATAAATAATTGCCATTTGTGGTTGTGGCTTATAAATTTGTTAGGTCAGTGATTAATAGATTATTTCATCATTAATATATTCCCTGTGGAGTTTATGGTCTAGAGAGTTTAAATGTCATAATCTGTATAGAGTACTGATGATAAGGCCACAAAAATCATCATTAAATGCAATCAACTATCAGAGTGTTGTTTGTTTACTGGTGATCTTCAATTTTTGGTTTGTTGGATCAAATGGTTTATGGTGTTTAATGCCACTTTCAACAATATTTCAGTTATAACATAGCGGTCGGTTTTATTGGTGGAGAAAACCAGAGCAACCGGAGAAAACCACCGACCTGTCGCAAGTCACTGACAAACTTTATCACATAAGTTCTGCAATGAAAAGTTGCCTTAATACATGGGTGGCCTCTCAGCAGTATTTTACTATCTCGGTGCATCTTAAATCTGGCCTGATCAGAGAGGTGTGGTCATGATGGGAGGGGCCTGATAAGAGGGAGACTACTGTTGTTATAAAACTGTTTACCATAGTAATGTTTTATGTTCGAAGGTGTTTAATGCTACTTTCAACAATATTTCAGTTTTAGGGTGGTGGTCAGATTTATTGGTGGAAGAAACCGGAGAAAACCACAGACCTGTCGTAAGTCACTGACAAACTTTATCACATAATGTTGCACACCTTGCCCTGATCGAGATTCGAACTCACAACATTAGTGGTGATAGGCACTGCTTGTATAGGTAGTTGTAAATCCAACTACAGTACGATCATGACCACGACGGCCCCTTCTAATGTTTTATTACATGTATCATTAACTTAATATATAACATCTATAACATCGTATACCACTGTTTATGAGAATACAAATATATATAACTACGGTTGTTGTTCATCCTTGTTGTTGATCTTCAATGACAATGACAGTATGCTATGATTAAATTGCATCGAGGTATCAATTACACTGACTATAATAATTAAATGTAATTTGATACAATTTGTCCATATAAAAATATAAAAATATTGTCAACAATTTGATGCTAAATTTAAGAAAATGGAGTGACACAAACTGTTTGATCTGCTGAATTTAATAGTTACCATCAAACATGAAAATCACTAATGTTAGATAATCAAGCAAACTTACAAATTAGAACTTGAGCTTGGTGTGGGTGTTGTTGTTATAAAGGCTGTTTGATCCTCATCTTCTAACGATTCTAACTGTAAACAATCCCCATCGTTCTGGGAGATGTTGTAAACAGTCGTTATATAACTTAACTGTAACGTTGTTTGTTTTGGGGATTCAAAAGGGGCTATGTGGCATTCTGGGATAGTAGGAAGTCTTAAAGATTTCTGTGATTTCACAAACACAGGTACAACTTGATGAGAATGTGAAGATAACTTGACTCCCATTTTTACCTCGACACATTTTCACTTGATCACAACAACAACAAAAATGTCAAAATGTCGTCTTCCAAGTTTATGACTATCAGTACATCAAGCATTCAATTATCTCCTGAATCACATCATAGTTTATGACTATCAGTACATCATGCATTCAATTATCTCCAGAATCACATCATAATCTTGAACTGCCTCGTTTACTTGATGATCAACATGTATGACTTAACCCTGAACTTCCACATTTATTTCCACCTCCTTAATCCACAACAGAATCAACAGAGACACATTTTTTCCCTAATTTCCATCTAATAAAATACTCTTACTCCCAACAGTACCATATAAATCATTATCATTTATAGCATTCCACCATTTAGGATTCAAATTTTCAAAATCTAATTATAATGTATCCCTGTAAGTACTGTATATTTATGCATTTATATAACTTAATAGAAAGGTCTTTAAAAAGTAACACTAACTTAGCAACAGTGAAAATCTTTGTTCTGTTTCACTGAGTAATCAGTATTACGGCGTTAATCTGAATTTTAATGCCATGGTAGGCACAAAGAAGTTCTCCAATCAAACATCATAATTATTATTATACTTTTATTAATTAAATTTTAAAAAATTTCATGCCTTGATGAATGTACCAGTACAGTATAGTAATTTATTTATTTTGACTGGAGCCTCAATTGTTTACCTGTTAATAAATGACATGTATACTTATATACAGTGGATTCATCATTTTTGCTAGCTGGATTTACAACTACCTATGCAATCAGTGACTATCATCACTAATGTTGTGAGTTCTTGAAGTAAGGGTTAGAGGTTACGGTTTTTAACGCCACTTTCAACAATATTTCAGATATATCGTGGCAGTCTGTTTTATTGGTGGAGGAAACCTGCGTACCAAGAGAAAACCACCGACCTGTCACAAGTCACTGACAAACTTTATAACATAATGTTGTATTGCAAAATGGATAAAGAAGGATGGGGAATTTAATTATTAATGATAGAATTTCTTCCTTTTTTCTCGTTGAGAAAAAGTTTATCCCACAACTATTTAAAAACAAAAACAAACAAATATGGGGTCAGTGTACTCTTAGTGCAGAATGAAGGTATGAAAATCTGTAAAATTGGCATTTTAGAAAAAAGACTTAAATTTAAAAATAAAATTTATTTCTTGATGATAAATTTCTTAAATATTGTTTCATTAAAACTATTGGGCCAACATGCTTCTTATAAATTTAATCTGGGAAAAGTGCAAATATATTGGGTTTTCATAAAGGGAGATAACTCTTTCAAGGTTTGAAAATTTACCCTACTACACATTGATGTTTTTTTTAATGCAAATATTTTAATTAATTACTCCTAATTATTCATATGTTATACATTGATGTTTTTTTTAATGCAAATATTTTAATTAATTACTCCTAATTATTCAAATGTTATACTTTTGAGCTAAAACAAAAACATTAAATTATAATTTTAAACTTTAAAATGATAGATTTGATGCAAAAAAAAAAATTTAGTTATATTTCAGTATATTTTTCCAACAAATATTATAGCAGTAAGTTAATTTCGGAAAATCATTTATTTTATTTTTTTTAGCTATAAGATCCTTATACTTTTTTGTCACAAAGTTTATAAGATTAAGAGAATAAACTAAACTTTAAAAAATCAGATAATTTTCAAGGGATCAAATAATTGTTCATCAACATGCATGGAAATTATATGTATATTTAAGGCCACATACTACCTACCTTAAGTTGGTGAGAATAGATTTGGAATTGTAACCAAACACAACAAATTGTGCATCCCCCACAACCAATAGTTGATTTCCATTAATTTTTGCTGAGGCCATGTAAAATTGATTGTTGGTTTCCCTTAACATAGGAAAAATTTTAAGGGCAGGCAGGTTTTTTTCCCAAGAGATGTTAAAACCACAAATTCAAAATGAACAAACATGTGTCTTATAGGATGTAGAATATGCTTACCATCAAAAGCACACCTGGTCTCACTTTTGGTCCTATAAAGGAGTTTGTGGTGTTAACATTTTTGTTTTTCTTTGTTCCTTAAATGTTGTTTTTGTCCTTGTCAAATCAGGGTTTTACTATCTTTCCCGTGAAAGTAAGATAATAAATCATAAAGGCTTTTGCATCACTCTTATTTCGTTTGATAAATGCGAACATTTCTGTAAATGAGCAGCCAGAATGGTTCCACTGGGCACACCGGCGGTGGCCATTTGATACATACTGTACGTCACGAACACGTTTTAAATCATGATCATTTTACCGATATCGTAAGCGCTTTGGCGATAAATATCTGAAACTGGGATCCCATTTGGGATAACTGTCTGAAGCCGGGATCCCATTCTGGTTGAAACGGAAAAACATAAACCAGAATTCTGTGGAATTTAATCTTTTTTAAATCACGGAATATACAATATATCCTGGATATCGAGTACTGTGAAAAACCGGAATTTTGTGTATTTTTTTTTTCTTCAATCCCTGAATATAGAATATATCCTGGAGTATAAGAACTGAATGCTTCCTTGAAATAAAGAAAAGCAATAAAAATAATGCACGATATAAAGATTTGTTTATTTCATGTCCTTTTCTAAAATATTGTGGAATAATGCCTTTTTGAATGACAATTAACAGGATAATTTTTTTCAAAAAAGATGGTTTTACATAAAACTAGAGGCTCAGGTGAGCCTGTATCGCTCACCTGACATAAATAAGCTCTCTTAAGAATGTCTGCATGCCAAATACATCTAAGTTTTACTGTTCAAATCTAGGTAGTCATAAGTGAAACTAAAATAAACTAGTATTACTGTGAGCACAGCTCACTAAGATATACCCCCCGCTCCCCATATCTGTCCAACCTATTTCCATAACCAAAACATTACTGATTGTTACGACTAAAAATGAAATGGACCCTCCTCTCTTCACCGGTAAGCTGCTGATAAAATTTCAAAACATTCTGAGAAACACTACTCAAGTTATCATACGACATAGGGTAAAAATCCTATTTTCCGTCATATCAAGTCCAATAACTCTGGAACGGCAAAAGTGAAAATCGTCAAAAATGAAAGGGATCCTCCTCTCTTCACCGGTAAGCTGCTGATAAAATTTCAAAACATTCTGAGAAACACTACTCAAGTTATCATACGACATAGGGTAAAAATCCTATTTTCCGTCATATCAAGTCCAATAACTCTGGAACGGAAAAAGTGAAAATCCTCAAAAATGAAAGGGATCCTCCTCTCTTCACCGGTAAGCTGCTGATAATATTTCAAAACATTCTGAGAAAGACTACTCAAGTTATCATACGACATAGGGTAAAAATCCTATTTTCCGTCATATCAAGTCCAATAACTCTGGAACGGCAAAAGTGAAAATCGTCAAAAAAGAAAGGGATCCTCCTCTCTTCACCAGTAAGCAGCTGATAAAATTTTAAAAGATTCTAAGAAACACAACTCAAGTTATCGTACGACATAGGATTTGTCTACAGACAGACGGACGGACATGGTGAAACCAGTATACCCCCCTACAACTTCGTTGTGGGGGGTATAACTAATTGGTTAAAACTGATCATGTGATAATATCACAATAACATCATTTCCATATTTAAAAAAAATAAGTAAGATATTTATACATGTACATATGGTTCACTCTACACAAGAAAATTGCATGATTATTCAATATTCACATTGATAGAGTATTTTTTTCATGGTATCTATAATATGAGGAGAAAAAAGTTTTGAAACCATATTTTGTCACTTCAGCAAAGTACTGGCATGTTTCTAGCATGAATTACATGAAATCCAACTGACATTATATATTCCCTCTTTGCGGAAAATGGAGTTATCGTTCGTAATTTGAATTATCGTCCTTGACAGTGGGTATATAGCATTTCTGGTTGCAAAAGTTTTCCTGGCTGTTTTTAATAAATTGATTGAATAAATAATAAGTGCGAAAAAATATGAAATTAATTGACGTAGATTCCAAGGCAACACTTGAAGACTAGCTTTAAAAAAAAAGACTGAACTTGTACAGTTTTTACGGAAATGTAATGAAAAAATCAGTGGTAACAAGAATGAGTTTGCACTCTGACAAAGATGTAGGGACGTATCTTTTAAAAAGCCGGTCAGATGACAATGAAAAAATGAGCTGCTATAGAAAGTTCAATAGAGGCTTTAACTTTTATAAAGAAAATTATATACACAACATTCCCTTTTTTTAAACTTCTATAAAAAAAGTTATTTACTTATTTAACATATTTATCTCTGGATTTGTAACATTTTTGTACAAATAACTCCAAATCTGTATTTTCATAATACCAATGAACATGTTACATAATTAACTTTTTGAAATGTTTTGGATGATTGTCACCAGATTTGTCTACAAAACAGAAATACAGCGCGATTTTCTTTGTACACTGAAAGCGGTCGAAGACAAGGCAAGATAAATTTGAAAGCATTTTAGAAATAATAGAATCTGTTGTTTCTTCACCATTTGTAAAAGCAGAAGCGGATTCGGTAGAATATTTTGTACTGTGTTTGAAACGGTATGTGCGTCTTCATTAGCAATGTGCGCTTATCAGATAGGTGAACACCTGCATCTAACAATTGCCGACCATCTCGACTTGTACAGTCAACAATCAAATCCCAATTTTCGGTTTCCGTCAGAGCAGATCCCACTTTTTTCTGAATGAACAATGTCCCTCGTCTGGAATATTTTGAATAGGAAATAAAACGATCACGAACGCGGCTTTTTTCTGTTTTTAATATATCAAGAACAAGCAATCGGTCTATCGTTTAAAAAACAATGGTGTATTTGGAGATCGCACCTCTGTCCATTGAAACTTATCTGTCATATTAAAGATGTATTTTTAGACATATGCACTTCTCGACCGCTACCCATGATTTCGGATACCGTCTAAGTACTGACGACAAATAGGTTATTTTGCAATAAATGCATTTACAGTCTCATAATCTTACAGCCAAAAATGCCGTTCTGAAGCTAAGCTTAACAATGTAGACAAACAAACAAAAGGACTGATGGGATTCGAACCACCTTCTAGAACTATCCATTCCATCACAAGGCAGCGCCAATACGATCATGACTACTGTGCTCCCGCATTTCGTCAAGTAAATTTATTACTTAAGAGTAGTGATGAGGTAAAATGTGAATTAGTATACATACGTAGCAGACGATTTGATTTCTCAACTGCAGATTTAAGAAAAATAACTACCAAGCACAAAGCAAAATATAAAAAAGGCTCTGATGGTTTGCCTCCGATTAAAACGACATGTGCTAAATTGCTTTATTTTTAGTGATTATGACAGCTTACGTGATGTTCGGAAGAAAAAACAAACAAAAAAAAACGACAGAATAGTTAATATTGATAAAGAAAAATATAAAATTAACAGCTTGCATGTATATTCGTGTTATGATTTCATATGTAAGGAAATATTCGTTGTGTGGCTGGCTTTCGAAAAATCAATACAAATCTACTGTATACACTCACAATTTTTATATGTAAAGAAAACAAAAATTAATATAATTATAGCCTCCATTTTTATCACTTTAACCGAAATTAATAACGAAACACATTATGTTGCTAAAAAAATTAAAAACCAAAAAAACCCACAAAAAAACAAGCCAAAACTGCTCCGATAGGATTCGCACTCTCAGTGTAAATCTGCAGGGGTCGCGAAGCAGCGACTATACGATCACGGCTATGGTACAATGATCAAATTTGTAAGTTTTGTTTTCTTTTTTGTGGTATATAAGGTGTACCTGATGTAAATTGGTGCAACTCTATAATAAAGCAAACGATGCCTATATTTCATAAAATCAGATTTAAGCATATTTTCCATAAAAGGAAAAGTCTTTATATGTTACCAAAGGGAAAATGTATATGCATGTTAAAAAGGAAGTTTTGTGTTGCAAGTTTTTGATTTTTAACAATTGTAATTTTGTTTGTTTTCGTGTTTTTCTCCTTTACACCAGCATTGAAAGCGCTTGTATCTGCAAAAGTTTTCATTTTTTTTTCTTAAGATCAGAGTCAAATCTTCATTTTCCCCATCCAGCTTTTGGAAGGAGCGGATGCCAGCTGTCTAACTCTACGGTCATATTTCTACCCGACGTCTCTGATGTTTGGAGAAGGCCAAATCCGGTAAAAACCCTAAATGTTCCTTTTTTTATTACAAAATCCGCAGTGGAACCAAAGAATGAATAGTCATGAATGATGTATATAACTAAAGGTAAAATATTCAATTTCTTGAATGGAGCCTGTGGGAATCTGCATTGATCTCTTGAAAAAAAGAAAACAAAACTAAATATCATGCAAAAATAGACACCTTTTTAATAGACTCTGAGCAGATAAAATATCTTGAACATTTCAAGATTAAGATAATCCCCTGTAAAAGAAAATAAAACAAATGATTCCACGACGAAAATCGGAATGAATTTTGCATACATCGCTATTACCGTCCGTAATTTTAACAGCAAAGCCGATTTTCGAGAAAAAGCTACATCTTTGAATATAAAACACTGAATTTATTAATTATTACGGTCATTCAGGATATGAAATAAAAATACAGCTCTCATAGAATCCACCGATATCGGGCGATATAAAAAGCTAAATAAAATAATTCCAATAAATCAGATTTTATTTGAATAAGAATACTTATTTTTTTCAATTTTTTAAACGTTTTGTGACGTTTACAGTTATGTAACCGGAAGTGTACATACCCTCTGTCAGGAAAAGATAACTCGATGCAAGAACGATAACTCTAGTTATCGCAAATCGGGAATAATCATATCAACAATGGACCCAGCTTAAATACTTTAAAGTATAAAGTGCCATGCATAATAGCAGTTTTATAAGTTTAAAACATCTTCAAAGAGTGTCAATCTCTCCATTACTATATAACTCTAGCTATAAAATATTTTCTTTTATTTTCTAATTCTTAAGAAAATACAAATAAAAAAAATGTATAAAGAGCATAACAACAAACTAGGATATTAAATTTATTACAGGAGAAAACACATTTAAAGTTTAAGTATAAAAGGAGATGATTGTGAAGAGATATTGACTTGACAAGTATTTGATAGAGGGGTATTGTTGCTTTTGATCAAGTCAACAAATCAAGGATATAAATCATAGAACACTCTCTCCATCCACAGTATTTCTCTTTATGTCAATACATATTTGAATTTCTCAATTTTAAATGGTTTTTTTTATCAGGCTAATTTTAATACCTTGAATGGAGAGTGTTTACCCTAACTACTGTATATAAATAGAAAGGTGTGATGTGTATCTAGCTTTTAAATGAAAAATTATCTGTCTGACAAATTCTATTTCAATTAGCATTGGCTGTTGCCTACATACAAACCTGCAAACAGATTATTTATGCCTATTTTAACCCCTTTGAGTAAATATCAAGTCTGGCCATTGAAGTTTGGCTATGATGAAAAGATTTGAAGTCCTCCTAAAATTTCATAATAAGTTGACTAGAATGTAAAAAGATGTGTTGTTCATGATAATCCTATCTGGAAAATACATGAACTTCCAAACATTGATATTTGTCTAAATTTTAACTATAAATCACTAGATGCTTAAAATAGATTACAAAATGAAAATAGAAAATATCTATAGTGGAAATCTATCACTTTTTATTTTCAGCAACCCTAAGTACACACATATCAGAGCTCCAGATAATTTTCAAGTCCAAAGGGTAATTACCCTCTACTTTTGAAAATGATGGGTATTTGCATATTTCCTTTGCACTGTTGTACTCTCTACTTCAGAAAAGATTGCTTACATGTACACTTTTAAAATTATGTTTGACACAAGTGTTATTCAATAAACGCAGGATGCAAGTGAAATGTATATCTCTGTTTAATTTGACACGACTGTGTCATGTTTATTAATAAAATGTTGTAAATATTTTGTTTTTTGCTCGTCGACTTCGGCAGTTTTCACAGCCGTGTTGATAATGTCATCAATGATTCCTTTAACTATGCTGTCACTAGACACAGATGAAACTGTCAGGAACTTAAGTATATAATTTTCCATAGCACGCTTATTCATGTTCTTGCTCATTTTCAACGAACAACGTGTTCCCAAATTTTTCTTATCTTATCTTAAATTTACTTTCGTTTTAGTTCTTACTTATTACGTAAACCGCATTTATTTGTAATATTGACCGCGATTGGATGATTTATCATCCAATCAAATCTCTTTTGACTTCGATGCTTAGAAAGGCAAGCATTCGGTACCCCTCAGATGTATACGCTCTCTCCTTCGAAAAGTATAAAGGGAAGTAATTACGGGGAATTTCTCAAAGACAAAAATGTATTGTTATGTACACGACTACAAGTACACTCCGAATTTGGAAAGTTTGCTTACACAGCAATATGCATGCGTAATGTGTACACTCTGATCTGATAATACATGCGTCTTTACTCGTTTTCATAGCGCAAATACGCAGCTTATCTGGAGCTCTGCATATCAAGTCAAACCTGTACATACTGGCCACTCAAGGGAAGCTGAAAATGTGCCCTTTATGAGCAGTTACTCTTTATATACAGGTTAGAATTAAATGCACTATTCATTAATAGAACAAATGAGGCTGTCCTTTATCAACAGTGATTTGTTTTATAGAGGTGCCATTGAAGGCAGGTTTGACTTTACATGTACCAGATCTTTCTACTACAGTCAAACCTGCCTTAAGTGACCACCTCTATTAAACAATAACTTGTATTATGTGATCTTAATCTTAATTTCCCTTCACAGTGCATTTCATATTAATTAATTAAACCTATATTAAGTGACCACCTGTCTTATGTCCCTATTTACAATGTTCCCTTTAAAGGTCGAAGGTCACACAAGACAGATTTGACTGTATATGAGAAAAAAACGGAAATAACATTTTATTTCTATTCTTTGAAAGAAACTAGTCAAACCTTGGATAGGAGACATTGACCTGTAGTTTTCTACTTAATTTATATATATTTAGAAGAAAAATCATTGACCTCTTGAACTTTGACATGTCAGGTCAAATTCTTCTGTATTGATAATTGAACTTAACTTTTGAGTTTGTCATTTTGCATTAATCTGTATAAGACTTCTCAAAATGAAAATTATTGTATATCTTATTCAACACGAAAATTAAATTATTCAATAATTAATACTTATGCAACGAATTCAAGTCTTTCACTGCTTCAACCCTCCAATTAAATAATGTATTATATTAATTGCTATAAACTAACCCCCTATATTAAATATAAATTATATCAATTATTGTGATTCTATTCTTCATAACAATCAAATTTAAATTCCCATATTTTATAAGACTAGTGAATAATAATCTAGTAAATGGACGGGGGGAGTTGGTGCCAGTAGCCTTGTGTAAAAGATTCCGACAGACTCTTTGATAACGCTGTGATTATTAGACAGAATTCTGTACAAGAAGAAATTCTATGGAGTCCATTGATTTTTTCACTAAGTAATAGAAAGTCTTCTTCAATGAGAATCAATTTAATTTTCAAGGCGCTATAAATGGCGGAATTGATTTTCAAAATGGCATTCACATGTTATTATAGCAAGTAAAAATGTCTTATATAATAAAAGCTATTCCAAGCGGTGGTCAAATCAGGTCACGCTCGTAGTTGAGGAAGAAAAATCTATAAAAATGATGTAAATTTTATTATTGCCGATCATTTTGAGATGTTCATTATTAAATTACTCATTACAGATTCAATAGAAATTGATATGAATGAACTAGTAATATCAATATTTGATGGAATAAATCTGACAACTCTGATTGACAACCAGAACAATGTCATGGGAGACAACTCTGATTGACAACCTGAACAATGTTATGGGATATAGCTTTGATTGACAACCTGAACAATGTCATGGGAGATAACTCTGATTGACAACCTGAACAATGTCATGGGAGATAACTCTGATTGACAACCTGAACAATGGCATGGGAGCTAACTCTGATTGACAACCTGAACAATGACATGGGAGATAACTCTAGTGAAACTGAATTTACTTTGATGCAAGATTTTATTTCAAGGCTCATAACGGCAATTCAGCAATTTTTCAGCTATAGTATATCATGGTGAGCACAAGTTAATTTTCAATGAGATTATGATGAAGTCGCTTCTTACTAGACCAACATGTTGAGTTGGATTTTTATAGTGCTAGCTCACTGAAACAACTGTTCACAGATAGACATGTCGCCTCACTCGGACACATTATCCTGATTCCGAGCCAACCAGTCTTTGCTCTTTCTCCTTAATGCTGCGTGCTTAGCGGAAAAACAACAAATACCAATTTCATAGTTTTTCGTTTGACCCGACTGGGGCTCAAACCCACGATCTACCGCACTCACTGACTCGCGGTGAGCACGCTAACCATTATGCCACCGATGCGGTCAGACACATGAAATGTGTTTCATGAACTTGAGGTACAATTCAATTTACAAGCAAAATGAACAGGTACAATAGAATATAAATATGATAAGTTTAGGATAAATTCACAATTACCGACCAAGAATTTTTTTTATGTACACAAATAATTTTTTATATACTTAAATATTACTTAAAAATTAAATAACTAGATAATAAAACTATACCTAACTAATATAACTAAATTTAACTTTTAGAAACAAAATTGGTAATCCCTTTTGTGATTGCCAATTATTTGGAACATAAATTACCATTACCAGTTTTGTCTCCAGTTTTCGAACCTCTATAGCAAGAAAAGTTTGAACATACCAAAGAGGTAAACAGAAGCCGTAAATCGAAGAAGGACAGACAATACAATGCAAAAAGAGAAAGCACAAACAATGCTCTACAAAATACTACAAAGAGAACTAAAGATTGAGCAACACAAAAACCCATAAAAAAACAGAGGTATTCTGACATAAAACTAGATTTGAGATATGATACAGTTGTGGGAAAACGAAACAAAATTTTAATCAAATCAACATCAAGTACAGTATTTGACCTCGAAGGTGAAAATTCAAGTTGGGTTAAACTTATATTCCAATATATTCCGAATTTAGAGAAATTGATCGATCCGAGGAACTATTATAATCATATAAATTGTCAAGCAAGAATTATCATGCTAATAATATTATATTTTGTCATAAGTTAACATGATAAAAATTACTTCCAATGTTAAATCGTGTGTGCATTGTTGACAGATTGAATCAGATGTATTTTTCAATTATGAAATTAAAGTTTAAATGGTCTGTATCTGTTGTATCAAAATATTAATGAATCTGTGAGTTGCTATAAACCAATCAAAATATACCATTTCCTCATCATCCCCTCATTAAGTTATCATAAACCAATCAAGTCACACCATTTGATCACTATTGCCTCATTAAACTGTCATGTTTCATACAACACTCTAGTATCCAGGTAAAATATGTGGCCATTTTCAAATGTACCCTGCCATACTGATTTATTTATGCAAGGCTTACACAATGAGGAAGGTACATGTACATGTATTTACATGTATCATATCAAATGCCAATAATAAACAGATCATAAAAATTTCCTTTCTTAAATCATCCTGCATTTAATAATATTTTAACCTATTGTATATATTTCTATATGTTAAATTATTGGGTATGGGGCTATAGTGTTTAATGCCACTTTCAAAAATATTTCAGTTATATCATGGCAATCAGTTTTTTTGATGGAGTAAACCGGAGTGCCTCGAGAAAACTACCGACCTGTCGCAAGTCACTGACAAACTTTACCACATAATGTTGTATAGCGTACACCTCGCCATTAGCGGGATTCAAACTCACAACGTTAATGGTGATAGACACTGATTGCATAGGTAGTTGTAAATCCAACTACCATACGATCTCAACGGCCCCTACCCCCTATATTAAATTATTCTTAAGTTCCTAAAGTCCAAATATTTCATGCATATTCTGGACAGGAACAACACCTAAAAACTACCTTGAACAACTGCCACTGAAAAACTGGAAAAGTACTGATAGTGCATTAAAGATGACAATTATACAATTATAGTGACAATAATGTGTCTTAGAGGTACTCCTGTATACTAAAACATGACATGACAAAAAGGAAATAATTTCAATGAAAGTAATAATAGATTTCATGTCAACTACTGAGTTCTCATGTTGATACAGCTGTGTATGAAATAAGCCGTAGACCGGTAGAAAAAGTCTACTTAAAATTTGGTCTGTCTTTGCCAGCAGATTTTGAAATAGACCTATAAATCTAATGTGTATGCAAATTTTCCCACTTCAAGTTATTAAAGGAAATAGCTCCTCCTTTAAGTTGGAGATACCAAGGATTTGACTGTACATGCATGCACATGTATCATGGGTAAAGGAAATAACAAAAGTTGGTCTATGACTAGACTAAATAAGACAGATATATATTGTACTAGGACAAAATCTTCCAATTTGTTTCGGCATGATGCCATCACATATTTAATATAAGACTTTTTTTTGTCATTTTCAGTTCATATTATACTAGCAACATGTGTCATTTTTTATGTTAACTGACATTATTGGTAGATATCATTGACCTATGATTAATTAAGGGCTAGGGGGTTAGGGTTATTGTGTTTAATACCACTTTCAACAATATATCAGCTATATCATGGTGGTTGGTTAATTAAAAAGGTCATTATTTTTTAGTGAAAATCTATCTTTTAAACATCAAACTGAAAGTGTTTTAGATAGTTAGTGTTCATGAAAGTTTTTATGTTTTTATATCAAATTTGACTATGATTAATTAATTAAGGGCTAGGGGGTAACTAAGTAAGGGTTATGGTGTTCAACACCACTTTCAAAAATATTTCAGTTATATCGTGGTGGTAAGTTTTATTGGTGGAGGAACCGGAGTACCTGGAGATAACCACCGACATGCCGAAAGTCACTGACAAACTTTGTCACATAATGTATCGAGTACACCCTGCCTGAGTGGGAGTCGAACACACAACATTAGTGGTGATAGGTACATTTACTGATTGCAAAGGTAGTTGTAAATCTAACTATCATAAAATCACGACCACGACAGCTCCATGATTAATTAAAGGTCATCCTATAGTGAAAATACAAATGTATATATATCATTTAAACATCAAACTGAAAGTGTTTAGATAGTTTGTGTTCATGAAAGTTTGTATGCTTTGAGTTCTATTAACACAGATAAATCTGTATTATTAACAATATAACTAGTAAATGATCATGTTTTATGACCTAATACTCACTTATGACTATTTAATACTAAAACTCCATCATCAAGTTTATGGGGGTACATGTATGTATATGGCCATTTGTGATTAAATATCATTAAATCTTTATGATCATTTATATTTACATGTTATGACATGTACTTATTTATAGACAATCATGCTGGGGATATTTATGAAAAAACTTATGTTCTGTTGCATTGGACACGAGGAGGTTTTGTTAAAACTTCAACAAACCTTAGCACCGTCCCTTGGTGCCCATTGCAGCAAAACAATATTCTATTAAACATTGCTTCCATTACCCAGAGTACATTGTATCAACACAGCTGCACATATCTTATTGGTCAATCAATTGACAAGTCATTTTATTGTTTAGTCCTTGATATGATAATATGTACTGATTTTGCTGTCATATGCTGTTTTATATAATATGTTAAACAATCATGACTGTTAAATGTAAATTTATGCCCCCTTGGGGACCTGATTTGGAAAATAAAATTATTCTATTCTATTCTATTCTATAAACCAATACCAGTAGAGTTTCAGCTAGAACTTGAAATCTTCAGGACAATTGCCAGTTTTATCAAAATTTCTGCAGAACATTCTTTAATAGTTAAAATAATTATTATAAAATTCTTCAGGACAATTTGAGAAATAGGTGGGCAAATGTCATGAGAACGGCATCTAGCTGAATCACTGCAGTATCTTCCAGGAATGGGATATTGGACAGAATCAAAATGACAAATCCTCAAAATTTAGTTTCCTGTTTTTTTTAACAGCTACTGTAAAAGGGTGACATTTCAAATTATTAAATGTAAAACCTTTTTCATATGAATATTTGATACAGGCAAATAAAATCTAAGTTATTTGAAGTTCCTTAACAGAGAATATAGGTTCATATTCCTGTCTTTACATATATGTATCAAAGAAAAATTTAGTCTTGAAAAAAACAACAAATATTTAATTCCGTTATTGTAGTTTTAGACCAAGTTTTTAACTATATGCATGTTTAATTTTTCACTTATAATTACAGAAGACTGCACTGATATCAAATTTACTAGTCTACATTTGTATTTTAACTCTTTTTTTTCAAACTTAAATTACTTGTCATAAGGAATATATTTATGAGACCTTAATTCAAATGAATTTGATATTATAAGTCATTAAAATACAAGTTTAACATGGGGTATATTTATGCCGACAAAAACACATAAAATCTGTGTAGGAGACGAGATCCTTTATACTATATTATTGACTGTAAAATAAAAGTTTATATACATGCACATATTACATTTAAATAAAAATAAAAATGGCAGAATGTGTCCAGCTTAAGTAAATAGAGGAATAAGTTACTCTGAAAAGTAAAAGACATAATAGCAAAAATTGAAATTGACCGGTGAATGAGTGGTCAAAAACATTGAATACTTGACATTCCATCTGTGGAAAGCAAGTATTGAAAGACTGGAAGACATTAAAAATAGGGAAAAAAATGAAAAACAAAAAATGCCACACTGTTGGAACACTTCTTAAATAATATTAATAAGACGAATTTTTACATCGACTTATTTGTAGTAATGAAAAACAAAATATATATCACACTGTCAGAATAAATAGTGAAGTACTGGTACACTTGAAAAATATTGAAAGACTTGATAGATAGGTCATATAGGTACTAATGTACAAGAAAAATACATGTACATGCACGTTATCGCTATCATAATTTCAAAATTCTACATGTACCTGTCATTTATCCAGAACACTTTACAATGTTGTCAATATAAATTTGCTATGCTACATTTGTAAGTTGTTGTATATATGTGGAGTACTGCTTAATGTGTTGTACACCATATACAACCTACTATTGAAAAATGAACAATAAAATTTGAATGGGCATTCATATCTTACCAAGAAATTTAAATTATTGTTTGTATGTAATGTTCACAGAGGTATTCATCAAAATCTCATTGTCACCCTGGCTTGATAAGTTTATCAGGTGTGATAAATCTATGAGAAATAATGTAGTTCTCGAACATGAAACATATATTTCCCATGAAATTCGTGGTTTAATGCGATAATACACCAGATGTGCTAGGAATATTTTTCTGTAGAACATTTAACATCATAAACATGTTTAGTGTGATAGCAAACTAGTTGTACTAGAAATACTGCATAACAACATATTAAAATTATTATTGTGGTTACACAAATATTTCTTTATTGGGAAATGCAATTTTGGAAATCTATGCATAAATATACCAAATATCTTTGTTAAACTAAAATGGAAGCATTGACCTCCATGTATACATTGTATTATTTGGTTTATATCAAACAAGGTAAGGCCCGGGTGGCTCAATGAATTAGGTAGTTGGATTACCTAACAACTCATACAAGCCTATCACCAATACGGCATAGGTTCGCGCCCAGCTTTGTAAATTACAAAAAAAGGTGCACTCGACTCGCAGCCGCAAGTGATAAAATTTACCAGTTGCTTGCCCATGGTCGGTGGTTCTCTCCGGGTACGCCGGCTTCTTCCACCACCAAAAACTGGTCTCCATGATATAGCTGAAATAGTGTTGAAAGTGGCGTTAAACACAATAAATCAAAATCAAATCAAATCAAACAAGGTACATGTACATGTATATCACTATATGCAACTTGTTTTATCATGTAAGAGAGTTTTTAGTGAGTAAATGATACAATAACTTTCTGTCCTATGGCTACGTACGTATACACACAAATAATTGTGTCAGTAAATAGCACACCAACAATTGCTTAATAAGGCATAACAATTTAGATACATGCACAGGGCCCTAATAGCACCACCATCTATCTTTGTCCTGACTAAATGGTAAACAGAAAACCAACAATATTTTAATCTACACGCACTTTAGGCCTAACTTAATCAAACATGTATACAATGTAACATAGATACATACCCAGGACCTGAGCAGGTGTCGTCGTCCTCGTAACCTTCCTCTTCATCTTCTTCCATATTCTCTTCTTTCTCCGATACTCTTCTTCCCTTTCCCAAGCCACCGACAGCTGGAGGTCTCTGTTCGTGCACCATCTCCTCCGACTTGGACCCTTTTCGGTAAAACATTGTATTACTTCCGTTACTAGACTTTTGGTGAGTTTCAATAGGCGTTGTTTTAACATATGTTGCAGATATACTACCAGTCGTATTATTTAAAATGCTTTTAGGCTTGGCATCAGCAGATGATGTGATGTTCGTAGCAGTTGTTTGTAATGGTTTATTGGCACTTGATTGAACTCTTGTAGGCACTACCGGTTCATCAACTTCAGGCGATGACGGGTCCATCACTTCTGAATAAGGCTTTGTAGGTGTATAATTCAAGTTACGAAATTTGGATGGCACTTCTGGTGAGGAAGATTTACTTCCATTAGAGGTACTAGCACTTCCTGGTTTAGGAATGGATGATACCTGTCTTATGGTGGGCTTTGTTTGGCCATTCGGAACTCCTTTTGAATTTTCAGTCACTTTGTTTATAATATTATTTATTTGAGATCCAAAGTTGACAGGTGGTGTAACCTTCTGTATAATAGTAGCACCATTTGTTTCAGTGATAGTTACTTGTCCATTCTTCAGGTTTAAGTTAGAGGTGACTGTTTTTTGTACAGGCGGCCTAGCTGATAAAGGTGTTTCGTTTTTTTGTAGAGCTGGTTTACCTGATACAGGTGTTTCAGTTTTTTGTACAGGGGGTTTAGCTGATACAGGTGTTTCTGGAACAGGAGCATGAGTTGAAACTTGACTATTTCTGGATCCACTTGATGAGGATTGCTCTCTACTATTGTATCCATCATTAGGCCTTGATATAATCTCCTTTTTAACAGCACTTTGTGGACGCATGAAAGAATTAACCGGGAAAGGAGCTTGATTTTGTCCAGAGTTAGGTGGCACAGTAGTTTTTGTTTTCTTTATTTTCTGTGAATTTTGATTCTGTAAATCATTGACAATGTCTTTGGCACTGAGTGGACGGGCGTATGGATTACTGTTAGTTTTAGCCGCAGGAGTAGGCTTGCCTATATTATTTGGCGAGATATAGTTCTGTCCACCTTGCCTATAAGTATTGACAGAATTTGTACTTCGGCTAATTCTAAATGGTGCAGGTACCATTGGCTCTGGGGTCGCTGGTTGCACGTAGTTACCGTATGCATTACGTCCATCATGAGGTGTGTACAGAGTTTCTGATTGGTGGTAGGCTTGTAGCTGTTTAGCAACTGGTTGGTATTTCAACATTGGTTTCTGGGTAGTTTGTCGTAACGGTAACTGCTTTTTCAAGGACATTTCCTCCATACCAGCAAACAAGCTTGATAAATTTGGGTCCCCCATTTAGATAAAAGGGGATGCTGGTTTTGAAAATCACTATGCTATCTAATTTCCATTGTCAAGTGGTGCTATCCTTGAACATCTGGAAAAAAACAACAACCAATATTTAAATTCAAGTCAGTTTTAAACAAACTGATAAAAATAAATATGAAAAGAAAGTTTAAACAGTTTGTTTGTTTGTTTGTTTGTTTTTATCGGGGGTTAATAAATGTGGTTGTACTTTGTGCTTGATTATAGGTTAGGTTAGGTTAGGTTAATGGTGTTTAATGCCACTTTCAACAATATTTCAGTTATATCATGGTGGTCAGTTTTATTGGTGGAGGAAACTGGAGGACCCGGAGAAAACCACCGACCTGTAGCAAGTCACTGACAAACTTTATCACATAATGTTGTACACCTCACCCTGATCGAGATTCAAACTCACAGCATCGGTGATGATAGGCACTGATTGCATAGTAGTTGTAAATCCAACTACCATACGATCATGGCCAAGGCAGCCCCAAAAGTTTAAACAGTGATGATCAACAATTCCACCAATATCAACAAAACGAACAATCACCTCTCACCTAAACTCACTGATCAGAAAAAAAGATCATGCCATATGACATTGGAAATCCAGGTCCTGGCTTGGGACAGACACAAAAATGTGATGTGGTTAAACCTGTTAATGGGATCCAAATAAACCTGACTCTTGAAAACAGGGTTTCAAACGTTAATATACTTTATGAACAACGATAACAAATCTGCACAGATTTGCTTCCACTCAAAAAGATCACATACTATTATCACAACCAGAGGCTCTCAAGAGCCTGTATCGTTCACCTGGTTATAAAAAGAACCAATTGGTCCTATGTAAAAACTATGTCCTGCAGTGGTAGTCATCTTGGAATTCTGATCAAAATAAAAAACACAAAGTTTGTAAAGGATTGATGCACATTTTAGGTTCAATCAGTGCAATAGCTTCAGAGAAGAACATATTTCTGTATTTTCCCCATATGGTCCTGTGTTAATACTATGACCTGTGGTGGCAGCCATCTTAGATTTCCGATCGGCATAAAAAACAAAAAATTTGTAGAGGACCTTCCAATGATCATTCCTGGGCAGTTTGGATTCAATTGTCCAAGTGGTTTCAGAGAAGAAGCATTTTGAAACATTTTTCCCATAGGGTCCAATGTTAAACTAAGTTCTGCCGTAGCCGCCATTTTGAATTTCATATCGGAACAAAAAACCTACTTTGTAGAGGACCATCTAATGAACATTCATGTACAGTTTGGCTTTAATCATAATTATAGTTTCTGAGAAGAAGGCATTTGAACATTTTCCCATAGGGTCCAATGTTAATCTGTGTCCTGCAGTGGCGGCCATCTTGGATTTCCGATCGGCATAAAAAACAGAAACTTGGTAAAGGACATTCCAATGATCAATCATTTACAGTTTGGGTTCAGTCAGTTCATTAGTTTCAGAGAAGAAGATCCTTGAAATTTCAATCAATCAGAGCATATTATTGGCCCTGGCAGCCATGTTGAATATCCGACTGGAACGAAAAACAGTAACTTTGTAGAGGACCATCCAAGGAACATTCCTGCTGAGTTTGGTACCAATTGGCCCAGTGGTTTCGGAGAAGAAGCTTGAAATGTGAAAAGTTTACAGATGACAGACAACAGACGACAGATGCCAAGTGATGGCAATAGTTCACCTGGACCTTTGGTCCAGGTGAACTAAAAATGAATGACATTAAAACCATGGACAGTAAAAAATTCTACATTAATCGATGGTGCACTAGGAATAGGAACAAAATTCATAATATTTTCTTGTCTGAAAATATGGTACAAATGTACTTACGGACCTATATATGTAAAATTCCAAATATTTCTGTATGTCGGAGCAAAGCCTCAAAATGAAATCATCAAATTTGAAATCACAATAAACAACAAAATCCAATAATCAAAACACTCTCAACACCTTGTAAAACTTTGAGCACAGGACTTACAAATGTATTTGTTGATTATCAACATTAAATAGAATGTGTTATATGAATTTATATCTTAAAATGTAGAAATTAACTGCTCCTTATTATCCAATATATAATGTTTTATCTTTCAACGCCACTGTCAAGTCAATAATGTAAAAATTATTTCTATAAAATGTGTCCATTGTAAGTTTAAATTCAATCTATTCCCAATTCAATATATTTCACCATAATATCAATCAAAATAGAATCTACCTGATTTAAAGTCAATAAACTTACATGACATTTGAATTTGAAGTTTAACAAATTTTAAATCCTGTATTTTACAAAATGAAATCAAAAATAAATCTCATAATGAACATTTATCCAACTTTCAACCAAAGAAGATCCAACCAATCCAATCGTGATTAAATGATTGTTATAACAAAGTAAAACAAATTAAAAATTAGTGTTATGTAAATGTTTGGTTACTAACACTTTAAATTTTAGATGTAGCATTCTTATAAACACCTAACTATTTTCATTTAAATTAAATTTGTGAAATTGGTTTAATGCTCAATAAAATATATTTAAAGGGTGAAAATAGGTTAGAAAAACAAAGTTCTGCTAGCTTTAAACTTACATTAGATATAGACCACATACATTGTAGTATTAGAGTTTAGCATTAAGTTATTAAGTCTGTAACATAATGTCTAACACTAATTTTGGCTGTCTGTTATTCAGGTCATTTTTAAAAACTTTCTCTGGGCCATCGTGGCTGTGATCGTATGGTAAATGGATTTACAACAACCAGAACCTATGCAATTAGTGCCCATCACCACTGATGTTGAGTTCGAATCTCGATCAGGGTGAGGTGTACAACATTAGGTGATAAAGTTTTTCAATAACTTGCGACAGGTCTGTAGTTTTCACGAGTGGTGTGACACCATCAAACAAACAAACAAACAAACAATCATAAAAACTTTCTTAATTAATTTTTTATTCAACTGACTGTTATTCAGATCATTTTTAAAAACTTTCTTACTTAATTTTTTATTCAACTGGCTGTTATTCAGATCATTTTTAAAAACTTTCTTAATTAATTTTTTATTCAACTGGCTGTTATTCAGATCATTTTTAAAAACTTTCTTAATTAATTTTTTTTTTTATTTGACTGTCTGTTATGCAGTTCATTTTTTTTAAATTTTCTGAATCAATTTTGTATTTACATTTTTTTTTGTAACTGTCTGTTATTCAGACCATTTTGTTAAAAAATTTTAAATTACATTTTTATCTTACAGTAGAATTTTAACATGTTTTTTTCTGGACAGGGTTACACAAACCTCAATTAAATTCTAATCTCATTTACACCTCTGCTGAAGGACTATTAGTACCTGAGGGTATCACCCGCCTAGTAGTCAGTGCTTCAACACAGTATTACACTGACATGGCTTACTTGATATATTTGTTATTGAAATTTAGTTCCTAATTATAATGTAATTAATATTATTAAAACTAAGGGTCCCCTCCCTCGGGCATGGGTGACCTTAGCCTGTTTTGGCGATCCTGCTTAGGCCCTTTGGTTTATTTGTTCCCAGAACTTTTTAAATTATTTGGCTTTCCAACCTTTCGACATTGAGTGTAGCTGATGAAGGTTATTCCAGAAACGTGTTGTGCACACTAAATTTGATATCTACGTTTTTATTAAACTGTAAGCTAAAAATTAATTTCATGTACATTCCAAATAATTTTAAGTGTCAATTAAGTTATAATTAACACTTAAATTTAATTAAAGTTTGCACAACCAACAATCAATCATTCCTCAACAGATTTTATATCATTAAATTTGTATGCAATTTTTGTGTAAATCGTATTAGAAAATGATTGCCTCAAGTTTTACATTAACATGATAAAATTCACAAATCAAAGGGGCTGTCATGGTCGTGATCATATGGTAATTGGATTTACAACTATCTATGTGATCACTGCCTATCACCAGCTACGCTGAGTTTGAATTCCACTCATGACCAGGTGTACTCGATACAAAATTATGTGATAAAGTTTGTCAGTGACTTGAGGCAGGTCAGTGGTTTTCTCCGGTTTTCTCTACCAATTACATGTAAACTGACCGCCATGATATAACTGAAATATTGTTAAAACCAGTCTTGAGTGCATTCTTTGCTATTTTTTTTGTAAAAAAATGAGTCCATAACAGATGTCATGAGTCCTGGAATTGCCTAGACGAGTCACAAGTTGCAAAGTATTTTTTAAAACTTAAATACATCATTTTACATGTATATACTAATTTGTTAATAGAACCAAACCGTGCCCTGTATGGCTCTACTTAAAAATAGTTGCTCTGCCATTTCCTAATCCACAATGAGAGAAGTGGGTAGCTAAGTTAGGCAATAAATTTATTCCAATGTCTTCAAAAATTGCCCCCCAAAACACAATTTTGTATTAAAACATTCCAGAAATAGTTAAAAAAAACACTAAAAAAAATGTGGTCACTTTTGGCAGGTACAAAATTAATGTAGGTAGAAAAACAGTAAACCAACAATTTTTTTTTTAAATATTATTTTTAATTCTTTACCAAGATTCAATCAATAATATTTCCTTTGGTCAAATTCTTTTTATCTCTTTGATTGAAATATATGGATATATCTTCAAAAAGGCTCCATATCATATGCTAATTTGATAAGATCAGCAAATAATTGAAACAAATACAAATGAAAAAAAATCTTTCAAATTGTAAGAATTACATAACACAAAGTGTATCAAAACAAAATCTTCAAACATGGAAATATTATAGTCATGTTCTGTCTTATCTAACAATATTATGAGACACTCACAGAGACAGGCAACCTGTTTGAAGGACAAAGTCCTAAAATTTCAATAATACAATGATCTGTACAAGTTATTTTGAATGAATTTTGTAGCTGATTTGTTATGGCTGTTCCGTTCATTTTACCTACTGTATGCCGCTCTTCCGTCGGGAGTTTCGTAGAAAGACATTTTTTATCAGAATTTTATTTCAAGTTTATTTCGATTTTGCATGATAGAGTAAATAATTAAAGAATTGGGAATTTTTCATTGAAATATATTTCTTTTGCGTTTCTAAATTATCAATTGATCTATTTTTTAAACTTCCGGTGAACAGATATTTGGCTATCAATATAGAAGGAAAAATCGGACAGCCTACCGTTATAAGGACTTTGTCCTTTATTAATCCATGAGAGTGGTAGCAACAACTACTAATACATGTCATATCAAGGAAAATACACAGTCAGAGGACATAGCGTGATGAATCACTGTGATAGACGTATCACTCATCTTAGTGATTTGCCAACTAAGAGTGTTGGTCTAGTATAAAGCGCCTTAGCGGACCTCATTATCGTGTCATTGAAAATTAACTTGTTGTCCCCATGATATAACTGAAAAATTGCTGAGTTGGCATTAAACAACAATCACTCACTCATCTGGGTGATTTGGATATATCTTTTGTTCTATTAAATATATCTTCAAAATTTCTTTGACATTAAGAGTATTACTTACTATCACCCAGAAGACATATCAAGATAAGTAAATAGATTAAATAGACCACTGATATGTCTATCACAGTGATTTATCATGCTACATGTATGTCTCGGACTGTACTGTATCAATATCAGTATTACTAACTACTAAGAACAGTGATATGTCTGACACAGTGATTTATCACGCTATGTCTAGGAATGTACTGTATCAGTTTCACTAAGAAGGGTGATACTTCTATCAGTGATTTATCACACTATGTCTCGGATTGTACTGTATCAGTATCACTAAGAACAGTGAATTATGTCTATCACATTGATTTATCACGCTATGTCTAGGAATGTACTGTATCAGTATCACTAAGAAGAGTGATACTTCTATCACAGTGATTTATCATGCTATGTCTAGGAATATACTGTATCAGTTTCACTAAGAAGAATGATAATAACTTCTATCACAGTGATTTTATAATAATAATAATCACGCTATGTCTCGGACTATACTGTATCAGTATCACTAAGTAGAGTGATACGTCTATCACAGTGATTTATCATGGGATGCCATGTTTCTTTTCTGACTGTACTGTACAATACACACAAGTTTCTGATCTTTGATGATAATGATACAAATGTTGAACAAAGAAAACTAACTCCAATTGTTTAAAACATAAACTCTATCATTTCAATTGTTGTCCTAGAATTTGCCTCAGAAACTGTACATATATCTTTTTCATGTGTACAGTTCTATTAAAACTTTTTTTGTTTTCAAGAGTAGCATGTACATGTACATGTATCTGTCCTTTTTCATAATTGTTTTTAGACTTTAATATGTACTACAACTAGTTTTGCTATTTCTGTCCAAGAAATTTGATATCTAAAATTTAATTTGTGTTTTTAATTTAAAACCACAATGTGACATAAAAATGAAATTTCATTCTCTTCTCTGCCAGTGCCTGTCTCTGGTATACGTGTAGCAATTTAAATTGATAAGTTCAGAAGACATTTCTGAAAATTTTGGTGAGTCCCAACATTGGAAGAATCTAAAATTTGAAAACTTTGGTTGAGTCCAGGGCTAATCTAGGTGAGCTGCAGTGTATCTCTGAGTACTACTATTGAGTTATCAATTAAGCTGCAGTGTATCTCTGAGTACTACTATTGAGTTATCAATTAAGCTGCAGTGTATCTCTGAGTACTACTATTGAGTTATCAATTAAGCTGCAGTGTATTTCTGAGTACTACTATTGAGTTATCAATTAAGCTGCAGTGTATTTCTGAGTACTACTATTGAGTTATCAATTAGAGGAGATATTCAGATAAACTTAGGTACACAGGTATATGAAAACTAATAAACTAGAGGCTCAGTGGGCTGAGTCTGTGCTGCTCCCCTGTCACTGAAAAAACTGATGTTTGACAATCATTTTTCCCCACAAAATTTGTGACATTTGCAACATGGGTTGCTATGATTTAACTATTAAAGTAAAAATAGGGGCACTTTTGAAAGTGCCAGCTTATTTGGACAGAAATATTGATAAAGCTTTTGTATTTAATGAATTAATTATTTTTTCGTAAGGAGGAATATATATTTTTGTTCCAAAAGTTTCTTGTTTTGTTCGTAACCAATGGTGTCCTTCAAAAGTATCTACGAATTGTGTGCATTACAATGATTCAGAATGATTTAATAATGAATTCGATCAGTGTGTATTGAAAAAAACTAACAGGGATGAGTTATATAATAAAAAGTTGAACAGATGGTCCCTATATTAACCATGAAATCCAGGTTTTATTTTGGGATTCGAAATTGTCGTCACGAAATTACGAACAGAACGTTGGCCAATAATAGAATCGTGAAAGCTGTGACACTTCCTAAAGTGTACCTTAATCTATTGTTAGTGTGGGAATTTCCACAACATCACGCAAAACTGGGTATCGTGCAGAAATCTGTGATGTAGTTCACAATAATGTGTTGTCGTCTCGATAATGGTGGACAGTTATGAACGCAACAGGTAAGTTATGTACCATGATTTCAACGGTTTTTTTTTTAATTTCATGTACATTGTATATGTTGAGATAAAGACGACTTACAGGCAATTTCTCAGTACATTTATTTGCATTGTGAAGTAAAAAAAATAATCACTAGTGACAGTGGTCTGTTATTTTCCAAAAAAATCTTCATTCTAGTTACCTTAGTCGCGAATCGCTGTTGTAGTCCTATGTTATGAACGCAACGTTTGATCGTTTTCACTCTAATATCTTGTGAAACTTCACATTACGATAAGGCCAAAAAAAAATATATGTGTTTCCGATCGACCGACCGATCCTAAAATTTTACCGCCGACCCTAACATTTTTATGCCAAAAAAAAAAAATAGATCCGACTTCAACAATAGACGCTTGACTGTTAAGATATTGACGCTTTTTGATAAGCGTTTAATTGATACGGATTTATTAAAAACCGGTTTCCTGTTTGAATTTTCTTCATTTTCTTGTACATTTGATCGATGTTTCAGCATCATAATTATTCAGGCATAGAAATAAAGAATGGAGAATACACACAAGTGATAACAAAAACATTGTACTGCATGTCAAATAATTAATAAGCTGTAGTAAGAAAGAAACAAACAAGTTTGTGTGATTTTAGAGGAAGGAGCATACTTGTAGGTTTAACAAAAAAAAAAATTCCCTACCAACCGACCCTAATTTTGAAGACCATGCAATCGGAAACACCCTTTTTTTTTTTGGCCTAATGATTTCCTGCCATGTCATTTTCTTTCGTTTTCAGACTATCCAGTGAAACTCCAGTGAATTAGACAATTACAAGTTTAAGAATAAAGTATTTAGTGGTGCTATATTGGGTGTCCTTGTTACTCACAACACTTTTTTTTCTTTTCGCTACCATACACTGAAGATACTAAGATAAAGTTACCAAAATTACTTTCAAGTGTATAAACACAGCCATATAAATACTATGATGATTGAAACCTGCTAGTATATTCTCAGGAAGATATAAAATCAAATTTCTTGATGTATAACTTAGGTTACAAGTGTTCGTACATGTATGTAATGGTGTTCACATGATTAATCTATTTTTAAATTTTTAACCGTATTTTACAACTGTTATATATAAGGTTATTACAGGCTTTCAAGCAAGATTTTGTGAAAAATAAGGGCTTTTTTAGGGCAAAATTCTTAAAAAAATAAGGGCTATTTTTAGGAATTTTAGGGACTTTTTTGACAAAAATAAGGGCTGAAATTCAATAATCAATATAAAAGAAAAACATTCTGTACTCACCTCCAGGGAGAACATAAACTTACAAAAGCTAACAAGATATGATTATAATCTAACGATTATGAAGTCTCCCAAACCGGCCACTGACAACCGGTTTAAAAAATAAATTAAAAACTACCTTTGAAATCGAACAATGTTGAATTTTTGCATTATTGTGGCTGCCATTTTGAAAATGGAGACCGGTAGAAATTTTTCGATGTCAGGAATCAATTCAGGACATTGAAATCGAACAATGTTAAATTTGTGCGGTATTGTGGTGGCCATTTTTTGATGTCAGGAATCAATTCGGGACATCATATTCTACCCACATATGAAATGGCGTTGAAATCGGACAATGTTGAATTTGTGCTGTATTGTGGTGGCCATTTTGAAAATGGCGACCGGTATAATTTTTTCAATGTCGGGACATCATTATCTACCCACATATCAAATTTTAATGATATCGGACAATGTTGAATTTTTGTGGCGGCCATTTTGAAAATGGTGACCGGTAGAAATTTTTCGATGTCAGAATCAATTCGGGACATCATTATCTACCCACATAAGAAATGGCGTTGAAATCGGACAATGTTGAATTTGTGTGGTATTGTGGTGGCCATTTTGAAAATGGTGACCGGTAGAAATTTTTCGATGGCGGGAATCAATTTGGGACATCATTATCTACCCACATATCAAATTTTGATGATATCGGACAATGTTGAATTTTTACCGCCCATTTTTTATGCCGTGTTTTGGCAGCCATTTTGAAAATTTTGAAAACGCAGAATTGCTCCTCTAATGGTGACTTATCACTATGTCAAATTGTATGTCTCTATCATTATCCATTTAGAAGTTATCAACATTAATGTACGAAATTTCAACTTTCCCATAGGATTCTATAGTAACCCCCACTCCCTTTGAACCCCTAAAAATATGACTTTGACCCCCTTTACCACAAAGCTGAAAACTTTGGGACCAACTAGAAACATATATCTATAACTCCACCAAGTTTCATGAAATTCTGTCCAGTAGTTCCTGCCGTGGACAAGTTCATGTGCCACGGAAAGAAAGAAAGAAAGAGGAGGAGAATAATAATAATAATAAGAAGAAACGGAGCAAAAACAATAAGTCTCCAAACGTTGTTTGGGAGACTTAATTACCAACTCAGAAGATCATGCCAATGGTCATCAACAGCGATATTCAGCATATCAATACAACCAGATTAAAGTAATCTGATATGGTGCAAATCCATGCTGAATATGATGCTGATAACCACCAAGATGTCCTCTGAGAAATACATTAATTCAACATATTCATTATCTGTAAGTATACTAAGACTAGATTTCATTAATTCCAACACTTATATTATGTTGCATTTATCAAAAATTTTCAAAATTTAGGATTTTCACCAAAAAATTAGGGCTTTTTAAAGATTTTGAAGCTTTAACAAGGAATATTAGGGCTGCTGTCAAAAAATAGGGAAAATTAGGAAAATAAGGGCCCACTTGAAAGCCTGTTATTACTGAATACAAAAGGGGTCTTTTAAATATATACAACAGTCTGTAAAAAACTGCATTTGGACACTACGTTATGAGCGCATCAGAGTTTAGACATTGGAGACTCTGATGCATCACCAAATTATGAGAAAATGGGTACAGAATTTATCTTGCCATTGCTATTTGATGAAAATATAGACATTTTGCTTTGCAAAAACTCTCAAGGATCTTTTAATTAAAGACTTTCATTTTTTACTTATGTCACACTTTACATTGTATGTCCCAATATAGAATTCCTCCACACATGTCAATGCATTTTTTAAACAAATAACATAAATTTGGGAAACAAAATTTAGCTACATGTTTCTTTCAGTGTCCATGCATTACGTGGGAATTGTATTTTTGTCTAAAACGAGTCTTATGACGTTAAGTAACCATAGCATATCTATTACTCGCTTCTCAGGTTGCACCTGCTCGTAAAACTGCATGATTTGGAACTTAAAGCAAAGTGCAATCTGTTTCTCTCATGAGTAAAATAATTAGAATGAGAAAAAACAAATAAATGACTATGATAGCAGTGAATTCAGCTAGGCACCGGTCTCGTGACATTTGCCAACCTAAGACTAAGTATTTCTCAAATTGTTCTAAGAACTTTTAGTTTAATTATTAAAGAATGTCATGAATAAATTTTGATAAAACTGGAGATATTCCTGAAGATTTCAAAGTCTAGATGAAATACCGGATAGGAGCTAGATCCGAGTTCAATGGTCATTTAAACGTCGTTATCATATTATTATTAATCTTATTTTAAAAAAGACAAAATCGGTGCTTTCACTTCAGTTTACTGATGACAAAGTTTAATTTTATTACATTGTGTTTAGCTTTGTTTGACATGACAACATGGTCTCTTTTTTAATACGATTAGCAAACAAAATAAACAAGTTTCATTAATGAAATTAATTAATTTTGATGTAAACATACCCATCACAAAACGTGTTGCCGCTTGATGATACTAAGCAACATATCGCATTAATAATCCAATCATTTGCCTTCGTTAATACGGGCATTAGCCAATCACAAATTACTTAAAAAGCAATTCTGGTTTCCGTTAAGGGAGATAACTGTTATATGAAAATGAAAGTAGACTGATACCAAAAATACAGGAACCAGGTTAAGACAAAAATTGAAAATTGTTCAATGGAAGTTTGAAAATTTAACATCACATCAGACGAGAGTAGACTATTCATTGTTGTAAGATTCTCAGTTCACTTCCAAGCACTACTCATTTTGGTTGGATTAGGTTATGCAGGCATTGCCATTCTTCTTCTTCTTCTACCAATAATGTAAATATTGTGATTTTCATGTAATTATACTGCCTATCATATGGGCGTCTTTAATTGACAAATAAACATATTCTATTCTATTCTTCTATTTCCGTTTTCCTTCCAGTCTAGGAGCACTCTTTTTATTCACCACCAATTTTAAGTTGACCATGAATTTCCTCCAACAATTTGTATGAATCAGGTACATGTATATGTAAATGTACACAGGAATTATACAGTCAGAGATATTTGCAGAACCCGCACAGGCAGATAAAGTTAAGAAAAATTAACTCTATAGTATAATGTCCTCCTGCTACTCGACTATTTGCTTATTAATACTGTCATTAATAGTCTACAGTGGTTAAGTTCCTCTAATTTTCATAGGATTCAGATGCACCTGAATCGAACCTATCCTATATATTGGGCTTATAGTAAAATATAAAACTATATTAATCTTAAAATCTAAAAACCTAACTTGTGGACTGTAGTGAACTTATTTTAAAATCTAAAAGCTCAATTATCGATATTGTGGTTTCATACGTGTTGTATCGCACGCGGTGACAGAAAGGAATAAAAAGTGAAAACTTATTATAAAATCTAAAACTAAAGTACCGATAAGTAGATTTAATAGAATAAATGAATAGAGATGTGGCGGATGTTACACAGAGACTGCTATCCATACCAGTCTTTATTCGGCACAGTTGAAGTTTAGTCTTCTTGTATGTATGGCGTGACAAAGGACCTTTGATGCTGTTTCAATATCATATATTAGATCATCATTCTTTGGCAGCAGACCTGTGACCACCAGTTTTTGACAGTCAATGACTAGCTGGCATATAATCAGCATGCCCATTCACGTACTGCAGTACATGTTTCACGTAGAATAAAAATCATGCACGTATAATTGAAAGAACCCTACGTGTGTGCAGGTAAAGAACCCGTTGCGAGCACTGTATAAAAATTACCTTTTGTTTACAATTCACTTCAAAGTACATATTATAGAGTTGTTCTGATTAGTTAATTTCGGCAATATTATCCAATCAGAGCGTTCCTTGCATATTTTAAGTGAGATGATATGTTTTATAGATCGCCCAATTCTATTGGCTCCTTATCTTTTAATTGTCCAGTTAGAAGAACTGTTACTGTTAAAACCCGTAATATTTACAAAAAACAGCATGGTGCACAACCTTGACGTTCTATCTATCAACCTACTGACCTACTTGGTATTATACTATGCAGCGATCCTTGAATGATTTCTTCGCCAAAAATAGAAACGAAACTGTTAAAAGAAAACATGACAGTAACAGCGACGATGACAGTGCCAATCCTAACAATAATGTAACTAATGTCAGTGAACCAGTGCCTTTATTTCTTTTAAGCATCAGAATATAACAGTTCAAATTATGCACTCAAAACAACAACAAATTGAAATTTTATTTCATATGCTTAAAAAAAACAACAACATATACAAAAACTTGACATGTGAAATGAGCAAAATGCAGTTCATTTTCTTTGTACCCCCAAATGAAGAGTTAGAGGGTATATTGGACCCCCAAAAATGAAGGTAAAAGGGTACATGTACCCCCAGATGAAAAAAACTGTGGGCATGCTGATATAATGTCCTTTTTATTAAAGTTTCTTTTCCAACCATTTTGATTGGTATTGTCGACATTGCAGTTTATTTTTTTTTAGATCAGAAACCCAAGCCCAAGGCCAAGATGGATGCCACTAAGCCCACTATGGAACAAATGTTTAGCATACACTTATAGGGTAGCTCACCCATAAGTTGGACACCTTTCATTATAAGACTGTCAGAGTCACAGACTTTATGGTAAATATGATAAAACTTTCGGGCATCCTTTATTGCCAATAAATAAGGAGAATAAGAATAAGAATCAGTTTATTTGTCAATTAAGACACTCATAAAGAGCAGTATAATCAATACAAACAAAATAAGCAATACAGTACAAAAACGAATTGGTGCATAATTTCAATCGAACATTAAACTTTAATTTAAGCCTAATTTATATTTGTTTTGTTCAACAATGTATCAATGATGATAAAACAACCAAGACCTGTTAATTCTTCCTTATATCGGAAATGATGTCCGAGCCAGCGACACAATGACATCTTATGCTTCATATCTCACCCATTTCAGGAGCACTTAGTCCGAGTTTCCTCTGCCGTCCGACGGCTTTTTTTCGACTTGCTGGAGCCGTGGGACGTCGGAGCGCTCTTCATAAGGAAAACAGCATATTTGCCGCTCCAACTCTGGGTCGGCACATTTCCACGTTTTGTGGCTATCAGATTTTATTTTCTATCCGAAACCCTTATATAAATCGCTTCACCAATCATTTTTCTATTCATTCACAACCATCTTACCATCAGAAAGTGGTGTTACACTCGATTACAGCACGATTTTGCCTTAGACCCTATCATTTCGCCATTTGACTTTAATTTTCGAACATTTGTCACGTGACTTTGAGAAAACTACGATTACCGCAATGTATCATGGGAGATGATTTGCATATATGATCTTATCTAGTCCAAAATGAGAGGGGTGGAGAACGTAACACATGCTCTTTCCGAAGCCCGTGGGTAGCACTGCCATTGAATCTTTTCTTTCCAACACATTTTGTATTATTTCCTTCTGTCCTAATTTGAGCTGTAGATGGAACTGTTTGTCCTGCAGAATACACTTTATATCATCTTCCATGTGATTTGTATGTTGTTTACGTATGCAAATAATTTGGTGTGCTGCATTAAGTAGCTCCCATCATGCAATGCATTGCTGTCATCATTCAGTTAGTATCACGAGATCACGTTTGTAGGTTTGAAAATGAAAGTCAAATGGCGAAATGATAGGGTCTAAGGCAAAATCGAGTGCAACACCACTTTCTGAGGGTAAGATGGTTGTGAATGAATAGAAAAATGATTGGTGAAGCGATTTATATAATAAGGGTTTCAGATAGAAAATGAAATCTGATAGCCACGAAACGTGGAAATGTGCCGACCCAGAGTTGGAGCGGCAAATCCGCTGTTTTCCTTATGGAGAGCGCTCTGATGTCCCACGGCTCCAGCAAGTCGAACAAAAAGCCGTCGGACGGCAGAGGAATCTCGGAATAAGGAGCACTATGAATCATGCAGACATTTACTGATGACAGATTATGTTACATTTAGATTTTGTTACTTCTGTCGTAGCTATCTTTTGGATGCAAAATAAACATCCGGAAATAATCTGAACTAACCACCAAAGATATATGACATGAAGGATATCTCCGACTTAGAGGTGAACTACCCTAACCATAAGTGAAAATGAACAAATAACATTGTCCTGACTTAAGAGGGAAATGGATGGACACTCCTTTCTTGCAAATAATCTGTGTTTTATGGTAAAGCTGATTGACAAGGCAATTGTAATCAATGTAAAAATACATAATAATGAGAGAAAAAGGATTTATTCAAGCAATGAAGAAAATTTAACTTGGCGAGACAAAATTATCACGGCAAATTTCTGTACTGACGAAATTCCAGGTGAAAATTAAATCCAAAATCTGAAAATAATCAAACAGGCACTTCCTGTACCAAATGTGTTGTTGAATCGTGTTATATTTTTTTATTATTTTAACACAACTTGAGTTATTTGTAGCTTTTTCAAAGGTAAACAATCAACTTGTCAAGTTTTAAGCATGGCGGCATTTTAATAGAAACAAGGGGAAGGAACCCACATTTTGATGTTATATATATTTTACATATTTCAATGTGAAACGAATAAAATCTAAAATCGACAAATATAGTGAGTGAGTGATTGTTGTTTAATGCCAACTCTCAATTTTTCAGCTATATCATGGCGAGAACAAGTTAATTTTCAATAAGATTATGATGAGGTCCGCTTTGTTCTAGACCAACACGCTGAGTTGGATTTTTATAGTGCTAACTCCCTGAAACAACAGTCCGTGGATAGACATATCGCTCCACTCGGACACATTATTCTAATTCCGAGCCAACCAGTCTTTGCTCTCACTCCTTAATGCTGCATGCTTAGCAGAGAAGCAACAAATACCAATTTTATAGTCTTTGGTTTGATCCGACTGGGGCTCGAACCCATGATCTACCGCACTCGAGGCGAGCATGCTAACCATTACACCACCAATTCGGTTTCAACAAATATAAGATCAACAACAATAATACTATACAAGTACAAAACATGAATTTAAAGTTAAATATGAAGGATATTAACAAGATATCAGCAAAGGTGCACTTCAAATGCAATTTTTTTTTAAATGAGGCAAAGAAACAACATTTTTGTGGAAACATGTCTCTATGAAGCTGTTGGAAGTCTCTCTGTCATGCCTTGACTTCTCCCTCATGTTCTCTGAGGGGAAAGTTAAGTCTCCCTGTGTTTTGTAAGTGTGGTCAATAATTAGTTTAATCTGAATACACTATAAACACATAATAAAGTGACCTTCGACCTTCTCATGTACATTCTTGCTAGAATACAGAATAATTTTTCTCTTAAACGTGATACAAAAACTATGCAAATTATCATTGAATGGTTTCTAGAAAATTTCGTTTTATTATTTATTATTCATTGGTAATCCAAGATGGTCACCATTATATCAACATATTGTTTTGAACATAGGACACTGTGGGAAAATGAAAAGGTGGTTTTTTTTCTATAACTTCAAAGACTGCATGAATATTTTTTAAGGTGAAAGATGTAGACTCTAGCTAGTTTCTTTTTATCACATTTAACCTGCTATCTGATTACTTCTTGGAAATTAATTTTCATCCAAACTATAAGCCAAATGTAGAAAAACTTGTACAAGGAAATTATCACAGATGGAGACAAAATTTCGCTTATTTTAATAACTTTTGAAAGTAAGATCAATTTTGAGACTGTCTGGACAATATGTCAGAGTGGAACTACGTGTCTATCTATCGACTGTTGTTTCAGTGAGCTAGCACAACAAAAATCAAGTATATTGTTTAAAGCACTTGACTCACTACTTAAGCAGTACAATACTTTAATTTTGATCTGTTATCATTCTTGATGAATTCAAAATTCAAATAAAATTCTCACTTTAAAATTTTCAATTTAAGGGTTTTTTTTATCTCACCACTTTTTTGTGCCTATCCCAAGCCAGAACCTGGATTCTCAACATTATATGTAGTGATCTATTTTCAGGGAATTAAGATGAGAGGTGATTGTTCGTTTTGTTGATATTGGTGGAATTGGTGACCATCACGGTTTAAACTTTCTTTTCATAATTACGTATTTTGTTTAGGAAATATATTTTACTACAATGTAGATATCTTCTGTTGTAGAAACCAAAATGACTGACCCAGGATGTGTCCAGATTAAAGAGTGGACTGTATCATTCTACAAAAATGACACCAGAAAGTGGAAATATGGAGTGCTTAAAGTGACACCAGAGTTTTTTGAATTTGTTGAAAATGAAAGTGACAGACATCATCCATATACCAAAATAATAAACCACTGTGATGTGATAGATGTGAAAAAATCCAGCACGAGTCTGATATTCAGAGCCATAGTTATCATTGTCAACGATAAAACAAAATACTGGATTTCATCATTACCAGATCAGGGATCGATGTATAATGTTCTCCATTATTTTCAACGCCAAAATCTCTTCTCCTGCAAAAAATTAAAAACGACGACTCTAGAATCTGTTGGTTCTACAGAAATGGGGAGAAAATTGTTAAACAGTGTCATTGATTCTGAAAATACTCTGAATAATGCTGTCAATGTACTGCATGAACAAGGTACGCAAATTCAATCGTCAATGGCAACCATGCATGACATTCACAATGACCTCGACATTGCAGATAGTATATTGTCTGGTTTGGAAAACTGGCTTGGAAAATGGCAAATTCCACAACGGTACAAGAAAGAAAGTTTAGAAATCATCCAAGCCAAAGATTTGCCACCAGAGTTAGATTATGAAATTCTGTACACAAAATTTGAAATGGGCACAATGAACTGTCAACATCTTGGGATTTTGAGGGTTTGTGTCGAAGGAATTATTATACTAACAGATAAACAAAGAGTAGTACACAACTTTCAATGGAATGAAATCTCTGTAGTGAAAGTTATATCGTTATGTGAGATAATGATTACACGATATATGATTGGGCGACCAGATTTGACCTATGGCCTTGTTTGTACAAATCTTCTTCCTGTACTTAGACTGCTGGATAGAAGATTGAAGACTAAAATGGAATATAATAAAGACATCTTTAAGGAGGAGAGACCAAGCCGGACCAGGAAAAACGTAGGAGGTGTTGGTAGCACAAAAGGTAGGGGTATAAACACTGTTAACGAGGGGAAACTGGAGAACAAACTATAATTGTGTTGTCATCAAAGGTCACAACCTTAACATTCTAGATAATAAAAACGTAGATATAAAATTTAGTGTGCACAACACGTTTCTGGAATAACCTTAATCAGGTACGCTCAAAATCAAAAGATTGGAAAGACATATAAATTAAAGTCTTGGGAGCAATAAAATCAAAGGGCCTAAACAGGATACCCAATGCAAAATCAGCTAAGGTCACCTATGCCTGAGGGAGAAGTATAAATAAATAATTCTTAAAATATTTTTCCAAATGAAAGACTAGAAATTTGGACATCATCAAACATATCAAAACAACACATGTACATGCAATATATCTGTCATTCAGATTCTGTTTAAGGGATCGTCGCAAAATGTGACAGTTTTTTTCAAACAAAGTTAATTTCGTTTGGTAGGTGGGTGGTTTTCAGCTGTCTCGTTTGGAAAAAAATCAAAATCGCTAATTGAGATTTGTCAATAAATCTTTAATAATGCACTTAAAAAACGGCATAAAATTGAATGGAACGTCGTTTTAATTTCTTTCAAGTCTGTATATTGTACTGTTTCTTTAGTATACTCCCTTCCTATGGTACCAAGGGTTCTATGATACCACGTTATTTACGTTTCACACGATTGCACAATTACAGTGCCACCTGGTAGCAGATCTATTTTGGTATAGTGGAATCCCAACCTACACATTTAGGATCCATTCTCTATCCAGAGTTGTTGTTACCGCTACACCCATTACTTATTCAGTAGCCCAGGGTTCTATGGTACCACGGTAGTTAATATTTTACCAGAAATAAATAAAAACGGTTATATACCCGAGTGAAAATATTATTTTTATTACTTCAGCAGATCCCTTCCTTCATATCCAATGCATTATTTTTAACCAAAGTATGTTTACGAGTCTATAATCGGCAATCACAACAGCGTCCATTTTATAGGTCAAGAAAAGGAGATTCCTATGGTACCGAGGTAGTTCCGTATGTACAGTACAGCTGACAGCATACACTGATAAATGCTGAGCATTGCTGAGGTTTTATTGGGGGTCGTAAATCATGGGCTGATGATCAGTTTTATTACCCTCACCTGTATAGATGGTCAGCAATTGAATAAACAATATGATCATAATGATTTCCAGGTAGATGTACCTGATTCAATAGGTGTTAGTAAAATTAACCTGAGCATGTATGTGTGATTTGTTACACTTGTGACTTTTTATTTAGTGGAAATATTTACATAATACATTTTCTATTTTACAAAATGCAATGTAGTAATGTTTTGATAATTTTAAAATTGAAATAAAATTTCTCTGTTTTTCAATTGATTTGTTTTGTTAAAATTTCAATTATTATCTGTATTTTAAAATTTAAAAGTAAATTATTTGAAAATATTTACATGTAAACAATAGATGTGTATCTATTCTTTTTTTAACCATTTGTTTGTTGTCTCTTTTTTTGTTGTTGTGTTTGTACTAACAAAAACAGTAAATTATTTTAAAAAAAAGTTTAATTCAAAATTCATGAATATTTATGAAAAAGAAATTTATAGTAATTTAATTTTAACCATTGAACATTTCACATTTTATAAAAAAAAATATGTATTTAGGAATCTAGTTGAATATGTGTGTGTGTGTTTTTCTTTTTCATTAGCATAGACAGTATTTCTCTTTAAGGTCAATTTATGACATGAGAGTGAATAAGTGGCAAATTACAAGTGTCCATAAATCCTTCATTGATTGAAATTTTCTATGTTAACCATATCTGTTTGTTAATATACAAAAAAATACTTAATTTGTCATTTTTTTATATTGAAAAGAATGTATTTATAATCAACTGGCATATTCTTTTTAATGTTTAGAATGTATGTTTAACAAAATAAGAATAAAAATGTGAAAAAAAAATGTTCAAAAAATGTCCTGAATAACAAAAAGAAAAGAAATTAATATTACCTTGGATAAAATGGATTAAAAAAAATTCGAAAAAATCGAAACATAGTAACAAGTATATTTTTGAAATTGGATTACATTTATTTGATTAAATTGATAAAGCAAATTAAATATATTATTCCTCTGCAAAAACATAAAATTAATTACAAAATATTTTTATTTTTATTTTAAATACATGTATCATAAAAGAACAACAATAACATTTTTGTCAAAGTTGAAAAAAAAACAACTCTTAAATACATGACCAACATGTACACACATGCACATTACATAGAAAGAAAATTCTTAAAATGTTAAATCTAATCTTAATTAATTAATCTATTGATTAAAATAGCATCACAAATAATCTTGTTCTTCTTTGCCATATTTTCAGTTAAAAATTCTTATATATCCATCACAAAATTATGATTTCATTTCAATTATTTGTTTAAATTGTTAGCTGATGCTAAATCACAAAATATTAAATTTTGAAAAATTATTTTATTGACAAATTTTCAAAGTCCTTTTTCTACACATCAAAATCACTGAAGTCCAAATATGCCCATTTCTTGTTATGTAACACAAACAGGTGTATATATTTACCTGTAGATCACCTGTTAAATCAACAAGACACTACTGACCAGGTATTTTATGGCCCTGTTTATTACCTTGGGGTTAATTAGCAGACCATCAGCGAAAATGCTGAGCCTGGCTCAGCTTGCAGATTATGCTCAGCATTTATCAGTGTATGCTGTCAGCTGTACTGTACACAGCTCTGGTTTCCTGTTTGTGGTACAATTACCGGTAAATAGCATACGCAACGAAAAGCAACGGTCTTCTTTTGCAAATTAAAAAAAATAATGTTTTCGATTCTTGGAACGTTTTATGGTTCACATGTATAGAAAGGGCTTTAAATGGATTTCTTGATATACAAGATGCATGCACTGCTCCACACATAATAAATAAGAGGTCCAGATCTTTGCATTTATTATAAGAATGCACATTACAGAGCGGATGTTCATATTAATCTATAAATATCATTTTATTGGTACAGTATGTTTGTTGAATTATATGTACACTTAGATGAAATCAAGTGTCTCTGATTTTAACAGGATAAAGATTCATAGATAGACCCTTTATCATGACATGCATATGGAGAATACATGGTTCTAAACCCTATATTGTTAGGTGCAGTTTGGTTTATAATACATCGGTATTCTGTTTTTCCCACTTTCATTTGGAGGGGGTGGGTGGGTGGTCTGAGCCAAATGAAACTAACTTCATTTGAAAAAAAACTGTCACATTTTGAGACGATCCCTAATATATCTGTCATTCAGATTCTGTTTAATATATCTGTCATTCAGATTCTGTTTAATATATCTGTCATTCAGATTCTGTTTAATATATCTGTCATTCAGATTCTGTTTAATATATCTTAAGAAGTTCTGTTCTATTTTAGAGTGTTACTTGCTGTCAACCAAAATGCAGAAGAATGAAAGTTTTAATATAGATTAAACAGAGCAAAAGATATATCAGTATAATTAAGAACAGTGATATGTTAAATCAGTGATTTATCAAACTATGTCTCTGACTGTACTACATTTTGTATATTATGAAAAGAGAGTTTAAACAGTGATTGTCAACAATATAAACAATACATTTGTACCACCTCTTACCTTAACTTAGGGAACGACCATTTAACTTGAAGGGTTTTTTTCTAAAAAAATATTCTGATTCCCAATGTTGCTGAAAAAAATATTCTGATTTTGGTGGAGGAAAAAAAAATAATTTGATTCAGAGTTTTTGACATATAACCTAATGTTAAATTCTGGGAAAAAATATTCTAACTCTTGTGTTGTCGGAAAAAAAAAATTCTGAACGAAACAAAAAACCATAACACCACCTTCAAGTTAAATGGTCGGTCCCTTACTGAATACAAAAAAAGCATGACATATGACTGAAAATCCAGGTCCTGGCTTTGGGCAGGCACACAAATGAGTTAAACTGGCTAATTGGATCCCAACCCTCTCCTCTTGATAACTGTATCTGCAATGGTAATACATACCACTATTTAAGCAACCTGCACAGATTCGCTTCCACTCAAAAAGACCACATGCTGTCAGAAAAATGAATGACAACCTAAATATGGACACCACAATAGCAGGGTCAATGAATGCTCGTAACTATATCATTGGTAGAGGAAATCACTGTTATAAATCAGCTCAAATTGTAACTTACATTTATTTTATTTTTTTAGATAAACTGTTTTCCAAAAAGGAGGAAGAATCATCCCCAGCTGTTGACCTTGACATTCCAGTTGTTAATGCATCCAACGTCAGCATGAGATTAAGCTCCCAAGTTCAAGGTCAAAAACCTATTGTTACTGACCAAGAGGTGGAAGTGATCAGTCAGACATTGAGTAATATAAAATCAATAGCATTAGCTACAGGACAAGAATTAGACTTGCAGAATGATAATATAAATAAACTGACCAGTACTGTGGACAATGCTAATCAGAGGATACAAGAACATAACAAACGAATTAAACAACTGACTTGATGAGAATAAATATTATACAGAATAAATCTTCTGTAAATACAGTGAAACCTGATGAAACCGGACCCTGAGTAAACCGGAATACTGTCCATTCCGATCTAAATTTCAAGTCCCCAGTTTTTTCCTTAATAATCTTTGTTAAAAATCATTGAATAAACCGGACACTGCACATTCCGAATTCCGGCCTTGACTTGCGGTCCCAATACACTAATTGCTGTTATAATTTATCTCCGTAAACCGGTCATGATCAGATCAATCAAGCGTGTGTTTACATATATGTGAATATCGATCGGTAGTAAGGGGAAACGTATTGAAGGTGTTTATCGAAGTGTGTATATTAGCACACCTGTAATTAGTGATCACTGGTAACTCATGTGGTTAATGTTTAAATGTTCATTAAATGTTAAACAAACATGGAATCAACACCTAAAAAGCGAAAGCTTAATCAAGATGAAATACCCCGTATAACTTATAAGTGGTTTTTTTTCGCCGGGACGCTTTTAAAATATCCAACATGGCCATGGGGGAATCCTTCCCGAAAACAATGCATATGTTGACAATGATCATAAATGAACAACAAACAATGCCTTATTATTTAAGTGATGAACTAGCATCCAAGCCATACAATCATAACTTGAGATAATTTATTGTTAATCGGATTATACTTTATAGTCTTCACAGCTGGGAGTAATCAAACTTCCAGACTTGACATAAAAAATGACAAATACATTTGATTCTTTTTTTTCTTTTTATTTCAATCATTAAAAGCTTGAGTAAACACAGTCTGGCAGTCTAATTATACACTAAGTAATTATGACACCTTTCATACATACACACATTCAATCTTATCGACAGCATTATTTATATTGATTATTTTACGCACGGTTAAATATAGTCACACTTTTTTTTTAGTTTAATTTCGTATCAACGTTTACTGGTTCAAAACACAACTCCACTAGAGAGTATTACAATAAATGTAATTCTCTGAATAATTAAAAAGTATTATACGCATTTAATGATTTTGTGGAATAGTGTCCAAACAAGTAAAGAAATACGAAAATATTAGACAGTAGTAAATGTGCACCCTCCTGCAAAATAAAGAATCTGGACAAAAACCCGTGCATTATGCATAAGAAATTACGATACTCAATTATTTCAAAACAATTCCTATTTTGAATTGTTAGTTAAGCAATTCAGACAATCTGAATGTAATTCTAATATAATGGTCTATCCGCTAAAATTTGATTTTGGTTAAAACTCAGGATCGCAAAAATTAAGTACCGCTAAAAAAAATCCACCAATTTGGAAGAAAATCGTGAAATTTGGCTCCCGTGAAAAAACCACTTATACGGTAGTCAGAGAGTAGACACTGAATAAACCGGCCATGAAACTTGGTCCCAATGGTGGCCGGTTTACACAGGTTTTACTGTAGTGTTTTTCTATGCAATACATATGCATATATTGATTGATAGGTTGATTAATTGATTGACTGAGTGATTGGTGCTTAATGCCACCTTTGCAGTATTTCAGCTAAATCTTGGCATAAACAAATGTTATATTAACTTAGAAACCTACAAGATCCTTAAATATAAAACCTACTTTTTCTAAATTAATTTAAGATATTCAAGTGTTTGTCTACCTAAATATACAAGGAAATTAATATTATAATTAGGGAAGGAGTATTTCAGTTAAATCTTGGTGTATTGAAGACCTAGACGTATGTTCATTAAGTACACAATGTTTTGGTACTAGAATTGGTACCAGGTAAAGCTTGTGTGAACCAATATCACTATGAGTTGTGATATATAAATTACACAAGAATGAGGGTGGCCGTGATCGTATGGTAGTTGGATTTACAACTACCTATGCAATCAGTGCCTATCACCATTGATGTTGTGAGTTCGAATCTCGATCAGGACAGGGTGTGCAACATTATGTGATAAAGTTTGTCAGTGACTATCGACAGGTCGGTGGTTTTCTCTGAGTCCTCCGGTTTTCTCCACCAATAAAACTGACCGCCACGATATAACTAAAATATTGTTGAAACTGGCATTAAACACCATCAAAAGAAACACAAAAATGAGGGAGGAATGTGACAATAAGGGGAGCAACTTTTGACTGCCACTAGAAGTAATAGTTACTAGGGAGAGTTAGGTAGGGACATAATATAATTACATTTTGTTTTAGTGGTCACAATGCACCTACTCTTTTTAGAATTCTACAAAAGAAGTCTTTAACATACATTGGATTGTCTTAAGTTTTTTCCTAAGAACCAGATATAGAAATGCGATTGTAAATTGATTATCAATCATTGGGATATACTTTATTGATTAAGCACAATTTTTACCCCAATGGGGTTAATAATGGCATACAAGCCATGTGCGATGAAATATACGAGGTGACATATACAATTTAACCTGCCTTCCGGTCACCTCTGTCTAACGTTCATTTTTGAGACCTGCCTAATATGTACAATGGTTCAATAAACTTCTTTATCTTATACTTGTAGATGATAAAGCTAAAACTTTGAGTTTTGTTTAGAATAATAAGAGGAGTTGTGTTTATTTCACCCAGTTTCACAAGAATGGTCCAAGCGGGCTGATAAAGCAAGTTTATTAACTGCTTCCAGAATGTTATTACATGCCTTTCCGTCAATGTCTAAGTTCACTTCGTGAATTTCCGGAAAACTGTGTTTACAGACACAGCGGATTCAACTGTTTTATAAAATATTTGCACAGAAAATTATTAACTACCAATTTCTCACTTATGATATTAAAAGTGCTTAAAAAACATGCATTTAATGGATTTGTATATTAAAACAATAATTTTCTTGTTTTATAATTATATACATGTATTTAATTCTAGCCAAAATGACTAAACATTTTGGTACAAACAGTTATTTCCTCTGTTGAAGTATATGATAAACATATCATAACATGTCATTTTTCATATCATACCCTTTATCAGCCCTCGTTTATATATTATCCCTTGAGCCTATCGGCTCTCGGGCTGATAAAGGGTATGATATCATATGAAAAATGCCATGTAATAAATATATTTACCATGTGAGTGATACAGGCATTATATGTCTCATTAACAAAAATAACTGTATTTTAAAAGTGAGATTTTTTGCAGTTAAATAATTTAGAGAAAGAAGGAACAAATAAATATGTACGTTTTATTCATGATTATAACCGTTAGTTAAGTATGCTTGTTCATGATCATTTACATTTCCATAAAGTTGGTTATAATCCCATTTCATTTGTTCCGCCAGGTCTGCATACTGCTCCATATATTGCTGATTTTGATCCTTCAATCTTTCTAATGTAGCTTTTCTATTCTGTATCTGTGTGATGAGACTCTTTGTATCCAGAATCACTGTCATTGCCTTGCTCTTCACACTAGACAACAGCTTAGTCTTACTTTCCAGGTCTTTCTCCAGCATATTACCTGAAGAAGATACATATAATATGGTTTTTTTGCTTCAAATTGTCAAATTTTTGTTTGTTTATTCCTACATAAAACAACAACCTCTTTTGTGATACTTATCCTATAACAGTTCTCTATTTTATCTAGGTAAGTTCTCACTCACAGTGCAGTCTTAATGCATGGGCATCTGGGCAGTTGCCCATGGGGCCCAACGAGCATAGGGGCACCATGCTAAACACTGATTTTGTTGGAGGTACCAATACAATAAATATGTTTAATTTGATTGACAATTACAGATTTAATCTTGTAAGTGGTTAGGTATGGGTCCCAGTGCACTGCATTTCTCGGGAGGTCTATAATCCTGTTAAGACAGCCCTGATCACTAATCACTTATAGTTTAACTACTCTTGTATTTCGAATATCTAGAATAAATAATTAAGTCACTTAATAACGGGGGCCCGGGTGGCTCAGTGAGTTAGGTCGTTGGATCTAACAACTCGTACAAGCCTATCACTAATACGGCGTAGGTTCGCGCCCAGCTTTGTAAATTACAAAAAAGGTGCACTCGACTCACAGCCACAAATGATAAAGTTTACCAGTTGCTTGCCCAGGGTCGGTGGTTCTCTCCGGGTACTCCGACTTCCTCCACCACTAAAACTGGTCGCCATGATATTGCTGAAAGTGGCGTTAAACACCAAAATTCAAATTCACTTAATAACGTAGCTATTCACGATTGTGCATATTTTCATGGTGACGTCATGGTACCAACATCGTTGCAATCAAAATAGTGAGCTTCCAACAATGAAAAACAAGTTTCTTTTTAAAGGTCTTGTTACAGCAAACAATGGTGTATAATAGGTTCAGATAATTATGGGAATATTTTTAACCATGTCCTGGTATGGCAGCCTTTAACTATGTCCTGGTATGGCAGCCTTTAACCATGTCCTGGTATGGCAGCCTTTAACCATGTCCTGGTATGGCAGCCTTTAACCATGTCCTGGTATGGCAGCCTTTTGAATTCAATCATTCTGGTAATAAGAATTAGATGTTTGTTGTATATCTCTTTTATTTTATTTTTTTCTGTTAGTTTATCATCAAAGAAGGAAAAATAAAAAAAAGATACAACAAACATCTAATTTCAATAATTAGATTGTCTTGAATATATTGTAGATTGACCTCAAATTCACTAAGCCTAATAAATAGTCCTACAAAGATTGCTGCTATTCAGATTTGGTGAATCCATCCCAGGGGGGGAGGGGGGGCGCACCCGGCGCGCGACCCCCTAAAATTGGAAAAAAAATATGATTTTTTGGCGTAAAATCGTGATTTTTCACACGAAATACCCCCCCCCCCCCAACTTGCAATCCTGGATCCGCCCCTGCATCCAGTAGGCAATGAGAGTAGACAATTTACATGTTTTCTCCATGGACTCTTTTAACAAAACAATCCTTTGCATTGACAACAATCTTCTGTGTCTTTTACTTTGTTAATATAATCACAGGCGCTTGCGACATAGAATTCCCCTGCCCCATTTATAACTTTTCTGTTTACACATATTTTTTTTTAATTCGTTTAATTTAATTCTTTATTTAGTTAACGAGGATAGCATACAACCAAGAGCTCTTGATAGCTCTCCTAACATTTTATCAGTGTTTCATTTCTTTTCCCTTGGATTACGGTGTCAATGTCGATGATATGTAACCATGCAAATTTATGCTAACAACAGCTTGCAAGTCGTATTATCCACAAGAGTGCCACAAGCACCTGTGACTACCATGTGTATGAAATATGAACTCAGAACTCTCACTTACGAGTCTTTTTGAATTTTAAGACAATATCTTGTCTTTTTTTCATTTGGCGCTGTAGTGTAAGTCTTAATGCCTTTTTAGTGACATTATATTCACTCTCTTCCATTTGATGTTGAATCTTCCAGGCAGATGTTGTTTGGCTCACTTTACTGTTTTCCATCAGTCTGTTCGTCTCGTCCTCGGTCGGCTCTGTAATTGCTTCTTCGTATCCTTTAACTGCTGGAAAAAAGTAACAATGGACAAGAAAAATATGCAATTTGTAGATTAAAAATGAATTAAATTTCATTTTTTATTTTAAAAATGCATTAAAATATGATTTTGAAAAATCAAGTTAGAGACAAATCATCTTGTGTCTTGTTTCCCGTGTATAATTTTAATTTTATTGCAACATGAATGCACTCTTTTCCTTTGATCTTTTTATGGTTTCTATACCTGAATGTAAGCAACAGCTAAGAACTGTGAAATAATATACGCAGATACGAGATATTGCACACTTTAAATATGGGCTGTAGTTGTATTACGTATACCCTCAGACAGCCGTGCAATAATCAACGACCTAAATGTGATATTGCATGGATTCATGTGTTACAAATCATTTATACCACGTTTTCCGAGTTAAACTGGTATATATATTACATGTAATTATTATATAAGAAGAGTGAAGATACCAAAGGGGCAGTGCCGGATTTACCTATAGGCTCGATAGGCTGAAGCCTAGGGCCTCAAAATTTAGGGGGCCTCCGGCCAAGGTGTATGATATTTTTAAACACTATTATTGGACTTGCACACTTATGCTGTCATAACGTACTGTACTTTCTAAACAACCCTTCAGTTTTTAATTTTCCTTGCACAGTTGCACTCCATTTCAGAATATTGCAGAATTTTAAACACCCCTCATCAGTCTCGCCTTTATTGAAACTGATTAGGTTTACACACTTCCATCTTCCTCCAGTCGTGAAGGTGGGGGAATGGGAGGAGCTTCACAAGTGCAATAGCCTAGGGCCTCTCTTTATTTAAATCCGCTGGCACTGCAAAGGGGTCATCAGAATCCGTGTATCGAAGAAGAACAGACGACACAACGGATCAAAAGAAAAAGGACAAACAACGATCTACAAAACATACACATAAAACTAAAGATCGAGTAACACGAACCCCGCTAAAAACCGGGGGTGAACACGTTTTTTTCCATGGATTGGCTAATGTTTACCGTTAAACACACAACTGATCATGACATGTAAGTAGGGGTTCTAGGGCGAGTGAGCCGCCATATTGAATTCTTTAAATCCCACATGTCAATAATTAAAACAATATAGATAGAAAATGAAGACATCGCCTATCTTTTAACTAAGTTCTTGTATTTCTAACGTCCAGTGTTGACATTATACGCTAACAAGTTTCATATGACGTCACGAGTTTTTATAACGTTTATGTGTCAAAAGTAATCGACAATATTTCGCGGCATTTTATTTTTTGAAATTTTTAGTCCATTCCTTAAGCCCAAATAGAAATATTTTTGTCTTGCATTAGAATAGAAATAACAGTATTGTATTTGAAGAGTTGACGGCATCAATTGGGGCCTTGACATGCACACGTCGCAAATGTTTAATGGCTCCGCTACGCATCGCCAAGTAAGACTACCATTTGCGAGCGTCAAATCCATAATTGACGCGTAGCTGAGGCTTAATAGTGTGCACGCCATAATTTTGAACGGGAGTGGGTCTGGGTCTGCCCCCCACCTGAATTTTTTTTTCGACGAGATGCAAAATGGTGCGATCTGGGGCCATTTCAGGGTTTCATATAACATAGAATCAAGCACAATTTTAATGACTGATAGACAAGAATTTCTTAAACTTGTTCAAAATCTGCCCTTCGTGTTAAAAATTTCGGTGAATATGCATCAATCCAAGGGAAGATAGACTGTCATTCTTCATAGTCGACCTAACATAAGTTTTCATACATCTCACTACACTCAATTACCTTTCAGCAGTCGCACTTGCTACTGGCATGATTAACAAAACACATAAAATTGTATCTGTAGAAGGATTGAGAACTGGATTTATTGAATTAAGTATGTTACAAAGGGGGTTAAGTCAACCTTTCCGTTTTGTAATGGCCATAGGGTTCGCCATCTGACAACTTCTTTCCAGAAACCCTCTAATGACAAATCAATGTCAGCCTGGTATGCCTCGTATATTGTAGCAATATGACTATCAGTTATTTTGTTTTACAGCACGGGGCAGTAGATGCTGTGCATAGAAGCGGTTTTCCGATTTAACGTAACGTTTGCTAGTCTATATATTAGTATACATAGTTACTAGTACATGTATGTCTTATTAGCGATATATTAATTATACTGATTTAATTACACTGTTAAAGTAGCAATAAAAATATTGTTTTTGTTTAAATGTTATTTCCCAATTATTTTTAAACTGCCGATGTGCACGCCATGGCGTGACAGCGTATATGCAGCTACACCTCTGAATTCTGCATATACAATAGGGTAATTTCTTAAATATACTGTAGGTTATTTACAGTGTATGAAAAGCAGTCATGAGTTCATTTTATTTTGTAATATCTCGGATCAATCTTACATGTAGTCTACTCATCTCAATGTCATCCTCCACATCACGCTAGAGCCCAATAAGAGCAACATAACGAGATCTAGAAGAGTACGTTCTTACAGCAAGAAATAAACTATTGCTTGGATGACTTGGTTCATTGTTGTGTGTTTGTGTGAAAAGGGGGGAGGGGGTAAGTAAGTTTACTGAATAAGTTCCTTAGTCTTCTATACATGTAATTACCTCTTCTACACATTTAATGACAACCAACTTGATGACTTTCTCTACTAGTATTAATATAACCAGACCACAACCAATGCCACACTGAAAACCAGAATGTCAAACAGTTTATTAAATCTAAAGCGAGTTAACGCCAAATATTTATTTTTTTTATTTCGCAAACCATTGTGTTATTTGGCAAAACCATTCCTTTACGATTGAAAAAAAAGCTAGTTCTCATCTTTAACGTTTGAAAAATAATAATTCATAACATTGTTTGTGACAGTATTTAAGTCAAAGAAAATTATTGCATTCATAAGAATGTATGTAAAACGCACACGGTTGCAAATATGCAGTAAGCAATCAATGGCCGAAGTCAACATTAGTTATTTAAGACACTTCAAATTTACATAAGATAATGATCATATTTCAAGTTGAAATGCCAAAATGATAAAATTTAATACCTAAGCATTTTCAATGTTTAATATCATGCTGAAATTAAATTAATTTTTTCAACCATCTCGAAAATGCGATTTGTGACTAACTAACTCCCCAACTAAACCCTCTCAGAAGGCAGTATCAGCATGTTGAAAATTTGAAGGCAAAGTAAGGTACACCAACGGCGACCAACCATCAGTGGTGTCTAAAAGCATGGGCACGATCGGCAGTTTCCCAGGGAGGAGAACACGAGCATAGGGGCCCAATGGTAATCTATGTACATTTTTTTGTATGTTGTGTACGGCATATGTTTGTATGTTTAAATACTGAGTTTGATGGAAGTACCAATACAATAAATATATGTTTGATTCTATCGACCATTTATATTTTTATTCCTGCGAGTGGTTGTGTATGTAGGGACCCCAGTGCACTGCTTTGACCGGGAGCCTATAATGATGTAAATACGGCCCTGCCAACCACACAATATATCAATCCTACCACAACCCCGTAAAAGAAGGCGACAATCCTGGATAAATCGATCATCAATGTGTCAAAACAGCATCTGAAAAAAAGTAACAATAAAATTGATTAAAAAAAAACCAATTGGCATAAGTTTTAGCATTTTTTAATTAAACTATACATACACTAATTGTCGAAAAGGGGGTCGCGTTTCGTACCGACCACCTTTTCTTTGAAAACCCAGAAGGACTATTAATTTCTAGATATTTGATTGAATTGTGACTGATAAAGTCGAGATGTTGGCTGAATATTAGGATGAAAGTATGACGTGAGAGATAGAGTACGTGATAATCAGTGGACAAAATGACAGACAGACGGATCCCTAAGCTATATCTCCCAACGGTTGTGCGATGGTAAATTACTTAACAATTTAAAAGTTTTACACCCAACAAACTCCTTCTGCAGCACAATGTTCCGAGTCATCTACTCGAAAACTCTATCTTTCTATTACAAGGTAAAGCATTTGTAAGAAAAATCTATTGTATGATAATTGCTGCTGAAGGCTTGACAAGGGTTGAAAATATTGACAAAGATTCAAAAAAAAATTCCATTTAAACATCATTTTTAATTTCTTAAAGGAGTGTCAAGTGTTTTAGCATAAACATGAAATATACTGTATTTATTTATTTTGTTTGTTTGTTTGTTTGAGATGTAGCGATTAGAAACAAGGGAATCGTCTGTTTGATATAGAGGAACAAATATGGAAAATTTGTATGTGAGACTTTGTGTATTAAATTCTATAAATATATTCTTAGTGATCATAATAAATCAGCAAATCAAGCTGTCTTATGAGAATTAGGTGTATATTTAAAGCGATTTTGTAATTGCTGATCATTTCATGTTGTAGAAGATGAAACCCATTTTATTTTCAAATGTCCTTGTACATCAAAAAGAAAGAAAAGCAATGTTATATATTGCATTTAGGAACTACAAAAAAATATATATTTTCTAGATAAAGATAATAAATTTATTTAGTTACTCTAATATAAAGATGGAGAGGTTTTCAAAAGTGTAGCAATATAAATTCAAACTTTACTTTTTGTTCCGAACGTTTCGAATGAACACATCCTGTCTCAGTAGCAGATTTTTATTGCAACATTTTAAGTTGTGATGCTGGTAGTTTATTGAAGAACCACCAATTACCAATTTTAAAGTCTATTTTGATAGAACTTGAACTGAAGTCTGAACCTATGATCGCGATCTGAGCATGACAAATCGTGTTACTCGATCTTTAGTTTTATATGTATGTTTTGTAGATCGTTGTATTGTCTGTCCTTCGATTTACGGATTCTAATTACCCCTTTGGTATCTGCAAGCTCTTCCTTGACAGCATATATTGATAAAATTTCCAACTCCCGTACCGGCCGTACTGTAGCGGAAACACAATTGGAATAATTCATTAATTGACAGAAAAGTATAGGTCTATATGTTATTGAGAGTTCATTAAAATTATGATCAAAATCTTTATAACCATCACTTTTTTATATAAATAACCGACATCCTTATTTACTAACTAGTGTGTACACAATTAGTCTTACCTCGCAACATATAGGCCTATATCTGCTCTTGTTTCTGTTAGTATACTGACAACCATGCGAGGACAACAACAATGACGTCATTATCAACATACGTATACTGTGACGTTTAATAAGAATATTTCGGCTATATCATGGCGACCAGTTTTAGTGGTGGAAGAAGCCGGAGTACCGGGAGAGAACCAACGACCATGGGCAAGCAACTGGTAAACTTTTCACTTGCGGCTGCGAGTCGAGTGTACCCTTTTTTGTAATTTACAAAGCCGGGCACGAACCCACGCCGTATTGGTGATAGGCTTGTTTGAGTTGTTAGGTGATCCAACTTCCTAACTCATTGAGCCACCCGGGCTCCAATAATTTATAAAAGCGGTGTCCTTGGGGTAAACGTTATTTTCCGTTATCGCGAGATTATTTCAAATAAGGAAAAAACGAAATGAGAAATGTAAACGCCATATATGACTAGCCAAAGGAAGTCGCCATCCATAAAAGTAAAATTGATGATAAAATTGATGATAACGAAAGAAAAATCTCTCTTCTGTCACAAACGCGTGAGCTAAATTTACCTTGAGAAAGGGATATGCTTAAATTAAAAAAATGACATGAGTCGTTTGTAGTACTATCTTTATTCCTGGTATGTTTCTTGACATAAATTTGTTTCACAAATGGTAGGAAAATTATGATTATTTGCAGTTAAGATATCGTCTAAGTATATGCAATTGTTTGAACTGAATTAATCAGTGAGTCATTGGAAGGTTATTTTTTTTTAATCTAATCATAATTTGAGATTCATAGCAGTATAAAACCAAATCAGCAATGAGGGGAGCACAATTCGTTCTCATTGGAATTCCAACAATTCTAAGAAATACTTTATTGCCAAAACGATGTTGTCTAGATTTTTTTTTGTTTGTTTGGTATCATGTCTTTACAAGTCCATTTGTAGTATTTATCTTTTATTATCACTATCCGCTTAAACAATAGTAATCACACCTTCATATAAAGAATGACCATTTTATTAAATATTGGTTATGGTTAGGGTCGTGGTGTTTAGCACCACATTTAACAACGTTTCGGTTATATCGTGACCGTCAGTGTTATTGGTGGAGGAAACCAGAGTACGCGGGCAAAACCACCGACCTAGCTGCCGCAAGTCACTGACAAACTTTTTCACATAATGTTGCATCGCCTGTGTGGGATTCGAACTCAGTTAGTGGTGATAGGTACTGATTGAATAGGTAGTCCTTCATGTACAGAAGGTGTTTAATGCCACTTTCAACAATATTTCAGTAAAATCGCGGCCGTCAGTCTTATTGGTGGGGAAAACCGCCGACCTTATTAAATATGAAATCAAATAATTATTTGGCTTGAATATGAAACAAAATAAATAATATACGTTTATTTTGGCCGATATGAAACATACATGACAACACATAGCAATCTACACTTTACATATACAAGACAGACAAGACACAAAAACAACAAAACTTTATAAAATCCGCCTTATATATTAAAAACAGTACAGATATAATACAATATGTATATGTTGTACATGCTGAAATTATAAGGGAGGGAGGGTAGGTGAATTTTGCGTCTAATCGCTCTAACAATTTCTAAATAATGACTACATTTACTACTCAGAGTCAGAGTGAGTAGATTTCACTAGAAATCATTCGGGTGGAAATAACGACCAAAGGGAAATAATCAAAAGAAAAAACTATTACTACCGCCGCATAATTAACGGCTTTTTAAGGAAACAACCTACCAATTATTATTATATTCTACACCGTTCTAGATTTTCTGACATTAGGCAGGAATTGATATTATCCATCTCAAACATCCCTGTAAATATTGCCATAAACTTACTCCTTTTTGGAACAAATGAATTGACGGACGAACAGAATACGTTAATTTTTGTTTCGATACAGAAATACATTATCAAAAGTAAAATATACCATGATCATATGGCTTACCATACTTTAGTGACGTACATCTCGCCTCAAAATTAATCATAAGTTATCACTTTTCCCTCCTTAGTATACATTATTAGTATTTCACATAATTTTATTCCACTCTATCAAATTATCATCTTCCCTGGCCAGGGTTCCTGTGTCCACATAGCGCGATACGTTCATGTCACGTTGTGTGGACTCAGTGACCTTGACTCGGGAGGATGTCTTATTATAAATTACAATGTACCAGCAATATTATTATATAAATATATTAATAGTTATAGATATATTTTATAAAGAGCATGCTATAAGTCATGATTATGCTATGTATGTTTATTTTAGGAGACAGATTTATAAAAGCAATAATTGCTTGTTTCTGAATCCTGTCTGTATTTACTATGTTTGATGTACTGTATATTGTGATTATTTTCTAAATAAATATTGCTTAAATCAAATAATATACGTTTATTTTGACCGACATGAACATATATAAATTAATACTTATCATATACTATATATAAAAAAAAAAAGAAAAAAAAAGTTAATTATTATATCTATGACAACACATAGCAATCTACACTTTACATATACAAGACAGACAAGACACAAAAACATTTAAATTGGCGGGCTACAAAACTTTATATAATCCGCCAAACAAGCACGCCAAACAAATACATTAATAAAATCAGTAAGGAAATTTTGAATTGATAAATATATTAAAATGAATTATAAATAGATACATAGTCCTATTAACGTGATAATGATTGAATCCAAGAAATGAGACACTTCCTTGAAAATTCAACTCCAAACATGAAGGATGAGACACTCCTTCAACTGTTAGAACTACACAGGGGCTGAATCGGACACTCCCCTGAAAGTAGACCCTTACATCAATAAATTAGGAATCCAAAGGATGAGTCACTCCCTTGAAAATTCCCAGAAACCTAATGAATTAAACACTTCCATAAAGGCTGATTACTATAATAGGTAAACAAAATACAAATAAATGAAATAACTAAAAATATGAAATATAATTACATAGGATTGATAGCATGTTGAAAACATCTACGAAGCTCATATTGTCCTGCTCCATTGAGATGAAGGCCACCATCTTTAATTGCATATAATGACCTTACTGGTAATTCTTTATTAAAAAGTCTTTTATATGATCGAATAAAATGTACATTATACTGAGAACATATTTTACATAATAACAAATTAATACTTTTACATTTAGGACCTGTGTAATTAAAATCAACTGGTCTGGGTAGTATAGATGAAATAAAATTTTAACCAAACTATCAGTACTTTTAATAAGAAGAATGAGCTCTCTAAAATCAGCAATAATTGTATCTGTAGTACTATTTACAACATCATTAGTGCCTAAATGTATTATAATGTGTGAATATAAAGACAAATTTATCTCTTTATTTTTGATCATGGTCTTCGTGGAATTAATTCTAGCTCGCCTAACTGCAATAAGCTCCATGTACCAAATGTCCTCCAAATATTTCCCGACTAGAACCCTTTTTGTTTCTCGAAGGGCCACTGAAATAAAATTAAATATAATTTGCCATATCTCTAGCAACTGAAATGTTGTCAGCTAAGGAGAATTCCAAATAAACTTTATAAGCGTCGCTCGCCCAATCTCCATGTAATTGTATTAATTCAGAAGGTATGTGCGAGCGGAAGTCAAATGTGGCTCCACCTCTCCTAAAACTGTGAGAGGAATATAACTCAGATACACGCCCGGTCTTATTAATGATGTATCTCAGTTTACTTAGAAATTGAGGATATCTAACAGGTACTAATCTGGAGTGTTTCCGAAGGACAAGGGCGGGTGAATCGTCTGGTGCTGGAATAACTTTACACATGCGGATATATGCATTAACAGGACAAAGAACGGAGCCAGGAATGTTAACTAATGGAATTTTTAATCTTCTCTCACCAGATTGAATGGTCTTAGTCCATTCAAAAGTTACTATAGCTACGCCCTTATTAATAAAAACTTTGCCTCTAGTTAACTGTTTCTTAGCATCAAAAGAATGCACGGAATCAGGAACTAAATTAGACTTTCTTGACATCAAAAAGAAGGCAAATAAAAAAATACACCAAAAACACAATCTGACGGATCAGATAAATCTAAAAACGTTACCATCTCCAATAAAATATCTGGAGTGATTGGTAAAGCACGTCTTGGAAAATGTTGTTTAGTTTTCACCAATCCTTTAATAAGAAGTTTATATACAAAATTTTCTAAATGTCGAAAAGGGTAGTCCAAATATATATGCAAAACTCTGACTCCAATGATGTCATTTCTGATGGAATCCACATATTTCAATGATCTACTGAGGAATTGAGCATAGCAACATATCGTAGACAAACTGACAGGAAAACAAGAAAGTTTAAAATAAGTGCAAAAGAGCAAAAAGGCTCTCCACTGGACTAACAAGTTTTTCTTTGTTTCTAAACCATAAGCAGCTCTAGTAGATTCTTTAACGTCTTTCTTTAACTGTGAAAGTTCAGACTGAAAGGTATTTAAATTTGAAAAATAAACCTTAATCACAATAGAATCACATTTTATAGATGTCACCGATCATGAATAAACTTTAAAAATAAGTCTTCTGCAATGTACTCATGTAAATTACAATCTACTGAAGTATAAAACTTGTCTTTGAATTCGTTTGATAAGTGTCATCTAGATAAAAAGTCAGCTATTCTATTTTCAGATCCAGCTAAATGTACAGCACGCATTTCAAATTCATGTATAGCTGCTATAAAACATAATTCCCATAAACAATTCTGCAAAAAGGAATTTCTAGACTTTCCTGTATTTATTACAGTAACTGACGTTTTATTGTCACACATAATTCGTATTCTTTTCCCTTTAAAGTATAGTGCCACATTTTTAGGCATACGATAATAGACAACAATTCAAGGCAGTTAACGTGTAATTTAGCATCCAAAATAAACTCTGGAAATACTGTATGAAAAAGGTTTCCCTTGAACGAACCACCACAACCAGTCAAGCAAGCATCACTGGAAAAAAAATTCATCAGATCTACACCATTCCTCACACATCATTGAAATTCCATTGTATAATGGCAAAAAGATAGCCACCACTTGATATCTTTCTGTACCAGAGTAGGAACACTAATGTTACTAGATTGGCCATGTACATCTCTGAGCCAATTTAATAATCTTGACATAAAAATTCGATCGGGTTTTACACAGGACGCTATGAAGTTTAATTTGCCAACCAAAGATTGAATCTCTTTTAATTTTGCAAATTTTTTATCAATTCAACAAAGCAAAATGCGATGTATATCTGTTAATTTGTCATCAGGAATCTCAAGAACTAACTTGTCTGTGTCACATATAATTCCTAAAAATTCCATCCTTGTTGATGGAGGAACAGCCTTATGGGACGATTCCTCTAACCCACAAGAGTCCAATAAATGTTTTAATTCATCAAATGCCTTTTTGGCCCTACTCAACACCCGCAAAGTCGTCTAAATAATTTACAATGTCAAAACCAAGTAGCCGGTACATGTAAGAAACTGCATTAGTCACCCGTTGACAAATATGGGCTGCAGAAGTTAGCCCCATTGACAGCACTCTGTCGAAGTATAAGTGTTCGTTCCATTTATAACCTACTAAATGTACATCATGTAAATCAATAAATAATTGTGGGTACCTATAAAGTGCGAAACGAAATAGAAACGAAACGAAACGAAACGAAACGAAACGAAACGAAACGAAATCAACGAAAACGAAACGAAACGAAACGAAACGAAACGAAATCAACAAAAACGAAACGAAATCAACGAAATGAAAACGAAATAAAACGAAACCAACGAAATCAACGAAAACAAAACGAAATACGATGCTAGACTACTTCCCACACATGTCTCAGTGTCTTTCACCAGGAGAGGACAGGATTTGATCACCATTGAACAAGAATACTATGCATTTATTCAGCGGGAGTCTGTCCTTTTCACTTAGTGGCTTCTTTTAAATTTGGGAACCATAAGAGCAACGTCAAGTCTGTTGAAAGGAGAGGAAATAAAATAACAGAAGTGCAGTAGTTAAAGTTCACTAATAAATATCCCCGTCCGAGCAAAATTTAAAAGTGTGTCGGAGAGACGAAAAAGTGTGACGACGGGAAGGACAAACGAACGAACGGACAGCAGAAGACCTATATACCCCAATCTTTTTTTGGCGGAGGTATACAAATCCTATCAAAAATTAACTTTAGAAATTTAAAAAAAATCTACATATCTTGTAAAAGTACCTTTTTTCCCTTTGATCCCTTTTCATATTAAAAAAACCCAAATCACCCCCCCTCCAAATTTTTTTCCGGTATTAATAAAATTTGATACGGCACATATTGTTATACCCCCCGCTATCCAGCGGGAGGGGGGTATATAGTATATGTCCGTTTGTCCGTGAGTGCTTCCCTCACTGCCTATGCAATTCCTCCTTAACAACTTGATGGAATTGAATGAATCTTACAGGAAATCTTTAATACCATATGGCAAGGTTCATTAATTTCATGAATTCTTTAGTATCAAATGGCATTGTGCACCTTCTATTTTTGTTTTCCCATTTTAACAGTTCTTGCTAAAATTTCTTCACTTTTGGACTTTGTCATTTAAGGCTATGTAATTGTCATACAAGGCTATACAATAGAGAGAGGATACTGTTGCGTTATCCATAACTCTTCCTAAACAACAGAATGGATTTCAATAAAACTTCCAGAGTTTCTTATGTTTAGTTTTTGCAAGCATTATTTTTTCCAGAAGTTCTTCTGTAAGGAGGGCGCTCACTGTACGTCCTGTTATGTTGCTGTTGGGTTTTTTTTTTAGTTCTTCAAAATAGAACAATAGGATTTGAAATAAAAAGTTTATAGTGTTGGGTCTTTTTGACCCCTGTATATCTCGGAAAGAACAACGGTAAGACATTACGCCAGATCTGTTGGCACACTACCGAATAAAGGTAATAACAATGGTACCGTACGCCAAGGCGCATTCAAAAGGGAAAGTCCACAAAAACAGACAAAACCGATAAGAAGCTCATGGGGATTAAACGTGACAAGTCGGGAAAATCCAGTAGTCAAATAGTGCCCAGAATCTGAAACTCAAGACCATCCTGTTTGGTTTCCGAATAGGCAAATTTATGTAGAATACAAACGAAAAACGTAATAAAATCAGACGAATAATGAACCCTCAATATCCCAATCTATGAACCCTAACCCTAACCCCTCATATCCCCCATTTTTTTCTATATGCCCACTCCAGAAACTTTATAATTCATAAATACTGACACACACACAAACACAAATAAAAATATGACATTTGAACTTCTGAAAGTTTGTCGGCAAGCAAACCCGGCTTGGATTGAGTTGCGGGTAATGTACGTGAGGAGTACTGTAACGGACAGACATGCAAGATGGGTTATAATTAATCAAAATTATTGTATTTAAAAAATCGAATTATTATTTTTTTTATTTCTTTATTTCGTTTTGTCTTTTATTTTTTTCCTTCCATTTTCTTCATATCAGTCTATTTCGTTTCCATTTCGTTTCGTTTCGTTTCGTTTTCGTTGATTTCGTTTCGTTTCGTTTCGTTTTCGTTGATTTCGTTTCGTTTCGTTTCGTTTCTATTTCGTTTCGCACTTTATAGGTACCCAAAAATTGTCGGTAGGCTCGACTTAAATCTCGTTTGAAAATGAGACAATTTCAACCCTGTTTCTTTATTAGATCGACCAGAACGTCCACATTAGGGTATTTTAAATTGACTTCTTCCCCCAAATAATTGTTTTTGCCAATAAATCCATTTAGTGCACCTCCTCCTCTAACGCTTAAGTCTAAAATAACCCTCCTATCCTCGGAGCCTTTCTTTGGAACACTGTTAAGAGGAGAAATTACAATTTCATGCGAAAACGGATTTGAATGAAATGAACCCAACACGGCTTTCTTAGATATCTTCTTTATCAAATATTTATCCATGTCAGCCGAGTTTTCAAGAGCCCCTTTGTGATTGTTAACATGTCTTCCGGTATACGTGGTTTCTGAATTTTCGTACCCTATAGGGAATCCATATTCTAACAATGTGCATATATCTGCATCCTCATAATCTGATAGCATAAATTAGAAAAATTCAATGCTTAAATGTGATAAAACTGGAATTTTACATTCCTGAAAAGTATATTTTTCCGATCTTAGAATTGCCTTGTGATCAGCTACCATTTTATCTAAATAGTGAAACCAGTTGACGTCCAAATCTCTTACTTCATCACAAACTCTGCAATTTGGCACATTAGAACTATCTAAAACTCCGGTACTTAAATTTAAATGTTTAAGCTCATCTTCAACAAGATATGGGAGAATCTGGCCAGAATTTTTAAAATGTGAAATATTAGCATCGGAAGTAGTCAAAGAAATTGTTTTATTTTTAGACAAGTCTTTTAAATACTCAGGATAAAATATTTCCGCATCAGGATTCAACGGAGAAAATGGTTTTTTCTAGTCATCCCGACCTTGGGAAATTTGGACAGGAATTTGAGCATTCAGGATGATTTAATTTGTTTTTGTCTTTCTTCCAACATACAGCACACATGTGTTGAACTGATCTTTGCTGACCTTTGATAAAGGTATTGTGTACCCCTTTGTGAGTACATCGATTTCTGTTGTACAAAGTACAGAACCAAACCTCATCATCTTTATTTTCTGTTAACTTGAAAGTCGTACTTCAGACTTCGTTTGCACATACTGTGTTAAAATGGGGACTTCAATAGAAGATGTATCATCTTCCCATACCTTCTGGCCCAATTCGATTTTTCGTAACCAAGCCGAGTAAAAGGATAACAGCCCTTTACAAGAATAAATATTGCTATAATAAGTGATCTTTTTTAGAAGATTTAGCCGTTCGACTTTTTCTTTTTCTGATATATACCTTTACTTGTAATAATCTCCAACTCTCCAGCTGTGAAGAGCGTAATGTCTAAATCTTTGAAAGAAACAGAATCATTTACAAATTCATATTGTAGAGCAGATTGTGGCCAGAGTAACTGAGTTTTAACTTTATCTGATACTTTTGTTCTTATACCTGATTTTGTTTTCTTCTTCTTTTTCTTAGATTTTCCACCTTCGCCCTCTGAACTAGAATCAGAGTTATCTGAAACCTTAATGTTTCCCTCTTTCTTTTTGCTGTATTTAGTTGAGTCCGACTCATCACTCGAAGAAGAGGAATCGGTTTCCTTAACCTTATCTATTAGCCCTAATTTTGATAATTTCTTATCCACTAACTCGTTAAGATATTCAAACTGTCTCAATTCTGTAAGTGAAAGTTCTTTATCTGATGGTGAGGACCATTTACCTTTTATAACTTTACTAGCCTGTGACTTCTTAGATTTTATAACTTTACTAGCCTCTCACTTCTTAGATTTTATAACTGTACTAGCCTCTGACTTCTTAGATTTTATAACTGTACTAGCCTCTGACTTCTTAGATGGTATAACTTTACTAGCCTCTGACTTCTTAGATGGTATAACTTTACTAGCCTCTGACTTCTTAGATGGTATAACTTTACTAGCCTCTGACTTCTTAGATTTTATAACTTTACTAGCCTCTTACTTCTTAGATTTTAATTTCTCACCTTTTTCTTTCTGTAGATTACTTTGCTTTTCGATTAGTTCTTCTCTTAGTCTCTGCTTTTCATTCTCTAATCTTTGCTTCTTTATATCTGCATCCGTGGATTTTAAGGCTGCCTTCAGTTGACACAGCTCTTCGTCTTCACTCTCCTCCTCATTGAAGGAACGATCCAGATTAATCGCGGTATCTAATTTCTTCCCTGCACTGCTCGGAGCTGCTTTCGTTTTTTCTGCTTTCACCTCTTTTTAAGTTTCTTTAGTATTCGACCCAACAACCGGCGAATCTGGGAACCCATAATCAGATAAACTTCTGTAATTATGTCCAGGAACATCTCTACGAGGTCTATCTGCCGACATCTCGATTCAATAAGTATATCAAACAAGTCGAAACATTTGCGTCTCTAAGGTTGAATTTTTGCGTCTAATCGCTCTAACAATTTCTAAATAATGACTATATTTACTACTCAGAGTCAGAGTGAGTAGATTTCACTAGAAATCATTGAGGTGGAAATAACGGCCAAAGGGAAATAATCAAAAGAAAAAACTATTACTACTGCTTAAGGAAAAAACCTACCCATTGTTGAATTTTCGTGGTAGTGTGGTATACAAGGTAGAACATATGTTTATGTTATTTAGTTATTTGACAATATTAGTTTTGTGGACCTACAAGTTGTATTTTCCGTTACTGTGATATTGAACATATTTCTTTTATTTAATATAATAATGAGATTGGCTCCTGTCCAACTTACAATGATCTTATATATACTACACTACTATAAATAAACGTTAGAGAAATCCGAAGGGGCAATCACGTATGGACAATCCAGAGAAACAAGCAACATTGGGAATACAAGACACAAGACGAAAACAAGCACAAGTTTAAGCACAAGTCAATCATATGTGTTGGACACCACTATGCGCAAACAAAACACAAATAACGTAAATAAGACATCAGCCCTCCTACAAGCAACTGGAGGTAAAGACGAACCTACATCGTTTTTATGCGGAACTCGAAGCGGACATCACAACGCGGAATTCAGAGCGTAAATACATTTGATAGAATACAAATTTGGACATCAATATATGCAGACATACACAAAAATCACAATAAGACACGAGCCCTCCTACAAACAACTGGAGGTAAAGACAAACCGAATAAACTACGTACTTTTTTGCTCTTGTAAATAAAAAGATTATCAAAATGGGAAATTACTTGACTTCAGGATATTTTTTTAATATACAATGTAGTTTTATATGAAAGATATAGGGAACATCGGGAAGTTTCTAATACTTGTGATACTGATTGTATAGTCATACAACCTAGACTATAGTATTTAACTGTAAACAGGTTAATTCTCCACACATACATGTATTACAGTGAAGCAGGGGCGGATCCAGGATTTCAAGTTAGGGGGGGCGCACTTAAAAAAATTGCGCCGAGCGGAGGGAGGTGCGAAAATTTTTGAGGTATTTCGTATGAAAAATCATGATTTTACGCCAAAAAATCATATTTTTTCCAATTTTAGGGGGGGGGGGGCACGCGCCGGGTGCGCCCCCCGCTGGATCCGACCCTGTGAAGGATCCCCTCCTGTCTACGAATGGGTTTATAAACTACATGTATTTAAAAATAACTTATCATTTAAAATAACAGGAAAAGTATCAATAACTTTAAAACTAATTTTAGATAAAAAACATGCCCTGGATCATTTGTATAAAACAAATAAATTCATACATCGTACTTTGCTAAACAATTTAATTAACGACTTATGTCAATGAAGGAACCCCTCGTTTCTATTCACAGGTTCATAAACTATGCATACCAATCGAGTATTTAAATATAAACATTATAAGGGACAAGTGTACCTGTGAAGTATTAGGGTATTATACAAACTTGATTAATATTTATTGAATAAATTCGAAAAATCCCCTTTTAATTCATAAAATTAAAGTTCGTCACTAGTTAACATAATACAATTACTGTTCAAATGTTACTCAGAACTATATGACAATTTCTTTTTCAATAATCTGTTTCTGGACGTTATATTCTATATATATACGATTTCTGTCGTCAGAATGCATATATGTATATATATATATATATATATATACGTCTGAAAATTAAACCAAACAGTGTTAGAATTAGATTTTAGAGCTGTCAAATTTTTGTTCTTCCCTCGACGGGATTCGAACCCACACCATTGTTACACTGCAGCACCATTCGCTTAGCCTTACGTCCAGCGCCCTAGACCACTCGACTACATCCACTCCCTAAAAAAGGAGCTTCAATAGTCGTAGTGTTACCTTGTCTCGTAAGGCAAATATATATATATATATATACCCATATAACGTTAGTACTTGGAAAGTGAGAACAGTTAGAAGATACGAAATCCAAAATGTCGACAGACAAAGCTACCTCTGATGTTAGTAAGGATATATCAGCCATATTCAAATCTCCGGAACGTAAGTAGATTAAATAGGATTAGTTGATGATAGAATACTAATCATTATAATCCCCGAACGGGGATACTACGGAGAATAAAAAATAAAATCTAGTTTCTCCACTGCGGAGTTCATTCTCCGCAAATAAGGGGATATGGTGTTTAACGCCACTTTGAGCAATATTTTAGTTATATCGTGGAGGTTAGTTTTATTGGTGAAGGAAGCCGGCAAATCCAAATACCAACGATCACGGCCACGACGATCTCTCCGCGAATAAAATGTTGTTCTGTATGTTATAAATGTGATCACGTGATGATAGCTGTATATCTGAAATACTGATCGCATGGCGATAAGCAATAAATTAAGTAACATATTAATTAGTAATAAATCTAAGGTTCTTCCCTCAGACATCAGTCACCTAAACTGAGTTTGACTATGCTGTTTAGGCCCTTGCTGTACTTGTTCCAAAAGACTTTTGATTTATTTGACTTTCCAATCTTTTGATCACGTGTGTACCGCATGAAGATTATTCCAGAAACGCATCGTGCACACTAAATGTTTTATAGACTACTTTTATATTAGTTATTATTAAATGTAACTATCTAATCCAGTATCATATTTTTTTATAGAAATTAAAACAAGACATAAGAGTGCTGTCCGCTTTCCACAATCCACCTGTTGGTGTAAAGATGGTCATGGATGCTGTTTGTGTATTACTTGGTATTGCGCCATCTTGGAAAGCTTCTAGGAAATTACTTGGTGATTGTAACACTTTAACACAGAAACTGATGACGTATGACAAGGACAATGTAGATGTAAGTCTATTTATTTGTATCATTCATTTGTTCTATTTGAGCCGTCAAATTGCATTGGCCGGATCATTTTTTGTTATATTTGATCACTGACCAAGATATAATTTGTTCTGGTTCCTGATTCATGTTGAGCGACGGTAAGAAAAGGTAGCAGTATAAGCGCAAACTTCAGAGCCGTTAAATACCCCGAGTGATGTCAAGTTTGGTGATATTGATGCATCTATCCAACTGACCTAGAAATAAAGGATACTACAGATACAGTTAGGTCTGCTTCATACCTTTACCTAAACCTCGAAAATGACAGTGAGGGCCGGTTAAGAACGAAACTTTACGACCGAAGAGATAATTTCAATTTTCCCATTGTGAACTTTCCATTGATATGTAGCAACATTCCAGAAGCATCTGCACATGGAGTACCTCTCAGTTGATCCAATATTCCAGAGCTTGTGGTTTCTATCAGGATTTCTGTCTTAAAGGATTACTACTAAACCAATGGTTCCTATTGGTTAAGTTGAAATAATCACTTCGAAAGTTTTACGGTCGCAACCACGACTTGGTTAACCGTTACGGAATATCCGTGTCACAAATGAACACGGATATGTTCAGCTTGTCGTAATCACCCGGTCCTTTCCTCATTCATGCTTTATCACCGGGTTTGTAACTAGAATAACACGACGGATACCACTAGTGGAGTAGAAACTGCCTACCCTTCCGGACTACCTCATTGCACCACCGGTTTTTAGTGGGATTCGTGTTGCTCGATCTTTAGTTTTCTGCATAGTGTTCTGTAGATCGTTGTTTGTCCTTTTATTTTGGCCACTGTATTGTCTGTCAGTCGATTTACAGATTCTGATTATCCCTTTGGTATCTTCAAACTCTTCTCACAGAGGACACCATCACAAACGACCAGAACTACGGTTGTTTCTGATCTTTTTAGACAATTTGGCAGTTTGACAATCACATTCACAGGCAAATGAAACTTCCTGCATATATCATTTTAAAGCAACAAGAGCATGCATAAAGAAGAGTAAACAAGAATGGCTAGTAATAACTCAGATATGAAGACACCACAAACTGGACAAAAATCCGAAATAAGAACAACTCCTTTAAAATACACAAGAGAGAGATGGAATGTTCCGAATGATAATAACCCCATTCCTTTCGGGACGTCTGTCGTTATGTGCATTTTCTTTACTCAATTCATGTTATCAACAATTGTAAGTTTATTTACTGTTAAATTATTCTGTTTCATCTTCATGTTATATACATTGTATTCTGATAATTTTAATAGCAATAATGCATTTATTATTTTGTGTTTGCAGCCAATAGCAATTGCTAAAATCCGCAAAGATTTTTTAGCTGATCCTATCTTCGATATGAACCATATGAGGAATGTATCCGCGGCCACAGAAAAGCTATGTGAATGGGTGATGGCCATTGAAGAATATGACAGAATGGTAAAAGGATCTGGTGGAACAGTAGAAGAATCTAAATAAACAATTCATTTTATACTGACATGGTTGTATATGTAATTATTCAATCATTCTATTTCTAATACATCACTGATCGAAATGACTAGTCATAAATCGTTCAACATGTGCAATTATAGTGATTTCTTTATTGTATGAATAATTATTTTTCAAAATTTCTACCCATTTACACATAAGACAATCACTATATAAACTGCATATTTTGTTAGTAATTACTCTGTAGATACATTTGTTAGCATTTTTATTCTATATGATTGTGCAATAAATAAATATATATTGACTTTTGATAGTGTGTATGTTTAGATATGATGGGTTATATGTAACCTCTGTATCAATAAAATCCAATAAAATGTACATTTAAATGTATTATCTTCCTAATTAAGAACAGACAATACAATGACCACAAAAAAGTGACAGAAAGACAATCAGTGGTCGACAAAACACTACACAGAAAACTGAAAATTGAGCGCCGAGGAACCCCAATAAAAAGTAGGATATTTTCGTGAACGGTTCCTTCTCCACTAGTAGCACCAGTCATGCTACTGTTGTTACAAATCCTGTGATACCGAGAAACGAGGCATATGACTGCTGATTGTCACAAACGGGACATAGTCGTGAACATTTGTGATGCAGATATGCCGTAAACGTACTTCAACTTAACCATTAGGAACCTTAGTTTCAGTAGCTTCCTTGTTAGCAGGAACCCTTATCAAGGTACAAACAGGTGCTTCTGATATGTCGTGTAAAACCCAGAAGTTTAAATCTACTACTATCTAGTATTATGATTCAAAGTTTTTGGATAATGTGTTTCTCGTAACATCTTACATCGAATCCTATGACAAGTATGTTGTTGTTCATGCAGACAATTCCCCTAACAATTTTGACAACATTTTGGAAAGATGATTCTGGACAATGTGTTCTTTGGAATTTCAACCAACAATGAAGAACTGGATCTTTCATCACTCCAATGTATTTCTAACTTGCACAAGTGTCCTTGCACACACGTGAGTCTGTCAAATGTTTCATGAAACCTCTTCCCCAATTACATGTATTAACATCTATTCTGTCTGCGTTCAAAACCGGGCTCCCGAAATACTGTGACAATGGATACTCAAGAGAAAAAAAAACCAATTCCACTGTATCAAAAGCTTTCGCAAAATCCAGGAATACTAATACACAATGAATGTCATCCTTATTAGATTAGTGCATTCCCCAATAAATTAATTTTAGAGTCACATGTCATTTTATACGTGTTTTAATTGGTTTAAAAAGTTGAAGTTATTTGTCAATGTACGGAATCGAAAAATAGACGTCGTTCTCAAGGCGTCGCGTCATCAGGTGATTTTTTTAAATGAGGCACCTTTGGGGTTATTTAAATTTATTTCCGATTATTTGCCTTATTTTGAAAAAATAAATATATTTTTCAATATCATAACAAACAAAGTTTGGATTAATTTATAATGATTGATCGAAATTATTTGTTCGATTCATTCGAAATAACCTCAATCAGGTTGTGCACGCCTTTGCGCGGGTTATGCAAGGGTGTGTACAACCTGAATGAGGTTATTTCTTCATGAACCGAACAAAAATTGCGATCAATCCTTAAATATTTCTACTCATAACCATTTAATGATTGACTTATCAATCCTACCAAAACATACATTTCAATGTATCTGAAATAGAGTCTGTACATATTTTCCGATTTACATTTAAGGTGCCACTATAATAGCAGGAACTACTAACCCTTCCGGAGCACTTGAGATCACCCCTTTGTATTCGCACCACAGGATATTTAGTTTTCTCTGAAGTATTTTGTTATTTAGTTAAGATATCGTCTAAGTATATGCAATTGTTTGAAATGAATTCATCAGTGAGTCATTGGAAGGGATTTTTTTTTAATCATAATTATTTGAGATTCATAGCAGTATAAAACCAAATCAGCAATGAGGGGAGCACAATTCGTTCTCATTGGAATTCCAACAATTTTAAGAAATACTTTATTGTCAAAAAGGAAAAAAAATGTTGTCTAGAAAAATATTAATAGCATCTATCATTTCTTCACAAGTCCATTGTAGTATTTATCTTTTATGATCACTATCCGCTACAACAATAGTAATCACACCTTCGTATACAGAATGCCATTTTTATTAAATATTGGTTATGATTAGGGTAATGGTGTTTACCGCCACTGTAAACAATATTTCAGTTATTTCATGGCGGTCAGTTTTATTGGTGGAGGAAATCAGAGTAGAAACCCGTAGAAAACCACCGACCTTATTAAATATGAAATCTTTCCGTAGTTGAATTTTCGTGGTAGGGTGGTATACAATTTATAGTTGTATGGTGTTTACCGTCACTTTCAACAATATTTCAGTTATATCGTGGTAGGTGGTATACAAGGTAGAACCTATGTTTATGTTATTTAGTTATTTGATAATATTAGTTTTGTGGACCTACAAATTGAATTTTACTTTACTATGATATTGAATTTTTTTTCTTTTGTTTAATGAAATAATGAATTTGTCTCCTGTCCAACTTACTGTGATCTTGTATATACTACATTACTATAAACTACATACTTTTTTTTTGCTTTTGTAAATATTTTTTTTTATCAAACTCAGACATGGCTTGACTTCGGCATATATATTTTTTAAATGTAGTTTTATACGAAAGACATAGGAAAAATTGGAAGGTTTCGAATACTTTTGATCATGAATGTAGAGTCATAAAACTTTAACAATAGTATTTAAACTGTAAACAGGTTAATTCTCCACACATACATGTATTACAGTGAAGGATCCCCTCTCTTCTACGCACGGGTTCATAAACTATGTAAAATAACTGATCATTTAAATATATTACAGGAAAAGTATCAATAATTTTAAAACTTATTTTAGACCATTATAAATAGATCAATAACAATGCACTGAATAATAAGACAAACCTTTAAATCCATACATCTTAGTTTGTTAAACAATTTAATTAGCGATATATGTCAATGAAGGTTCCCTCGTTTCTACCCACAGGTTTATGCACTATGTATACCAATGGATTATTTAAATATAAACATTATAAGTCACAAAGTGTACATGTGAAGTATTAGTGTATTATACAAACTTGATTAATATTTATTGAATGAACTCGAAAAATCCCCTTTTAATTCATAAAATTAAAGTTCGTCATTAGTTAACATAATACAATTACTGTTCAAATGTTATTCATAACAATATGACAATTTTTTCCCCCAATAATCTGTTTCTGGACGATATATTCTATATATAATCTCTGACGTATTCTGTCCTCAGAATGCATATATATGTATATATTTAACCATAAAGTACTTGGAAAGTGAGAAGAGATTGAAGATATGAAATCTAAAATGTCGACAGACAAAGTTACCTCTGATGTTAGTAAAGATATATCAGCCATCTTTAAATCTCCAAAAGTAAGTAGAGTAAATAGGATTACTTTCTAATCACTACAACCCACAGCGAGGGAACTACGGAGTATAAAAAATAAAATCTAATATCTCCACTACTGAGTACATTCTCCGCAAATGAGAGGGGTATGGTGTTTAACGCCACTTTCAAAGACTTTTGATTTATTTGACTTTCCAATCTTTTGATCACGAGTGTATCTCATGAAGATATTCCAGAAACGCGTCGTGCACACTAAATTCAATATAGACTACTTTTATATTAGTTCCTATAAAATGTAACAATTTAATCCAGTATCATATATTTTTAATAGGCATTGAAACAAGACATAAGAGTGCTGTCAGCTTTCCACACTCCATCTGTTGGTGTAAAGATGATCATGGATGCTGTTTGTGTATTACTTGGTATTGCGCCATCTTGGAAAGCTTCTAAGAAATTACTTGCTGATTGCAACAGTTTAACACAGAAACTGATGACGTATGACAAGGACAATGTAGATGTAAGTCTATTTATTTATATCATGCATTTGTTCTATTTGAGCCGTAAAATCGGATTGACTGGATAATTTTTGTTATATACGGTCACTTAAAAAGATATAGTTTTTCTGGTACCTGATTCATGTTGAGCCACGGTAAGAAAAGGTAACAGTATTAGCGCGAACTTCACAGCTGCTAAATACCCCGGGTAATTTCAAGTGTGGTGATTGTGTTGATCGCATATATCCCATTGACCTTGAAATAAAGAATACTTCAGATATAGCTAGGTCTATTTCATACTTGACTCGAAATTGACAGTAAAGGCCGGTTAAGAACGAATCTTTACGACCAAAGAGATAATTTCAATTTCCCCATTGTGTACTTTCCATTTATATGTAGCAACATTCCAAGAGCATCTGCATATGGAGTACCTCGCAGTTGATCCAATATTCCAGAGCTCATGGTTTCTATAGGGATTTCCTTGTTAGAGGGTTACTACTAAACCAAGGGTTCCTATTAGTTAAGTCGAAATAATCATTTCGGCAGTTTTACGGTCGTAACCATGACTTAGTTAACCCTTACAGAATATCTGTCACAAATGACCACGGAAATGTTCCACTTGTCGTAATCACCCGGTCCTTTCCTCATTCATGCTATATCACCGGGTTTGTAACTAGAATAACACGACGGATACCACTAGTGGAGCAGAAACGGCTTACCCTTCTGGAGCACCTGATTTCACCACCGTTTCTTTTTTGGTGAAATTTTGGTTGCTCGATCTTTAGTTTTCTGTGTAGTGTTTCTATTGATCGTTGTTTGTCCCTTTGTCCTTTTATTTTGGCCACTGTGTTGTCTGTCCTTCGATTTACGGATTCTGATTATCCCTTTGGTATCTCCAAACTCTTCTCACAGAGGACACCATCAACAACGACCAGAACTACGGTTGTTTCTGATCTTTTTAGACAATTTGGCAGTTGTTTTAGATTTTTTGACAGTGCAGGATAAGTACAATATACGTAAATTGTCAGCAAATATAAAATTCCTTTGCACTCGATACGAAACAGAACAGAAAAGCTCGTCAAATGTAAATATGTTCAAGGGACAGTCACAGACAAATGGAACTCCCTACATGTATCATTTTAAAGCAACAAAAACATGCATAAAGAAGAGTAAACAAGAATGAGTAGTAATAACTCAGACATGCATAAAGAAGAGTAAACAAGAATGGGTAGTAATAACTCAGACACGAAGACACCACAAACTTCATGTTATATACATTGGTATTCTAATAATTTTAGTAGCAATAATGCATTTATTATTTTGTGTTTGCAGCCAATAGCAATTGCTAAAATCCGGAAAGATTTTTTAACTGATCCTATCTTCGATATGAACCATATGAGGAATGCATCCGCTGCCACAGAAAAGCTATGCGAATGGGTGATGGCCATTGAAGCATATGATAGAATGGTAAAAGGATCTGGTGGAACAGTGGAGGAATCTAAATAAACAATTCATTTTATACTGACATGGTTGTATATGTAACTATTCAATCATTCCATTTCTAATACATCATTGGTCAGAATTACTAGTCAGAAATCGTTCAACATGTGCAATTATAGTGTTTTCTTAATTGTTTGAATACGTTTTTCTCCAAAATTTCTACCCATATGAAAAGCATTATAGAAACTGTATATTTTGTTAGTATTACTCTGTATGTAGATTTGCTAACATTTTTATTTTATATGATTGTGAAATAAATATATTTGATTATGATGGGTTAATTCTAACCTCTGTATCAAGATTGGACAAAGCGGTAAAATGTACATTTATATTTATTATCTCCCGAATTAAGAAGAACAGACACTACAATGACCATAAGAGTGAGTGAGTGAGTGAGCAATTTTTCAGCTATATCTACCCATATTTTCCAATTTACATTTAATGTGCCACTATAATAGTAGGAACTTCTAATACCCTTCCGGAGCACTTGAGATCACCTCATTGTAATCGTGTTCGTGCCCTCGATATTTAGTTTTCTGTGCAGTATTTTGTTTACCATTGTTTGACTTTTTATCCTTTTCCGTTCGATTGTTTCATTGTTTATCATTCATCAGATGATGGGTTCTGATTACCCCATTGGTATCCTCAAACGTTTCTTAGAAGGGTTATTGGTCTTTAGTTTTTAAGGAGTATGTATTTCTCTCCTTGTTTTGTATACAGTTTATTATTACTTGTCGTTAGCTTATGAGACTTATCTTTACTTACAACAATATATCAATATCTACAAATTTTACTAAAGAAACAATATCCCTTTGGTATCTTCAAACTCTTCTGACATAATCTTCAACTTGTTGAAGGCGGTCAGTATTTGAAAGAAGTAGAAGTAGAAGACAATTCATCCGTGTATATAATACTAAGTAAATAAAAAGTGTCAGTTGTCTAATAGATATGTGGGGAACATGTAGACAAACACATACATATACCGTTTTCAAAAATTCATTGAAGATATTCGCTTTGGAGATCTTACATATAAATACAGTTATACATGCACACCTCTGATCAAACAGTGCATATTCCATCTATGTTTCTATGGCGATGCAAATAACAAAGCTAAAAAGTGCAAATCGGACACAGCTAAAATTGTAAAATCCTTCTAATATCTTATTCGTTAAAGGGTACAGTTTAGCAAATCTTTGAGGCAGGTTTTCTTTTCTTAAATATGGAAAATCTGTCGGTTAAGCTGGTACATGTAGGTCCTACTAGCAATACACTCTGCCGGTTAAACTGGTACATGTAGATCCTACTAGCAATACAATCTGCCGGTTAAACTGGTACATGTAAGTCCTGCTAGCAATAAAATCTTGCGGTTAAACTGGTACATGTAGGTCCTGCTAGCAATAAAATCTGGCGGTTAAACTGGTACATGTAGGTCCTACTAGCAATACATTCTGCCGGTTAAACTGGTACCTGTAGGTCCTACTAGCAATAAAATCACTTTCCCTTTGTAAGATTGTTCGGAGTTCGGTAATTTTATTATTACCCTTATTAAACTGGTACATATAGGTCCTACTAGCAATAAAATCTGCCGGTTAAACCGGTACATGTAGGTCCTACTAGCAATACAATCTGCCGGTTAAACTAGTGCATTTAGGTCCTGCTAGCAATAAAATCTGGCGGTTAAACTGGTACATGTAGGTCGTACTAGCAATACATTCTGCCGGTTAAACTGGTACCTGTAGGTCCTACTAGCAATACAATCTGCCGGTTAAACTGGTACATGTAGGTCCTACTAGCAATACAATCTGCCGGTTAAACTGGTACATGTAGGTCGTACTAGCAACACAATATGCCGGTTAAACTGGTACATATAGGTCCTACGAGCAATACAATCTGCCGGTTAAACTGGTACCTGTAGGTCCTACTAGCAATAAAATCTGCCGGTTAAACTGGTACATGTAGGTCGTACTAGCAACAAAATATGCCGGTTAAACTGGTACATGTAGGTCCTACGAGCAATACAATCTGCCGGTTAAACTGGTACCTGTAAGTCCTACTAGCAATAATATCTGCCGGTTAAACTGGTACATGTAGGTCCTAATAGCAATACAATCTGCCGGTTAAACTGGTACATGTAGGTCGTACTAGCAATAAAATATGCCGGTTAAACTGGTACTTGTAGGTCCTACGAGCAATAAAATCTGCCGGTTAAACTGGTACCTGTAGGTCCTACTAGCAATAAAATCTGCCGGTTAAACTGGTACATGTAGGTCCTACTAGCAATAAAATCTGCCGGTTAAACTGGTACATGTAGGTCGTACTAGCAATAACATATGCCGGTTAAACTGGTACATGTAGGTCCTACGAGCAATAAAATCTGCCGGTTAAACTGATACCTGTAGGTCCTACTAGCAATAAAATCTGCTGGTTAAGCTGGTACCTGTAGGTCCTACTTGCAATACAATCTGCCGGTTAAACTGGTACATGTAGGTCATACTAGCAATAAAATATGCCGGTTAAACTGGTACCTGTAGGTCCTACTAGCAATAAAATCTGCCGGTTAAACTGGTACATGTAGGTCCTACTAGCAATAAAATCTGCCGGTTAAACTGGTACATGTAGGTCCTACTAGCAATACATTCTGCCGGTTAAACTGGTACATGTAGGTCGTACTAGCAATAAAATATGCCGGTTAAACTGGTACATATAGGTCCTACTAGCAATACAATCTGCCGGTTAAACTGGTACATGTTGGTCCTACTAACAATACAATCTGCCGGTTAAACTGGTACATGTAGGTCCTACTAGCAATACAATCTGCCGGTTAAACTGGTACATGTAGGTCCTACGAGCAATAAAATCTGCCGGTTAAACTGGTACATGTAGGTCCTACTAGCAATACATTCTGCCGGTTAAACTGGTACACATAGGTCCTACTAGCAATGCATTCTGCCGGTTAAACTGGTACATGTAGGTCCTACTAGCAATACATTCTGCCGGTTAAACTGGTACATGTAGGTCCTACTAGCAATACATTCTGCCGGTTAAACTGGTACCTGTAGGTCCTACTAGCAATAAAATGGAAAACACAAAAATATCACGTTGTCGGATCAGTTCCAAATTCTAATATAAAAATCTTAGAAAGAGGCTAAATCAACACCCACCCCTAGCACACAAACACATGACCACTCACTTGTCTTGCTTGGTACAGGTACTTGAAGTGCCGGGGTTAAACTAGTTACATTGGACTTAACCCCCCCCCCCCCCCCCCCCCCCCCCCAACTCTCACATATAACCGGGTGAACAGCGTTATTATGAAGAATGCTATAATCTTGAACATTATACATACATATTTGATCTTCATGACACTGAAGTTGTCATATGTATAATATTATTAGTTCTATTAAAGAGAACTGATTATTTCAACTATTATCTAAATATTAGATAGTATACAAGACCATTGTTAGACATAATAGTGAAACAATAGTCAACTGTCAACCAACATCTAAATGCCGATACAATCTTTCGTGATCTGTACGTAACTTTCAGGACATGTTTCAACAAGGTGTTGATATCTTCCGAAAAACTAATTGAAAGGCGAGATGAGACGATTCTTTAAAAATCCTTTATTTCATAGTTTAGCACGCAGAATATGGTGACGTTGTAAACAAGTCTGAATACAAACTATCTTATGAGTTATGAAATATAAACTCCATTCGCGGGAGCTGTTGGTATATTACTATCTAGGCGTGGAAAATTTACAATAGCAAAGTTGAAGTTTCTTTTGTCATAATCACAGTAAGAAAGTTCTCCATTGGTGTCAAATGTGAGGTAAATGAGGAAGAGGAAGCTGTTTCTGTTGTTTCCTTTATCTCAATTTTTTGGGGTATATTAATGGAATCCAGTTAGGAAAGTGGGGATTATTTATTGACAGAATATCATCAATATACACGAAAGTGAGATTAGGGGATTTAGCTTCAGTAATTTTTTGTCTTTGATAATTTGTTTTGTATAAACTCTGCCTCATAGGAGTATAGGGAAAGATCGACAAGTATGTTGTCGATAAGGATCTCCAACATACTGATGACTTCCAGTTTTGGTCTTTCGCTTCGTGCTTGACAGAATAAATTAATTCGTTGCCTAAAATTATAAACTTGCAACGTTGACTACCATTTCAAAGTAAAATGCGTTGTGAATAATTTCTTTTAAAAAGAGTTTGAAGATACCAAAGGGGTAATCAGAATCCTTTAAACATGTTTTTAAATTTTCATTAATGTTAGTGGGAAGTGTAAGATAATAAACGTTAGAGAATACCGAAGGTCAATCAAGAAAAACTGGCAGCAAAAGTCAAATGTTTGGATTGATGAACATTTAAGTCAGTACATTTATATTCCATTTTATATTTTATTATTATTTTATGTTCAATATCTGATTCCAACAAACTGGTGACCTGCTTACTCTGGTCTCACATGAAGACACTTACTGATTTCAACAAACTGGTGACCTGTTTACTCTGGTCTCCCATGAAAACACTTACTGATTTCAACAAACTGCTTACCTGTTTACTCTGGTCTCACATGAAGACACTTACTGATTTCAACAAACTGGTGACCTGTTTACTCTGGTCTCCCATGAAAACACTTACTGATTTCAATTACTCTGGTCTCACATGAAGACACTTACTGATTTGAACAAACTGGTGACCTGTTTACTCTGGTCTCCCATGAAAACACTTACTGATTCCAGGAAAATGGTGACCTGTTTACTCTGGTCTCCCATAAAAATACTTACTGATTCCAACAAACTGGAGACTTGTTTACTCTGGTCTTACATGAAGACACTGATTCCAACAAACTGGTGACCTGTTTAATCTGGTCTAACATGAAGGCATTTACTGATTCCAACAAACTGGTGACCTGTTTACTCTAGTCTCACATGAAGACACTTACTGATTCCAAAAATCTGGTGACCTGTTTACTCTTGTCTCCCATGAAGACACTTACTGAATCCAACAAACTGGTGACCTGTTTACTCTGGTCTCACATGAAGACACTTACTGATTCCAACAAACTGGTGACCTGTTTACTCTGGTCTCGCATGAAGACACTTACTGATTCCAACAAACTGGTGACCTGTTTACTCTGGTCTCGCATGAAGACACTTACTGATTCCAACAAACTGGTGACCTGTATACTCTGGTCTCACATGAATACCATTCATTTCTTTACATGTTTATGACTAATTGATATTGATTTGTTACAAGTATCTGTTATTATTTTACTTGTCCTAAAAGTAAATTGACCGAATCGGTGGCGTAATGATTAGCGTGCTCGCCTCGAATGCGGAGGGATCTTAGGTTCGAGCCCCGGTCGGGTCAAACGAAAGACTATTAAATTGGTGTCTGTTGCTTCTCCGCTAAGCACGCAACATTAAGGTGAAAGAGCAAAGACCGGTCGGCTCGGAATTAGAATAATGTGTTCGAGTGGAGCGACATGTCTACCCGCGGACTGTTGTTTCAGTGAGCTATCAGTATAAAAATCCAACTCAGCGTGTTGGTCTAGTACAAAGCGGACCTCATCATCATCTTATTGAAAATTAACTTGTTCTCGCCGTGATATAGCTGAAAAATTGCTGAATTGTCGCTAAACAACAATCACTCACTTATGAAAATAATCGTCTTTAGCTGACACATTCTACCTTCTTAGCTAGTAGTTAATTAACTAAGAGCATTTTATCCAAATATAAAAAGCATGAAATTTAGCATGTAAAAGGTCATCTGCATGCACTACACTGGCATGAGCTGAAGTTTCATGTGTGAATTAAATTTTTGAAATGTTCTAATGATATTTCTTGCTTGAAGTGATTAAGCAGCTCATTCCAGATTATTGCAGCATTATACAGAATACTTAAATACATGTACATGTAAAACCTTATACACCAGATGTACATGTAAGACCTTATACACCAGATGTACATGTAAAACCTTATACATCAGATGTACAAGTTTGACAATAACTTTACATAAGACCTTATACACCAGATGTACAAGTTTGACAATAACTTTACATAAAACCTTATACACCAGATGTACATGTAAAACCTTATACACCAGATGTACATGTAAAACCTTATACACCAGATGTACATGTAAAACCTTATACACCAGATGTACATGTAAAACCTTATACACCAGATGTACAAGTTTGACAATAACTTTACATAAAACCTTATACCCCAGATGTACATGTAAAACCTTATACACCAGATGTACATGTAAAACCTTATACACCAGATGTACATGTAAAACCTTATACACCAGATGTACATGTAAAACCTTATACACCAGATGTACATGTAAAACCTTATACACCAGATGTACAAGTTTGACAATAACTTTACATAAGACCTTATACACCAGATGTACAAGTTTGACAATAACTTTACATAAAACCTTATACACCAGATGTACATGTAAAACCTTATACATCAGATGTACAAGTTTGACAATAACTTTACATAAGACCTTATACACCAGATGTACAAGTTTGACAATAACTTTACATAAAACCTTATACACCAGATGTACATGTAAAACCTTATACATCAGATGTACAAGTTTGACAATAACTTTACATAAGACCTTATACACCAGATGTACAAGTTTGACAATAACTTTACATAAAACCTTATACACCAGATGTACAAGTTTGACAATAACTTTACATAAGACCTTATACACCAGATGTACAAGTTTGACAATAACTTTACATAAGACCTTATACACCAGATGTACAAGTTTGACAATAACTTTACATAAAACCGTATACACCAGATGTACATGTAAAACCTTATACACCAGATGTACATGTAAAACCTTATACACCAGATGTACATGTAAAACCTTATACACCAGATGTACATGTAGAACCTTATACACCAGATGTACATGTAAAACCTTATACACCAGATGTACAAGTTTGACAATAACTTTACATAAGACCTTATACACCAGATGTACAAGTTTGACAATAACTTTACATAAAACCTTATACCCCAGATGTACATGTAAAACCTTATACACCAGATGTACATGTAAAACCTTATACACCAGATGTACATGTAAAACCTTATACACCAGATGTACATGTAAAACCTTATACACCAGATGTACATGTAAAACCTTATACACCAGATGTACAAGTTTGACAATAACTTTACATAAGACCTTATACACCAGATGTACAAGTTTGACAATAACTTTACATAAAACCTTATACACCAGATGTACATGTAAAACCTTATACATCAGATGTACCAGTTTGACAATAACTTTACATAAGACCTTATACACCAGATGTACAAGTTTGACAATAACTTTACATAAAACCTTATACACCAGATGTACATGTAAAACCTTATACATCAGATGTACATGTAAAACCTTATACACCAGATGTACAAGTTTGACAATAACTTTACATAAAACCTTATACACCAGATGTACATGTAAAACCTTATACATCAGATGTACAAGTTTGACAATAACTTTACATAAGACCTTATACACCAGATGTACAAGTTTGACAATAACTTTACATAAAACCTTATACACCAGATGTACAAGTTTGACAATAACTTTACATAAGACCTTATACACCAGATGTACAAGTTTGACAATAACTTTACATAAGACCTTATACACCAGATGTACAAGTTTGACAATAACTTTACATAAAACCTTATACATCAGATGTACAAGTTTGACAATAACTTTACATAAGACCTTATACACCAGATGTACAAGTTTGACAATAACTTTACATAAAACCTTATACACCAGATGTACAAGTTTGACAATAACTTTACATAAGACCTTATACACCAGATGTACAAGTTTGACAATAACTTTACATAAAACCTTATACACCAGATGTACAAGTTTGACAATAACTTTACATAAAACCTTATACACCAGATGTACAAGTTTGACAATAACTTTACATAAAACCTTATACACCAGATGTACAAGTTTGACAATAACTTTACATAAAACCTTATACACCAGATGTACATGTAAAACCTTATACCCCAGATGTACATGTAAAACCTTATACACCAGATGTACATGTAAAACCTTATACACCAGATGTACAAGTTTGACAATAACTTTACATAAAACCTTATACACCAGATGTACAAGTTTGACAATAACTTTACATAAGACCTTATACACCAGATGTACAAGTTTGACAATAACTTTACATAAATTATGCATATGTGTTGTTAGGGGTATCGATGTTAACACTGGTTCTACGATTTATCTATTTGATATTCGAGCTATTCCAATTTTGTTTGATTGTTTTTCATTTCATTAGCAACATATTGCATTAGTATTACAATAATATCTCCCTCTGTTCGTCCTACGAGTTCATAAACTAAGTTTATAAATATTAGGGTAAACTGAGTAATTTAAATATATTACAGGTTAAGTTTAAATATACTGTTCCAATAATTATTTTCGACCAGTATACAATGTCTAATACCACTCACTGGATTATATATAAAAATCCCCTCTAAATTTTAAACTATATGTACATTTATACTTTGTGTATAGACAACACAATACTATGACAAACACGTCATTACTTTTACTTTGTGAATAATATTTGACGACTTCTGTCCACATACTACATGTGTATAAATATTCCCGTACAGTAATTGGACAGTACAAAATACAAAATGTCGGGAGAGAAAGCTATCGAGGATGTGTTCAAATCAGACGTAAGTACTGTAATTAGTCTTACTATATATAACAAAACTGCTCATCCCCTTATATTAGAGGATTGATATTTTAAGCTACATGTAAGACACACTAGCATGACCGCTTCATTTCACTAAGAGGAAAAGGAAAGGGGGGGGGGGGGGGGGCTTAGAGGAAAAGGAAAGAGGAGGGATGGGGATTGGCTCTTAAAACTATAGTTTAGCCCCGCCATTTGTATTAACGTGCCTGTATCAAGGCAGGACAATGAGCGGTCATGTATACATGTCTTTCTGCAGGTGTCGATTTTGTCTCTATTTTGATTTTCCAGTTAGATTTTGGAATAGCTCCGACAGTGTGGTATTATTTGTTTATTGTGGTATTATTTGTTTATAATGGTATTATTTGTTTATTTTATTCATAAAATGCCCACTGTTTGTATTTGTGTCTTGTTTGAAATTTTCAAAAGTATTTATTTGTAGTGAAAACAATACAAGATAAGCAGCACCACTCCACTTGTTGTGTGTTTCAGTTATATCGTGGTGGATAGTTGTATTGGTGGAAGAAACCGGAGTACCCGGGGAAAACAACAGACCCGTCGCAAGTCACATACAAATTTAATCACCTAATTTTGTATCGGGTTAAGAAATCTGAAGCTAAATAAATTATTTGAGAGATGATATGAGAAAAAAAATATAACTTGTTAAAGAAGAAACTTAATCTCAATCGATCGCCTTAAGAACTGGTTACAATACAATAGACAATACACTAACAATATGTTGGGTCTCCAGCTATCATTCTAACGAATGGACTATGGAGTATACAAATATGACCTAGTTGAGAGTAGACACACACTGAACAATGCTTCACCCCTCCCGGGGTTATCTATGGAGTGTGCCACCAGAGGAACAGAAAACACCAACTGATGAGTGTCATGTCTGTACAGTACCACTTGTTGTATTCTCTGTAAACTTGTTGTCCTCCTAGGAGAACTTGAAGATACTAAAAGGCTAATTAGAAGCCGTAAATCAACTGGGGGACAGACAATACAATGGCCGACAGAAAACGTATAAATGATCTACAAAAAACTGCAACAAATTAAAGATTGCGCAATTAAGCTTAAATATGTCTGACATGACTATGATAAAACAATCTATCACTCTGACGTTGTCAATTGTTTTGTTTTCCATTTCCTTGTGTAACATTTAATGGTCTAATCCTGTATTATATCTTAGTATGAACTGTATATCATATTCCTTTGTTTTGCAAATCTAGATTAACTTTGCTTACATTTACTTTATAGATATCAAAAGGAGATTTAACAGAGATAAAATCTCTCGCAAATCCACCTCAAGATGTCAAGATGGTCATGGATGCTGTTTGTGTATTGTTTGGTATTTCTCCATCGTGGAAGGCTTCTAGGAAATTTCTTGCTCAGACGGCTACATTACAGAAACTGATGACGTATGACAAGGACAATGTAGATGTAAGTCTATTTGTTTTTTCCCCTTTTTTTCCTTTGAAATGTCAGTACGTTCAAGGGACAATTAAAGGCAAGAGGATCTCCTGCAACATTGCATTTTAAATAAAACAAAAACAAAAACAAAAACAACAAAAAACAAAGAAGAGTGAGTGAGTGGGTGATTGTTGTTTAGCGCCAACTCAGCAATTTTCAGGCTATATCATGGCGAGAACAAGTTAATTGTGAATGAGACGATGATGGGGTCCACTTTGTACTAGACCAACACGCTTAGTTGGACTTATATAGTGCTAACTCACTGTAACAGCAGTCCGCGGATAGACATGTCGCTCCACTCGGACACATTATCCCTATTCCGTGCCAACGAGTCTTTCTCCTTAATGCTGCGTGTTCAGCGGAGAAGCAACAAATACCAATTTTATAGTCTTTGGTTTGACCCGAAAACAAAAGCTGGGGCAGTACTAACACATAAGAATCCCCGAAAATCAGAGATAAGAACAACTCGCATTTCTATGTAATACACAAAAGAGAGACTGAATGTTCCGAATGATACTGGTATTTCTTTCGATACGCCTGTCGTTATATGCGTTTTCTTTTCTCAACACACATTGTCAACAAATTTAAATTCATATCTGTTAAATTGCATTGTTTCATTTTTATGTTTTTATGTATCCCGATGAGTTGATTTTGCAATATTTTGTTTTTCTTGGCAGCCGATCGCAATCGCTAAAATCCGCAAAGACTTTATAACTGATCCAATGTTCAATGTGGAATGCATTAGGAAAAAATCCAAGGCCGCAGGATCTCTATGCGCATGGGTGATTGCCATTGAAGCATATGACAGAAAGGTAAAAGGATCTGGTGGAACAGTAGAGGAATCTAAATAAACAATTCATTGTATACCTGACTGTAGGCATAGCAATTAATTTTGGACCTGGTTGTATGCATACCAATTAATTGTGTACCTGGTTGTATACATACCAGTTCATTGTGTACCTTGTGATATACATACCAATTAATTTGGTACCTGGTTGTATATGTAGCAATTCATTTTGTACCTGGTTGCATACGTACCAAGTAATGTTGTACCTTGTTGTATACGTACCAATTCAGATTGTACCTGATGATATGCGTACCAATTAATTTTGTACCTGGTTATAAACGTACCAATTCATTTTGTACTTCGCCATAAACGTACCAATTCATAATATACCTGGTTGTATACGTACCTGTTCGTATTGTACCTGTTTGTATACGTACCTATCATTTTGTACTTGGTTGTATACGTACCAATTCAGATTGTACCTGGTGATATACCTACGAATTAATTTTGTACCTGGTTATATACGTACCAATACATTTTGTACCTCGCCATATACGTACAAATTCATAATAAACCTGGTTGTATACGTACCTGTTCATTTTATACCTGGTGATATACGTACACATTAATTTTGTACATGGTTGTATACGTACCAATTTATTTTGTACCTGGTTATATACGTACCAAATCAGATTGTACCTGGTTATTTAAGTACCAATTCATTTTGTACCTCGCCATATACGGAACTATTCACAATTACTAGATTTTATATATATCACCAATCGAAATGACCTTTCAGAAATGGTAAAATAATTAAATGGTTCTCTAGATATTTTTTAAATTATTTGTTTTAAGATTTCTGTCCAGTTTACAAATATGAAAAGCGTTAAAGGAACTGTATGAAGAGTTTAAAGATACAAAAGGGATAATCAGAATCCGTAAATCGAGGAAGAACAGACAACACAATGACCAAAAGAAAAAGAACAAACAATGGTCTATAAAACATGCATAAAACTGAAGACCGAGTACACGAACCTCACTAAAAACAGGGGGGACGAACTCAGGTGCACCGGAAGGGTGGCAGTTCCAGCTCTACTGAATATCACGATCTAATATACAACAATATGATTTTTTTTATTCACTTAGAGTCACATCATATATATGTGTAGAGTTCGGTGGACATATTTGTGAACAAATCATCGGCATCGCTGTGGGAAAAACTGTGCCCCTCTCCTTCCTGGTCTTTTTCTATACTCCTGTGAGGCTGGACTTTTACCAAAACTTATCAAAAACTAAAAACAAAATACAGGCGCTAAAGGCTTTAATCTCACTTTCAGCTAATATTGTAAATTAATATTCCAAACTTTTCTAACTGGATTCTATTGATATATTACAAAGATATTGAGATAACGAAAAAAACAGAAACTGCTTCCTCTGTCTCATTTCATGACATTTACCATACACTTGACACCAATGGTCAACTTTTTACCAGACTTTGTAGCAAAAGAGACTACTTCAATTTTACCATTATAAATTTTTCACACCTTTATAATAACATACCAGCAGCTCCACGTATGGAGTTTACATTTTACAACTCATACTCTACGCTAAAGCTTTCAGTTTGTATTCAGACTTATAACAACGCCACTGTATTCTGAGTACTAAGCTATTTATCAAGGATTTTAAAGAATCATCTCATCTTATATTCCAAACTTTTTTCGGAAGTATGTTTGATTGCTTGATGTTGTTTAACGCCACTATCAACAATGTTTAAGTTATATCGTGTCAGTCAGTTTTATTGGTGGAGGAAACCGGAGTACCCAGAGAAAACAGCCAACACCTTGTTGATAAGTATTCCATCAGTTGCATACAGATGACCAGATATGGTATCAGTATTTAGATTTTGGATCAAATGTGACTGTTGTTTCACTATTATGTATTACGATGGGCTTTCATACTACCTAATATTTAGATAATGGTTGTGACCACCGACTCTCCTGAAAAGAAAAATATATTATACATATGACAACTTCTGTGTCAGGAAAACTAAATGTATTATTCGTAATGTTCAAGATGATAGCGTTCTTCATAATTTGTTTGTTTTCACTGTTTATTTGAATCTATACTGTCGCTGCAGATCCAATTAATTCCTCTATAATTTTGTGGCAGTCCAAAGCTATAATTTTGTGGTAGTCTAAGGCTATAATTTAGTGGTAGTCCAAGGCTATAATTTTGTGGTAGACCAAGGCTATAATTTAGTGGTAGTCCAAAGCTATAATTTTGTGGTAGTCTAAGGCTATAATTTAGTGGTAGTCCAAGGCTATACTTTTGTGGTAGTCTAAGGCTACAATTTAGTGGTAGTCCAAGGCTATAATTTTGTGGTAGTACAAGGCTATAATTTAGTGGTAGTCCAAAGCTATAATTTTGTGGTAGTCTAAGGCTACAATTTAGTGGTAGTCCAAGGCTATAATTTTGTGGTAGTCTAAGGCTACAATTTAGTGGTAGTCCAAGGCTATAATTTTGTGGTAGTCTAAGGCTATAATTTTGGGGTAGTTCAAGGCTATTATTTTGTGGTAGTCTAAGGCTACAATTTAGTGGTAGTCCAAGGCTATGATTTTGTGGTAGTCTAAGGCTACAATTTAGTGGTAGTCCAAGGCTATAATTTAGTGGTAGTCCAAAGCTATAATTTTGTGGTAGTCTAAGGCTACAATTTAGTGGTAGTCCAAGGCTATAATTTTGTGGTAGTCTAAGGCTACAATTTAGTGGTAGTCCAAGGCTATAATTTTGTGGTAGTCTAAGGCTAAAATTTAGTGGTAGTCCAAGGCTATTATTTAGTGGTAGTCCAAAGCTATACTTTTGTGGTAGTCTAAGGCTACAATTTAGTGATAGTCCAAGGCTATAATTTTGTGGTAGTCTAAGGCTACAATTTAATGGTAGTCTTAGGCTATAATTTTGTGGTAGTCTAAGGCTATAATTTTGTGGTAGTTCAAGGCTATTATTTTGTGGCAGTCCAAGGCTATAATTTTGTGGTAGTCTAAAGCTATAATTTTGTGGTAGTCTAAGGCTATAATTTTGTGGTAGTCTAAGGCTATAATTTTGTGGTAGTCTAAGGCTACAATTTTGTGGCAGTCCAAGGCTATTATTTTGTGGCAGTCCAAGGCCACAATTTTGGGGCAATCCACGGCTATTATTTTGTGGCAGTCCAAGGCTACAATTTTGTGGTAGTCCAAGGCTATTATTTTGTGGTAGTCCAAGGCTATAATTTTGTGGTAGTCCAAGGCTACAATTTAGTGGTAGTCCAAGGCTATAATTTTGTGGTAGTCTAAGGCTATTATTTTGTGGTAGTCTAAGGCTATTATTTTGTGGTAGTCTAAGGCTACAATTTAGTGGTAGTCCCAAGCTATAATTTTGTGGTAGTCCAAGGCTACAATGTTGTGGCAATCCACGGCTATTATTTTGTGGCAGTCCAAGGATATAATTTAGTGGTAGTCCAAGGCTATAATTTTGTGGTAGTCTAAGGCTACAATTTAATGGTAGTCTTAGGCTATAATTTTGTGGTAGTCTAAGGCTATAATTTTGTGGTAGTTCAAGGCTATTATTTTGTGGCAGTCCAAGGCTATAATTTTGTGGTAGTCTAAAGCTATAATTTTGTGGTAGTCTAAGGCTATAATTTTGTGGTAGTCTAAGGCTATAATTTTGTGGTAGTCTAAGGCTACAATTTTGTGGCGGTCCAAGGCTATTATTTTGTGGCAGTCCAAGGCCACAATTTTGGGGCAATCCACGGCTATTATTTTGTGGCAGTCCAAGGCTACAATTTTGTTGTAGTCCAAGGCTATAATTTTGTAGTAGTCCAAGGCTATAATTTTGTGGTAGTCCAAGGCTACAATTTAGTGGTAGTCCAAGGCTATAATTTTGTGGTAGTCTAAGGCTATTATTTTGTGGTAGTCCAAGGCTATAATTTTGTGGTAGTCTAAGGCTACAATTTAGTGGTAGTCTCAGGCTATAATTTTGTGGTAGTCCAAGGCTACAATGTTGTGGCAATCCACGGCTATTATTTTGTGGCAGTCCAAGGATATAATTTTGTGGCAGTCCAAGGCTATAATTTTGTGGTAGTCTAAAGCTACAATTTTGTGGTAGTCTAAAGCTACAATTTTGTGGTAGTCTAAAGCTACAATGTTGTGGTAGTCCAAGGCTATAATTTTGTGGTAGTCTAAGGCTACAATTTTGTGGTAGTCCAAGGCTATTATTTGGTGGCAGTCCAAGGCTATAATTTTGTGGCAGTCCAAGGCTATAATTTTGTGGCAATCCACGGCTATTATTTTGTGGCAGTCCAAGGCTATAATGTTGTGGCAGTCCAAGGCTATAATTTTGTGGCAGTCCAAGGCTATAATGTTGTGGCAGTCCAAGGCTATAATGTTGTGGCAGTCCAAGGCTATAATGTTGTGGCAGTCCAAGGCTATAATGTTGTGGCAGTCCAAGGCTATAAAGTTGTGGCAGTCCAAGGCTATAATGTTGTGGCAGTCCAAGGCTATAATGTTGTGGCAGTCCAAGGCTATAATGTTGTGGCAGTCCAAGGCTATAATGTTGTGGCAGTCCAAGGCTATAATGTTGTGGCAGTCCAAGGCTATAATGTTGTGGCAGTCTAAGGCTATAATGTTGTGGCAGTCCAAGGCTATAATGTTGTGGCAGTCCAAGGCTATAATGTTGTGGCAGTCCAAGGCTATAATGTTGTGGCAGTCCAAGGCTATAATGTTGTGGCAGTCCAAGGCTATAATGTTGTGGCAGTCCAAGGCTATAATTTTGTGGCAGTCCAAGGCTATAATGTTGTGGCAGTCCAAGGCTATAATGTTGTGGCAGTCCAAGGCTATAATGTTGTGGCAGTCCAAGGCTATAATTTTGTGGCAGTCCAAGGCTATAATGTTGTGGCAGTCCAAGGCTATAATGTTGTGGCAGTCCAAGGCTATAATGTTGTGGTAGTCTAAGGCTATAATGTTGTGGCAGTCCAAGGCTATAATGTTGTGGCAGTCCAAGGCTATAATGTTGTGGCAGTCCAAGGCTATAATGTTGTGGTAGTCTAAGGCTATAATGTTGTGGCAGTCCAAGGCTATAATGTTGTGGTAGTCTAAGGCTATAATGTTGTGGTAGTCTAAGGCTATAATGTTGTGGCAGTCCAAGGCTATAATGTTGTGGTAGTCTAAGGCTATAATGTTGTGGTAGTCTAAGGCTATAATGTTGTGGCAGTCCAAGGCTATAATGTTGTGGCAGTCCAAGGCTATAATGTTGTGGCAGTCCAAGGCTATAATGTTGTGGTAGTCTAAGGCTATAATGTTGTGGTAGTCTAAGGCTATAATGTTGTGGCAGTCCAAGGCTATAATGTTGTGGCAGTCCAAGGCTATAATGTTGTGGTAGTCTAAGGCTATAATGTTGTGGTAGTCTAAGGCTATAATGTTGTGGTAGTCTAAGGCTATAATGTTGTGGTAGTCTAAGGCTATAATGTTGTGGTAGTCTAAGGCTATAATGTTGTGGTAGTCTAAGGCTATAATGTTGTGGTAGTCTAAGGCTATAATGTTGTGGTAGTCTAAGGCTATAATGTTGTGGTAGTCTAAGGCTATAATGTTGTGGCAGTCCAAGGCTATAATGTTGTGGCAGTCCAAGGCTATAATGTTGTGGTAGTCTAAGGCTATAATGTTGTGGCAGTCCAAGGCTATAATGTTGTGGTAGTCTAAGGCTATAATGTTGTGGCAGTCCAAGGCTATAATGTTGTGGTAGTCTAAGGCTATAATGTTGTGGTAGTCTAAGGCTATAATGTTGTGGCAGTCCAAGGCTATAATGTTGTGGTAGTCTAAGGCTATAATGTTGTGGTAGTCTAAGGCTATAATGTTGTGGCAGTCCAAGGCTATAATGTTGTGGTATTCTAAGGCTATAATGTTGTGGCAGTCCAAGGCTATAATGTTGTGGTAGTCTAAGGCTATAATGTTGTGGTAGTCTAAGGCTATAATGTTGTGGCAGTCCAAGGCTATAATGTTGTGGTAGTCTAAGGCTATAATGTTGTGGTAGTCTAAGGCTATAATGTTGTGGTAGTCTAAGGCTATAATGTTGTGGCAGTCCAAGGCTATAATGTTGTGGTAGTCTAAGGCTATAATGTTGTGGCAGTCCAAGGCTATAATGTTGTGGTAGTCTAAGGCTATAATGTTGTGGCAGTCCAAGGCTATAATGTTGTGGCAGTCTAAGGCTATAATGTTGTGGCAGTCCAAGGCTATAATGTTGTGGTAGTCTAAGGCTATAATGTTGTGGTAGTCTAAGGCTATAATGTTGTGGCAGTCCAAGGCTATAATGTTGTGGTAGTCTAAGGCTATAATGTTGTGGTAGTCTAAGGCTATAATGTTGTGGTAGTCTAAGGCTATAATGTTGTGGCAGTCCAAGGCTATAATGTTGTGGTAGTCTAAGGCTATAATGTTGTGGCAGTCCAAGGCTATAATGTTGTGGCAGTCTAAGGCTATAATGTTGTGGCAGTCCAAGGCTATAATGTTGTGGCAGTCTAAGGCTATAATGTTGTGGTAGTCTAAGGCTATAATGTTGTGGCAGTCCAAGGCTATAATGTTGTGGCAGTCCAAGGCTATAATGTTGTGGCAGTCTAAGGCTATAATGTTGTGGTAGTCTAAGGCTATAATGTTGTGGCAGTCTAAGGCTATAATGTTGTGGTAGTCTAAGGCTATAATGTTGTGGCAGTCCAAGGCTATAATGTTGTGGTAGTCCAAGGCTATAATGTTGTGGCAGTCTAAGGCTATAATGTTGTGGCAGTCCAAGGCTATAATGTTGTGGTAGTCCAAGGCTATAATGTTGTGGCAGTCTAAGGCTATAATGTTGTGGTAGTCTAAGGCTATAATGTTGTGGTAGTCTAAGGCTATAATGTTGTGGTAGTCTAAGGCTATAATGTTGTGGCAGTCTAAGGCTATAATGTTGTGGCAGTCCAAGGCTATAATGTTGTGGTAGTCTAAGGCTATAATGTTGTGGTAGTCTAAGGCTATAATGTTGTGGTAGTCTAAGGCTATAATGTTGTGGTAGTCTAAGGCTATAATGTTGTGGTAGTCTAAGGCTATAATGTTGTGGTAGTCTAAGGCTATAATGTTGTGGCAGTCCAAGGCTATAATGTTGTGGTAGTCTAAGGCTATAATGTTGTGGCAGTCCAAGGCTATAATGTTGTGGTAGTCTAAGGCTATAATGTTGTGGCAGTCCAAGGCTATAATGTTGTGGCAGTCCAAGGCTATAATGTTGTGGTAGTCCAAGGCTATAATGTTGTGGCAGTCTAAGGCTATAATGTTGTGGCAGTCCAAGGCTATAATGTTGTGGCAGTCTAAGGCTATAATGTTGTGGCAGTCCAAGGCTATACTGTTGTGGTAGTCCAAGGCTATAATGTTGTGGCAGTCTAAGGCTATAATGTTGTGGTAGTCTAAGGCTATAATGTTGTGGTAGTCTAAGGCTATAATGTTGTGGTAGTCTAAGGCTATAATGTTGTGGCAGTCTAAGGCTATAATGTTGTGGCAGTCCAAGGCTATAATGTTGTGGTAGTCTAAGGCTATAATGTTGTGGTAGTCTAAGGCTATAATGTTGTGGTAGTCTAAGGCTATAATGTTGTGGTAGTCTAAGGCTATAATGTTGTGGTAGTCTAAGGCTATAATGTTGTGGTAGTCTAAGGCTATAATGTTGTGGCAGTCTAAGGCTATAATGTTGTGGCAGTCCAAGGCTATAATGTTGTGGTAGTCTAAGGCTATAATGTTGTGGTAGTCTAAGGCTATAATGTTGTGGTAGTCTAAGGCTATAATGTTGTGGTAGTCTAAGGCTATAATGTTGTGGTAGTCTAAGGCTATAATGTTGTGGTAGTCCAAGGCTATAATGTTGTGGTAGTCTAAGGCTATAATGTTGTGGTAGTCTAAGGCTATAATGTTGTGGTAGTCTAAGGCTATAATGTTGTGGTAGTCTAAGGCTATAATGTTGTGGTAGTCTAAGGCTATAATGTTGTGGTAGTCTAAGGCTATAATGTTGTGGTAGTCTAAGGCTATAATGTTGTGGTAGTCTAAGGCTATAATGTTGTGGTAGTCTAAGGCTATAATGTTGTGGTAGTCCAAGGCTATAATGTTGTGGTAGTCTAAGGCTATAATGTTGTGGTAGTCTAAGGCTATAATGTTGTGGTAGTCTAAGGCTATAATGTTGTGGTAGTCCAAGGCTATAATGTTGTGGCAGTCTAAGGCTATAATGTTGTGGTAGTCTAAGGCTATAATGTTGTGGTAGTCCAAGGCTATAATGTTGTGGTAGTCTAAGGCTATAATGTTGTGGTAGTCTAAGGCTATAATGTTGTGGTAGTCTAAGGCTATAATGTTGTGGTAGTCTAAGGCTATAATGTTGTGGTAGTCTAAGGCTATAATGTTGTGGTAGTCTAAGGCTATAATGTTGTGGCAGTCCAAGGCTATAATGTTGTGGTAGTCTAAGGCTATAATGTTGTGGTAGTCTAAGGCTATAATGTTGTGGTAGTCTAAGGCTATAATGTTGTGGCAGTCTAAGGCTATAATGTTGTGGTAGTCCAAGGCTATAATGTTGTGGCAGTCCAAGGCTATAATGTTGTGGTAGTCTAAGGCTATAATGTTGTGGTAGTCTAAGGCTATAATGTTGTGGTAGTCTAAGGCTATAATGTTGTGGCAGTCTAAGGCTATAATGTTGTGGTAGTCTAAGGCTATAATGTTGTGGCAGTCTAAGGCTATAATGTTGTGGCAGTCTAAGGCTATAATGTTGTGGCAGTCTAAGGCTATAATGTTGTGGCAGTCTAAGGCTATAATGTTGTGGCAGTCTAAGGCTATAATGTTGTGGCAGTCTAAGGCTATAATGTTGTGGTAGTCTAAGGCTATAATGTTGTGGCAGTCTAAGGCTATAATGTTGTGGTAGTCTAAGGCTATAATGTTGTGGCAGTCTAAGGCTATAATGTTGTGGTAGTCTAAGGCTATAATGTTGTGGCAGTCTAAGGCTATAATGTTGTGGTAGTCTAAGGCTATAATGTTGTGGTAGTCTAAGGCTATAATGTTGTGGTAGTCTAAGGCTATAATGTTGTGGTAGTCTAAGGCTATAATGTTGTGGTAGTCTAAGGCTATAATGTTGTGGTAGTCTAAGGCTATAATGTTGTGGCAGTCCAAGGCTAGAAGTCTATGTGTTGTGGTTATTTTGTTGTTGTTATTGTTGTTGCTTATTTGTTTGAGGTGAGAGGTGGATGTTCGCTTTGGTGATATTGGTATAATTACTGACCATCTCTGTTTCAACGTTCTTTTCATAACGGTACCTAAGCTGTATTATTTTTTTCATCTCCTGTGTATCAATATAAAATTTATAAAATGTCACATAATTTACAATTTCTGTCTTCCAAAATAAAACCGTGTCAATTTCAATATTAAGGAGGAAGAGTGTTCTTGAGAAGAAATTATATTACCTACATATAACCTTCTGGAGCACCTGAGTTCACCTCCGGTTTTTAGTGGGGTTCGTGAGAAGAAATTATATTACCTACATATAACCTTCCGGAGCACATGAGTTCACCTCCGGTTTTTAGTGGGGTTCGTGAGAAGAAATTATATTACCTACATATAACCTTCCGGAGCACCTGAGTTCATCTCCGGTTTTTAGTGGGGTTCGTGAGAAGAAATTATATTACCTACATATAACCTTCCGGAGCACATGAGTTCACCTCCGGTTTTTAGTGGGGTTCGTGAGAAGAAATTATATTACCTACATATAACCTTCCGGAGCACATGAGTTCACCTCCGGTTTTTAGTGGGGTTCGTGAGAAGAAATTATATTACCTACATATAACCTTCCGGAGCACATGAGTTCACCTCCGGTTTTTAGTGGGGTTCGTGAGAAGAAATTATATTACCTACATATAACCTTCCGGAGCACCTGAGTTCACCTCCAGTTTTAGTGGGGTTCGTGAGGAGAAATTATATTACCTACATATAACCTTCTGGAGCACCTGAGTTCACCTCCGGTTTTTAGTGGGGTTCGTGAAAAGAAATTATATTACCTACATATAACCTTCCGGAGCACCTGAGTTCACCTCCGGTTTTTCGTGAGGTTCGTGTTACTCAATCTTTAGTTTTTTTATGTGTATGTTTTGTAGATCGTTGTTTGTCCTTTTGTACTTTTTCTTTTGGCCATTGTGTTGTTTGTTCATCATCGATATAAGGTTTCTTATTACCTCCCTTTGGTATCTTCAAACTCTTCTTATACACACGATGTACAAGTTGGACAATATCGTTACACAATTTACGTATATGTGTGTTAGGAGTATCGATGTTAACACTGGTTCTACGATTTATCTATTAGATGTTAGAGATGTTCCTAAAGTGTTGTATTTTATTGTCTTTCATTTCATTAACAATATATATTACGTCTGTATTACAATAATATCTCCCTCTGTTCGTCATACGAGTTCATAAACTAAGTTCATATATATTACGGTTAATGAAATACACTGAGTATTTAAATATATTACAGGTTAAGTTTAAATATAATGTGTAAATAATTATTTTCGATCAATACACAAGATCTAATACCACTTACTGGGTCATATATACAAATCCCCTTTAAAATGTAAACTATGTTTATACTTTGTGCATAGACAATATAATACTATGCCAAAAACGTCATTACTTTTACTTTGTAACAATATACCTAATATGATATCATATTATAAAAAATAATATTTGACGACTTCTGTCCACACACTATATGTGTACAAATTTTCCAATACAGTAATTGGAGAGTACAAAATACAAAATGTCGGTAGAGAAAGCTATCGATGATTTGTTCAAATCTCCAGACGTAAGTACTGTAATTAACCTTACAGCTCATCCCGTTATATTAGAAGATTGATATTTTAAGGCACACGTGGAACACACTTGCATGACTGCTTCATTTCACTAAGGGGATTGGTCTCTTAAAACTATAGTTTAACACCGCCATTTGTATTAACGTGCCTGTACCAAGATAGGACAATGAGCGGTCATGTATACATGTTTTTCTGCAGGAGTCGATTTTGTCTCTATTTTGATTTTCCAGTTAGATTTTGGAATAGCTCCGACAGTGTGGTATTATTTGTTTATTGTGATATTATTTGTTTATTGTGGTATTATTTGTTTATTGTGGTATTATTTGTTTATTGTGGTATTATTTGTTTATTGTGGTACGATTTGTTTATTGTGGTATTATTTGTTTATTGTGGTATTATTTGTTTATTGTGGTATTATTTGTTTATTGTGGTACTATTTGTTTATTGTGGTATTACATGTATTTGTTTATTGTGGTATTACATGTATTTGTTTATTGTGGTATGATTTGTTTATTGTGGTACTATTTGTTTATTGTGGTATTATTTGTTTATTGTGGTATTATTTGTTTATTGTGGTATTATTTGTTTATTGTGGTACGATTTGTTTATTGTGGTATTATTTGTTTATTGTGGTATTATTTGTTTATTGTGGTACTATTTGTTTATTGTGGTATTATTTGTTTATTGTGGTATGATTTGTTTATTGTGGTATTATTTGTTTATTGTGGTATGATTTGTTTATTGTGGTATTATTTGTTTATTGTGGTATGATATGTTTATTGTGGTATTATTTGTTTATTGTGGTATTATTTGTTTATTGTGGTATTATTTGTTTATTGTGGTACGATTTGTTTATTGTGGTATTATTTGTTTATTGTGGTATTATTTGTTTATTGTGGTATTATTTGTTTATTGTGGTACGATTTGTTTATTGTGGTATTATTTGTTTATTGTGGTATTATTTGTTTATTGTGGTACTATTTGTTTATTGTGGTATTATTTGTTTATTGTGGTATGATTTGTTTATTGTGGTATTATTTGTTTATTGTGGTATTATTTGTTTATTGTGGTATTATTTGTTTATTGTGGTATTATTTGTTTATTGTGGTATGATTTGTTTATTGTGGTATTATTTGTTTATTGTGGTATGATATGTTTATTGTGGTATTATTTGTTTATTGTGGTATTATTTGTTTATTGTGGTATTATTTGTTTATTGTGGTATGATTTGTTTATTGTGGTATTATTTGTTTATTGTGGTATGATATGTTTATTGTGGTATTATGTGTTTATTGTGGTATTATTTGTTTATTGTGGTATTATTTGTTTATTGTGGTACGATTTGTTTATTGTGGTATTATTTGTTTATTGTGGTATTATATGTTTATTGTGGTATTATTTGTTTATTGTGGTACGATTTGTTTATTGTGGTATTATTTGTTTATTGTGGTATTATTTGTTTATTGTGGTACTATTTGTTTATTGTGGTATTATTTGTTTATTGTGGTATGATTTGTTTATTGTGGTATTATTTGTTTATTGTGGTATTATTTGTTTATTGTGGTATTATTTGTTTATTGTGGTATTATTTGTTTATTGTGGTATTATTTGTTTATTGTGGTATGATTTGTTTATTGTGGTATTATTTGTTTATTGTGGTATGATATGTTTATTGTGGTATTATTTGTTTATTGTGGTATTATTTGTTTATTGTGGTATTATTTGTTTATTGTGGTATTATTTGTTTATTTTATTGATAGGATGTCTACTGTTGATATTTGTGTCTTTTTGTGTTTGAAATTTTTAAAAGGATTTATTTGCATTGAAAACAATGCAATTTAAACAACAACACTCCACATTATATGGATTGATCGAATCCTACTTTATTTTAACGTAATTTAAAAATAAACTAAAGCACGTGTCATTTAATAAGGTAACACGTTTGGTGTTTATGGTTCATGGTTTGTGGTGTTTAACGCCATTTTCAACAATATTACAGTTATATCGTGGTTGTCAGTTTTATTGGTGGAGGAAACCGGAGGACCATGTGGAAAACAACAGACCCATCGCCAGTCATATGCAAACTTTATCACATAATGTTGTATCGAGTTAAGAAGTTTGAAGCTATATAAATTATTTGAGAAAAAAAGATGATAGTTAACTTGTTAAAGTAGAAACTTAATCTTAATCGCTCGACTTAAGAACTGGTTACAATACACTGGACAAAACACTAACAATATTTTGGGTCTCCAGCCATCCTCCTAACGAATGGACTATGGAGTATGCAAATAGGACCAAGTGGAGAGTAGACACATACTGAACAGTGTTTCGCCTCTCCGTGGATTTTTTGTAATTGTTTATTTAAACAAATATAAAAGTGTTAGAAACAATTGAATTTCACTACATACACACAGGGTTAACTACGGAGTATATAAATTAGAAGATTACACCAGAGAAGTAGGAACTGCTCACCTTTCCGAAACAACTAAGTGGGGTTCATGTTGCTCATGTCGTCCAATTACATGTCTCTCCGTTTTCAGTTCCGTGTTTGTGATGTCAACTGCGATTTCCGCGTAAAACGATGATTGGTTCGTCTTGACTTCCATTTGTTTTGTAAGGGGTAAATGTATTTATTTACACATACTGGTGTCCAATGCGATTTTCATATCAAATAATGATATAAAAACTGCTTACACATCCGGAACATCTGTTCAAACCATTCTTTATGGAAGTGAAACCTCTGATTATAATCAGAATGTAAAACTTTTTCGTGCAGTACATTCCTTTATTAAGCGGAGCAAACGATTTGATAATAATATAGTAATATAAATCAAATTTTTTAAACATTTTAAACTATAACAGTATTCTCACATATGATGGACCATGATTTCAAATATCGGTACTATTCCTCTCACATGACTAAATTAAATTAACTTATTGATATTCTATTTATAATTTATTTTGTTTTATGAATATATACATGTATATATAATGTCATAAATCTCATATTTACACTATGATAATTACCTACTGCATGCTAATAAAAAACTTCTAAAATGAATTAAGTATTTAAATTAAATTGAGAGGTAATAAATCTAGCAACATCGTACACTGGTAACACTTTTAGATAGCAACTAATTGTATTTAAAAAAAATTAGTAGATCTCATATCAGCCAAATTGTCGATACAATCTAATCAATGTTAACTACTTACATGTATCAATAACTGAATATATGAGATTTCTGACTGCTATTGTATACTCGAGTTATTTCTCTTTGAGTATGAAATTCTATATTGTGTATTGTAAATATTAACTGCATGCATTATTGATTGTTGCTGTTGCCTTGTGTATGGAGAGGATTTATATAGGCTATTGCCTGCTATCCAATCCATTTCATTTATTTATGAATAAAATATGTTTAAAATGAAAACATGAAATGAAATGAAATCTGTGTTCACTTCCGGTTTTTAGTGGGGTTCGTGTTGCTCAATCTTCAGTTTTCTGGGTATTATTTTGTAGAACACTGTTGTACGTTTGTCCTGTTTCTCTTGGCCATTGTATTTTCTATGCTTGTGATTACCCTATTGGTATATTTTCTTAGACCTAGATGAGAGTAAACACATACAGTTAATTGTTCCCCACCCCCGAACTACAGAGTATATAGATACAATCTTGTTGAAAGTAGACACAACTGTTCAGTAGCCACCAGACCGATGGAATGAAGGAGAATATAAATGGAACCTACGTTAAGAGTGCACCATGCAGATCATTATTGCCCCCTGGATCTATGGGGAATCTAAATTAAGAGTAGACCATGCAAATCATTATTGCCCGGTGGAACTACGGAGAACCCTAAGATAAGAGTAAACCATGCAAATCATTATTGCCTCCTAGAACTACGGAGAACCCGAAGTTAAGAGTAGAGCATGCAAATCACTATTGTCCACTGAGACTACGAAGAAGCCCAAGTTAAGAGTAGACCATGCCTATCATTACTGCCCCCTGAAACTACGGAGAATCCTAGGTTAATAGTAGACCATGCAATCAGTATTGCCCCTGGAACTACGGAGAACCTAAGTTAAGAGTAGAGCATGCAAATCATTATTACCCCCTGGAACTACAGAGAACCCTGATTTAAGAGTAGACCATGCCAATCATTATTGTCCCCTGGAACTACGGAGAACCCCAAGATAAGAGTAGACCATGTAAATCAGCATTGCCCACTGAAACTACGAAGAACCTACGTTAAGAGTAGACCAAGTAAATCATTATTTCCCCCTGGAACTACGGAGAACCCTAATTTAAGAGTAGAACATGTAGATAAGTATTGTCCCCTGGAACTATGGAGAACCCTAATTTAAGAGTAGAACATGTAGATCAGTATTGTCCCCTGGAACTACAGAGAACCCTATGTTAAGAGTAGACCATGCCAATCATTATTGCCTCCTGGAATTACGGAGAATATTAATAGGTCCTAGTTGAGGGTAGGTACATACTGATAATTATACTCTCTCTCTAACAGAGGGAAATACCTAAGTTCTTCACCGTGCATGGTGTGCAATCTCTAACAGAGGGAAATACCTAAGTTCTTCACCGTGCATGGTGTGCAATCTCTAACAGAGGGAAATACCTAAGTTCTTCACCGTGCATGGTGTGCAATCTCTAACAGAGGGAAATACCTAAGTTCTTCACCGTGCATGGTGTGCAATCTCTAACAGAGGGAAATACCTAAGTTCTTCACCGTGCATGGTGTGCAATCTCTAACAGAGTGAAATACCTAAGTTCTTCACCGTGCATGGTGTGCAATCTCTAACAGAGGGAAATACCTAAGTTCTTCACCGTGCATGGTGTGCAATCTCTAACAGAGGGAAATACCTAAGTTCTTCACCGTGCATGGTGTGCAATCTCTAACAGAGGGAAATACCTAAGTTCTTCACCGTGCATGGTGTGCAATCTCTAACAGAGGGAAATACCTAAGTTCTTCACCGTGCATGGTGTGCAATCTCTAACAGAGGGAAATACCTAAGTTCTTCACCGTGCATGGTGTGCAATCTCTAACAGAGGGAAATACCTAAATTCCCCACTGTGGTGTAGAATCTCTGCGAATGGGATGTCTTTTGGTAGTGAATAATGATTCCAATACACAATTTTTCCTTAGGACTGAATGTTAATAATTGCAAAGCTTCTTACACGTTACAAGGATTTTGCAAACGTTTATAATGCTCACCAGGCGTAGTTGATGGTGGCCACCCTTTGGAAGCGAAATTGTTATTATAAATTTGCCATGAATTGTGGCAGTCACTGATGAGTATCATTTCTGTACAATACCACTTGTTGTTTTCTCTGTGAACTTGTTTTCTTCCTAGGAAACCTTTGAAGATACGAAAAGGGTAATTAGAAGCCGTTAATCGAAGAGGGACAACCAATATGATGGCCGAAAGAAAAAGGCTAAATGATCTATAAAGCACTACAAAAAAACCCCTAAAGATTGAGCAATTAAGCTTAAATATATCTCACATGACTATGAAAAACAATCAATCATTCTGACGTTGTCATATGTATGTGTTCTATTTCCTTGTGTAATGATGGTCTAAATCCTGCATTAATTTTAGCATGAACTGCATATTATATTCCTTTGTTTTGTAAATCTAGATTAACATTGCTAACATTTATTTTATAGCAATTAAAACGACATTTTAAAGAGATAAAAGCTTTCGTAAAACCACCTCTAGATATAACGATGGTCATGGATGCTGTTTGCCTCTTGTTTGGTATTGCGCCATCTTGGGAGGCTTCGAAGAAATTACTTGGTGATGCGAACACATTACAGAGACTGATGACGTATGACAAGGACAATGTAGATGTAAGTCCATTTCTTTTAGTTTTTTGTTTTTTGTTTTCTTTTTCTTTCCTTTGAAATGTCAGTACATTCAAGGGACAATTAAAGGCAAGAAGATCTCCTGCAACATATCATTTTAAATCAACAAAACAAAAAGAAAAAACAAAAAACAAAAGCTTGGGCAGTACTAACACATAAGAATCACAGATACTAAGACACCACAAACATGACAAAAATCAGAGATAAGAACAACTCGCATTTCTATATAATACACAAAAGAGAGACTGAATGTTCCGAATGATACTGGTATTTCTTTCGATACGCCTGTCGTTATATGCGTTTTCTTTTCTCAACTCACATTGTCAACAAATTTAAATTCATATCTGTTAAATTGCATTGTTTCATTTTTATGTTTTTATGTATCCCGATGAGTTGATTTTGCAATATTTTGTTTTTGTTGGCAGCCGATCGCAATCGCTAAAATCCGCAAAGACTTTATAACTGATCCAATGTTCAATGTGGAATGCTTGAAGGAAAGATTCCTATCCGCGGGAAATCTATGCGCATGGGTGATTGCCATTGAAGCATATGACAGAAAGGTAAAAGGATCTGGTGGAACAGTAGAGGAATCTAAATAAACAATTCATTGTATATATCTGACTGTAGACAAAACACTTCATTTTATACCTCGCCATATATGTAACAATTCATAATTTACCTTGTTGTATACGTACCGATTCATTCTGTACCTAATTATATACGTAACAATTCATATTGTACCTGGTTGTATATGTACCAATTCATTTTGTACCTAGCTATATACGTACCAATTCATATTGTACCTGGTTGTATACGTACCAATTAATTGTGTACCTAGATATATACGTACCAATTCAGATTGCACCTGATTGTATACGTACCAATTAATTTTGTACCTCGCCATATACGTCATAATTCATATTGTGCCTGGTTGTACACGTACCAATTCATTTTGTACCTCGCCATATACGTTGTAATTCATATTGTACCTGGTTGTATACGTACCAATTCATTTTGTACCTCGCCATATATGTTATAATTCATATTGTACCTGATTGTATACGTACCAATTCATTTTGTGCCTAGCTATATACGTTATAATTCATATTGTACCTGGTTGTATGCGTACCAATTCATAATTTACATGGCAGTATACGTACCATTTCATTTTGTACCTTGTTGTATGCATTCAAATTCATTTTGTACCTAGCTATATACGTTATAATTCATATTGTACCTGGTTGCGCATGTACCAATTCATTTTATACCTCGTTGTATCCATACAAATTGATCTAGTACCTTATTTTATCCTGCAATTGGGTTATTTTTTGTCATAATAAATGGGTTGAAATAAACTGTTGCTTTATTATGACACTGTCATAATAACACTTTTCACATTAGCCTTATAAAGCTATTAAGCCACACCCCTGCCATAATAACACTTTTCACATTAGCCTAATAAAGCTATTAAACCACACCCCTGTCATAATAACACTTTTCACATTAGCCTAATAACGCTATTAAGCCACGCCCCTTACCGGAACTACTATTGAGGTATCAATAGGGGTTTCCATTATCTTTTTTTAATATTAAATTAAATAACATTTTTTTTGTTCCCATTTTATTGCAGGATAAATACAATATTGGTGTATTGACGGTAAACATAGAATTTATGTGGGTCGGCACGAAACAGATGGAAAAACTCGCTAAAGCTCGTCTTTCCCCCGTTTCTAAACCTCGCCACATAAATTCTATATTTACCGTCAATACACCAATATTGTATATGCATACGTACCAGTTCATAATGCACCTGGTTATATACGTACCAATTCATTTTTATACCTGGTTGTATACGTACCAATTCATTTTTATACCTGGTTGTATACGTACCAATTCATTTTGTACCTTCTTACATACGTAACAATTCAATTACTGGATTTCATACATCACCGATCGAAATGACCAGTCAGAAATTGTTCGACATGTGCAATTAAATGGTTCTCTAACTCTTTTTTCAATATTTGTTTCAAGATTTCTGTCCATTTTACAAATATGAAAAGCGAAAAGCGTTAAAGGAACTGTATGAAGAGTTTGAAGATACCAAAGGGGTAATCACAATCAGTAAATTGAAGGACAGACAATACAATGGCCAAAAGAAAAAGGACAAAGGACAAATAATGATCTGCAAAACACACACATAAAACTAAAAATCGAGTAACACCAACCCCACTAAAACCGAAGGTGAAAACAGGTGCTCAGGAAGGGTGGGCAGTTCCTGCTCCACTAAATATGATTATCTGATATACAATAATATAATTTGTTTTATTAACTTAGAGTCACATTATATATATTTGTAGAGTTCGGTGGGCACATTTGTGAACAAATCATTGGCATCACTATGGGGGACAACTGTGCCCCTCTCCTTGTCGATCTTTTTCTATACTCCTGTGAGACTGAGCTTTTACCAAAACCAAAAACAAAATACAGACACTAAAGCCTTTAATCTCACTTTCAGGTATATTGATGATGTTCTGCAAATTAATAATCCAAACTTTGTTAATTGCATTCTATTGATATACCACAAAGATATTGAGATAACGAAAACAACAGAAACGGCTTCCTCTGCCTCATTTCTTGACATTTACCATAAACTTGACACCAATGCCGGCAATGGTCAACTTTTTACTAGACTTTATGGCAAAGGAGACGACTTCAATTTGTCATTATAAATTTTCCACACCTTTATAATAATTTACCAACCGCTCCCGCATATGTAGAAGAAGAGTTTGAAGATACGAAAGAAGTAATCAGAATCCGTATATTGAAGAACAGACAGCATAATGACCAAAAGATAAGAGACAAAAGGACAAACAACAATCAACACAACATACATATAAAACTAGAGATCGAGTAACACGAACCCCACTAAAAACCGGGGGTGAACTCAGGTGCTCCGGAATGATAAGCAGTTCCTGCTCCGCTAGTGGCACCCGTAGTGTTAATCTAGTTACAAACCCGGTGATAAGTCATGAATGAGGAAAGGACCGGAAAGTGTTTACTACAAGTGGAACATATTCGTGGTCATTTACATTTTACAATTCAAACTCTACGCTATGAGTACTAAACTATTTCATTAAGGATTTCAAAAAATCGTCTCATCTTATATTTCAAATTGTTTTGTTTGATTGTTTGATATTGCTTAACGCCACTTTCAACAATATTTCAGTTATATCGTGGCGGTCAGTTTTATTGGTGGAGGAAACCGGAGAACCCAGAGAAAACAACCAATCCCTTGTTGAAAAGTATTGTGTCAGTTACATACAGATGACAAGAGATGGTATTGGAATATAAATTTTGAATCAAATTTGACTGTTGTTTCACTATTATGTATTACGATGGGCTTTTATACTATCTAATAATTTGATAATGGTTGTGGCCATCGGCTTTCCTTGAAAGGAAATATTATACACATGACAACTTCTGTGTCAGGAGGACGAAATATATTATGCGCATTGTTCAAGATTATAACGTTCTTCATAATAACATTCTTGGCATGTTTATTATCTGGGGGTTGGCACGACCGCATCATTTCACCACAAGAGGAGGCTTGGGAAACATAAAACGAAATTAACACCACCACTTCTTATTGAAGTGTATATACCAAGCCAGGAAAGTGAGCGGTCATGTATTGAAGTGTATATACCAAGCCAGGAAAGTGAGCGGTCATGTATTGAAGTGTATATACCGAGCCAGGAAAGTGAGCGGTCATGTATTGAAGTGTATATACCAAGCAAGGAAAGTGAGCGGTCATGTATTGAAGTGTATATATACCAAGCCAGGAAAGTGAGCGGTCATGTATTGAAGTGTATATATACCAAGCCAGGAAAGTGAGCGGTCATGTATTGAAGTGTCTATACCAAGCTAGGAAAGTGAGCGGTCATGTATTGAAGTGTATATATACCAAGCAAGGAAAGTGAGCGGTCATGTATTGAAGTGTATATATACCAAGCAAGGAAAGTGAGCGGTCATGTATTGAAGTGTATATATACCAAGCAAGGAAAGTGAGCGGTCATGTATTGAAGTGTATATACCAAGCCAGGAAAGTGAGCGGTCATGTATTGAAGTGTCTATACCAAGCTAGGAAAGTGAGCGGTCATGTATTGAAGTGTATATATACCAAGCAAGGAAAGTGAGCGGTCATGTATTGAAGTGTATATATACCAAGCAAGGAAAGTGAGCGGTCATGTATTGAAGTGTATATATACCAAGCAAGGAAAGTGAGCGGTCATGTATTGAAGTGTATATACCTAGCCAGGAAAGTGAGCGGTCATGTATTGAAGTGTCTATACCAAGCTAGGAAAGTGAGCGGTCATGTACTGAAGTGTCTATACCAAGCTAGGAAAGTGAGCGGTCATGTATTGAAGTGTATATATACCAAGCCAGGAAAGTGAGCGGTCATGTATTGAAGTGTCTATTCCAAGCTAGGAAAGTGAGCGGTCATGTATTGAAGTGTATATATACCAAGCCAGGAAAGTGAGCGGTCATGTATTGAAGTGTATATATACCAAGCAAGGAAAGTGAGCGGTCATGTATTGAAGTGTATATATACCAAGCAAGGAAAGTGAGCGGTCATGTATTGAAGTGTATATACCAAGCCAGGAAAGTGAGCAGTCATGTATTGAAGTGTCTATACCAAGCTAGGAAAGTGAGCGGTCATGTATTGAAGTGTCTATACCAAGTTGGAAAGTGATCGGTCTTGTATTGAAGTGTCTATACCAAGCCAGGAAAGTGAGCGGTCATGTATTGAAGTGTATATACCAAGCTAGGAAAGTGGGCGGTCATGTATTGAAGTGTCTCTACCAAGATAGGAAAGTGAGCGGTCATGTATTGAAGTGTATATATACCAAGCAAGGAAAGTGAGCCGTCATGTATTGAAGTGTATATATACCAAGCAAGGAAAGTGAGCGGTCATGTATTGAAGTGAATATACCAAGCCAGGAAAGTGAGCGGTCATGTATTGCAGTGTATATATACCACGCAAGGAAAGTGAGCGGTCATGTATTGAAGTGTATATACCAAGCCAGGAAAGTGGGCGGTCATGTATTGAAGTGTCTCTACCAAGCTAGGAAAATGAGCGGTCATGTATTGAAGTGTATATATACCAAGCAAGGAAAGTGAGCGGTCATGTATTGAAGTGTATATATACCAAGCAAGGAAAGTGAGCGGTCATGTATTGAAGTGTATATACCAAGCCAGGAAAGTGAGCGGTCATGTATTGAAGTGTATATACCAAGCCAGGAAAGTGTGCGGTCATGTATTGAAGTGTCTATACCAAGCCAGGAAAGTGAGCGGTCATGTATTGAAGTGTCTATACCAAGCCAGGAAAGTGAGCGGTCATGTATTGAAGTGTATATATACCAAGCAAGGAAAGTGAGCGGTCATGTATTGAGGTGTATATATACCAAGCAAGGAAAGTGAGCGGTCATGTATTGAAGTGTATATACCAAGCCAGGAAAGTGAGCGGTCATGTATTGAAGTGTCTATACCAAGCTAGGAAAGTGAGCGGTCATGTATTGAAGTGTATATATACCAAGCAAGGAAAGTGAGCGGTCATGTATTGAAGTGTATATATACCAATCAAGGAAAGTGAGCGGTCATGTATTGAAGTGTATATATACCAAGCAAGGAAAGTGAGCGGTCGTGTATTGAAGTGTCTATACCAAGCTAGGAAAGTGAGTGGTCATGTATTGAAGTGTCTATACCAAGCCAGGAAAGTGAGCGGTCATGTATTGAAGTGTCTATGCCAAGCCAGGAAAGTGAGCCGTCATGTATTGAAGTGAATATACCAAGCCAGGAAAGTGAGCGGTCATGTATTGAAGTGTATATACCAAGCCAGGAAAGTGAGCGGTCATGTATTGAAGTGTATATATACCAAGCAAGGAAAGTGAGCGGTCATGTATTGAAGTGTATATACCAAGCCAGGAAAGTGGGCGGTCATGTATTGAAGTGTCTCTACCAAGCTAGGAAAATGAGAGGTCATGTATTGAAGTGTATATATACCAAGCAAGGAAAGTGAGCGGTCATGTATTGAAGTGTATATATACCAAGCAAGGAAAGTGAGCGGTCATGTATTGAAGTGTATATACCAAGCCAGGAAAGTGAGCGGTCATGTATTGAAGTGTATATACCAAGCCAGGAAAGTGAGCGGTCATGTATTGAAGTGTCTATACCAAGCCAGGAAAGTGAGCGGTCATGTATTGAAGTGTCTATACCAAGCCAGGAAAGTGAGCGGTCATGTATTGAAGTGTATATATAACAAGCAAGGAAAGTGAGCGGTCATGTATTGAGGTGTATATATACCAAGCAAGGAAAGTGAGCGGTCATGTATTGAAGTGTATATACCAAGCCAGGAAAGTGAGCGGTCATGTATTGAAGTGTCTATACCAAGCTAGGAAAGTGAGCGGTCATGTATTGAAGTGTATATATACCAAGCAAGGAAAGTGAGCGGTCATGTATTGAAGTGTATATATACCAATCAAGGAAAGTGAGCGGTCATGTATTGAAGTGTATATATACCAAGCAAGGAAAGTGAGCGGTCGTGTATTGAAGTGTCTATACCAAGCTAGGAAAGTGAGCGGTCATGTATTGAAGTGTCTATACCAAGCTAGGAAAGTGAGCGGTCATGTATTGAAGTGTATATATACCAAGCAAGGAAAGTGAGCGGTCATGTATTGAAGTGTATATATACCAATCAAGGAAAGTGAGCGGTCATGTATTGAAGTGTATATATACCAAGCAAGGAAAGTGAGCGGTCATGTATTAAGGTGTATATATACCAAGCAAGGAAAGTGAGCGGTCATGTATTGAAGTGTATATACCAAGCCAGGAAAGTGAGCGGTCATGTATTGAAGTGTCTATACCAAGCTAGCAAAGTGAGCGGTCATGTATTGAAGTGTATATATACCAAGCAAGGAAAGTGAGCGGTCATGTATTGAAGTGTATATAAACCAATCAAGGAAAATGAGCGGTCATGTATTGAAGTGTATATATACCAAGCAAGGAAAGTGAGCGGTCGTGTATTGAAGTGTATATACCAAGCCAGGAAAGTGAGCGGTCATGTATTGAAGTGTCTATGCCAAGCCAGGAAAGTGATCGGTCATGTATTGAAGTGAATATACCAAGCCAGGAAAGTGAGCGGTCATGTATTGAAGTGTATATACCAAGCCAGGAAAGTGAGCGGTCATGTATTGAAGTGTATATACCAAGCCAGGAAAGTGAGCGGTCATGTATTGAAGTGTCTATACCAAGCCAGGAAAGTGAGCGGTCATGTATTGAAGTGTCTATACCAAGCCAGGAAAGTGAGCGGTCATGTATTGAAGTGTATATACCAAGCCAGGAAAGTGAGCGGTCATGTATTGAAGTGTCTATACCAACCTAAGAAAGTGAGCGGTCATGTATTGAAGTGTCTATTCCAAGCCAGGAAAGTGAGCGGTCATGTATTGAAGTGTCTATGCCAAGCCAGTAAAGTGAGCGGTCATGTATTGAAGTGAATATGCCAAGCCAGTAAAGTGAGCGGTCATGTATTGAAGTTTATATACCAAGCCAGGAAAGTGAGCGATCATATATTGAAGTGTGTGTACCAAGCCAGGAAAGTGAGCGGTCATGCATTGAAGTGTATATATACCAAGCAAGGAAAGTGAGTGGTCATGTATTGAAGTGTATATACCAAACCAGGAAAGTGAGCTGTCGTGTAATGAAGCGTATATATACCAAGCCAGGAAAGTGAGCGGTTATATATTGAAGTGTATATATACCAAGCCAGGAAAGTGAGCGGTCATGTATTGAAATGTATATATATCAAGCCATGAAAGTGAGCGGTCATGTATTGAAGTGTATATACCAAGCCAGGAAAGTGAGCGGTGATGTATTGAAGTGTATATATACCAAGCCAGGAAAATGAGCGATCATGTATTGAAGTGCATATACCAAGCCAGGAAAGTGAACGGTCATGTATTGAAGTGTGTATATAAACCAAGCCAGGAAAGTGGGCGGTCATGTATTGAAGTGTATATACCAAGCCAGGAAAGTGAGCAGTCATGTATTGAAGTGTATATAACAAGCCAGGAAAGTGAGCGGTCATGTATTGAAGTGTATATATACCAAGCCAGGAAAGTGAGCGGTCATGTATTGAAGTGTATATACCAAGCCAGGAAAGTGAGCGGTCATGTATTGAAGTGTATATATACCAAGCCATGAAAGTGAGCGATCATGTATTGAAGTGTATATACCAAGCCAGGAAAGTGAGCGATCATGTATTGAAGTGTATATACCAAGCCAGGAAAGTGAGCGGTTATGTATTGAAGTGTATATACCAAGTCAGGAAAGTGAGCGGTCATGTATTGAAGTGTCTATGCCAAGCCAGGAAAGTGAGCGGTCATGTATTGAAGTGTCTATACCAAGCCAGGAAAGTGAGCGGTCATGTATTGAAATGTCTATACCAAGCCAGTAAAGTGAGCGGTCATGTATTGAAGTGTCTATACCAAGCCAGGAAAGTGAGCGGTCATGTATTGAAGTGTATATATAACAAGCAAGGAAAGTGAGCGGTCATGTATTGAGGTGTATATATACCAAGCAAGGAAAGTGAGCGGTCATGTATTGAAGTGTATATACCAAGCCAGGAAAGTGAGCGGTCATGTATTGAAGTGTCTATACCAAGCTAGGAAAGTGAGCGGTCATGTATTGAAGTGTATATATACCAAGCAAGGAAAGTGACCGGTCATGTATTGAAGTGTATATACCAAGCCAGGAAAGTGAGCGGTCATGTATTGAAGTGTCTATACCAAGCTAGGAAAGTGAGCGGTCATGTATTGAAGTGTATATATACCAAGCAAGGAAAGTGAGCGGTCATGTATTGAAGTGTATATATACCAATCAAGGAAAGTGAGCGGTCATGTATTGAAGTGTATATATACCAAGCAAGGAAAGTGAGCGGTCGTGAATTGAAGTGTCTATACCAAGCTAGGAAAGTGAGCGGTCATGTATTGAAGTGTCTATACCAAGCTAGGAAAGTGAGCGGTCATGTATTGAAGTGTATATATACCAAGCAAGGAAAGTGAGCGGTCATGTATTGAAGTGTATATATACCAATCAAGGAAAGTGAGCGGTCATGTATTGAAGTGTATATATACCAAGCAAGGAAAGTGAGCGGTCATGTATTAAGGTGTATATATACCAAGCAAGGAAAGTGAGCGGTCATGTATTGAAGTGTATATACCAAGCCAGGAAAGTGAGCGGTCATGTATTGAAGTGTCTATACCAAGCTAGCAAAGTGAGCGGTCATGTATTGAAGTGTATATATACCAAGCAAGGAAAGTGAGCGGTCATGTATTGAAGTGTATATAAACCAATCAAGGAAAATGAGCGGTCATGTATTGAAGTGTATATATACCAAGCAAGGAAAGTGAGCGGTCGTGTATTGAAGTGTATATACCAAGCCAGGAAAGTGAGCGGTCATGTATTGAAGTGTCTATGCCAAGCCAGGAAAGTGATCGGTCATGTATTGAAGTGAATATACCAAGCCAGGAAAGTGAGCGGTCATGTATTGAAGTGTATATACCAAGCCAGGAAAGTGAGCGGTCATGTATTGAAGTGTATATACCAAGCCAGGAAAGTGAGCGGTCATGTATTGAAGTGTCTATACCAAGCCAGGAAAGTGAGCGGTCATGTATTGAAGTGTCTATACCAAGCCAGGAAAGTGAGCGGTCATGTATTGAAGTGTATATACCAAGCCAGGAAAGTGAGCGGTCATGTATTGAAGTGTCTATACCAACCTAAGAAAGTGAGCGGTCATGTATTGAAGTGTCTATTCCAAGCCAGGAAAGTGAGCGGTCATGTATTGAAGTGTCTATGCCAAGCCAGTAAAGTGAGCGGTCATGTATTGAAGTGAATATGCCAAGCCAGTAAAGTGAGCGGTCATGTATTGAAGTTTATATACCAAGCCAGGAAAGTGAGCGATCATATATTGAAGTGTGTGTACCAAGCCAGGAAAGTGAGCGGTCATGCATTGAAGTGTATATATACCAAGCAAGGAAAGTGAGTGGTCATGTATTGAAGTGTATATACCAAACCAGGAAAGTGAGCTGTCGTGTAATGAAGCGTATATATACCAAGCCAGGAAAGTGAGCGGTTATATATTGAAGTGTATATATACCAAGCCAGGAAAGTGAGCGGTCATGTATTGAAATGTATATATATCAAGCCATGAAAGTGAGCGGTCATGTATTGAAGTGTATATACCAAGCCAGGAAAGTGAGCGGTGATGTATTGAAGTGTATATATACCAAGCCAGGAAAATGAGCGATCATGTATTGAAGTGCATATACCAAGCCAGGAAAGTGAGCGGTCATGTATTGAAGTGTGTATATATACCAAGCCAGGAAAGTGGGCGGTCATGTATTGAAGTGTATATACCAAGCCAGGAAAGTGAGCGGTCATGTATTGAAGTGTATATAACAAGCCAGGAAAGTGAGCGGTCATGTATTGAAGTGTATATATACCAAGCCAGGAAAGTGAGCGGTCATGTATTGAAGTGTATATACCAAGCCAGGAAAGTGAGCGGTCATGTATTGAAGTGTATATATACCAAGCCATGAAAGTGAGCGATCATGTATTGAAGTGTATATACCAAGCCAGGAAAGTGAGCGATCATGTATTGAAGTGTATATACCAAGCCAGGAAAGTGAGCGGTTATGTATTGAAGTGTATATACCAAGTCAGGAAAGTGAGCGGTCATGTATTGAAGTGTCTATGCCAAGCCAGGAAAGTGAGCGGTCATGTATTGAAGTGTCTATACCAAGCCAGGAAAGTGAGCGGTCATGTATTGAAATGTCTATACCAAGCCAGTAAAGTGAGCGGTCATGTATTGAAGTTTATATACCAAGCCAGGAAAGTGAGCGATCATATATTGAAGTGTTTGTACCAAGCCAGGAAAGTGAGCGGTCATGCATTGAAGTGTATATATACCAAGCAAGGAAAGTGAGTGGTCATGTATTGAAGTGTATATACCAAACCAGGAAAGTGAGCGGTCATGTATTGAAATGTATATATATCAAGCCATGAAAGTAAGCGGTCATGTATTGAAGTGTATATACCAAGCCAGGAAAGTGAGCGTTGATGTATTGAAGTGTATATATACCAAGCCAGGAAAATGAGCGGTCATGTATTGCAGTGCATATACCAAGCCAGGAAAGTGAACGGTCATGTATTGAAGTGTGTATATATACCAAGCCAGGAAAGTGGGCGGTCATGTATTGAAGTGTATATACCAAGCCAGGAAAGTGAGCGGTCATGTATTGAAGTGTATATATACCAATCCAGAAAAGTGAGCGGTTATGTGTTGAAGTGTATATACCAAGCCAGGAAAGTGAGCGGTCATGTATTGAAGTGTATATACCAAGCCAGGAAAGTGAGCGGTCATGTATTGAAGTGTATATACCAAGTCAGGAAAGTGAGCAGTCATGTATTGAAGTGTATATACCAAGTCAGAAAAGTGAGCGGTCATGTATTGAAGTGTATATACCAAGCCAGGAAAGTGAGCGATCATGTATTGAAGTGTATATACCAAGCCAGGAAAGTGAGCGATCATGTATTGAAGTGTATATACGAAGCCAGGAAAGTGAGCGATCATGCATTGAAGTGTATATACCAAGCCAGGAAAGTGAGCGGTCATGTATTGAAGTGTATATACCAAGCCAGGAAAGTGAGCGGTCATGTATTGAAGTATATATACCAAGCCAGGAAAGTGAGCGATCATGTATTGAAGTGTATATACCAAGCCAGGAAAGTGAGCGGTCATGTATTGAAGTGTATATACCAAGCCAGGAAAGTGAGTGGTCATGTATTGAAGTGTATATACCAAGCCAGGAAAGTGAGCGGTCATGTATTGAAGTGTATATAACAAGCCAGGAAAGTGAGCGATCATGTATTGAAGTGTATATACCAAGCCAGGAAAGTGAGCGGTCATGTATTGAAGTGTCTATGCCAAGGTAGGAAAGTGAGCGGTCATGTATTGAAGTGCATATACCAAGCCAGGAAAGTGAGCGGTCATGTATTGAAGTGTATATACCAAGCCAGGAAAGTGAGCGGTTATGTATTGAAGTGTCTATTCCAAGCTAGGAAAGTGAGCGGTCATGTATTGAAGTGTATATACCAAGCCAGGAAAGTGAGCGGTCATGTATTGAAGTGTCTATACCAAGCCAGGAAAGTGAGCGGTCATGTATTGAAGTGTATATACCAAGCCAAGAAAGTGAGCGGTCATGTATTGAAGTGTATATACCAAGCCAGGAAAGTGAGCGGTCAAGTATTGAAGTGTATATATCAAGCCAGGAAAGTGAGCGGTCATGTATTGAAGTGTCTATTCCAAGCTAGGAAAGTGAGCGGTCATGTATTGAAGTGTCTATACCAAGCCAGGAAAGTGAGCGGTCATGTATTGAAGTGTATATACCAAGCCAGGAAAGTGAGCGGTCAAGTCTTGAAGTGTATATACCAAGCCAGGGAAGTGAGCGGTCATGTATTGAAGTGTATATACCAAGCCAGGAAAGTGAGCGGTCATGTATTGAAGTGTATATACCAAGCCAGGAAAGTGAGCGGTCATGTATTGAAGTGTCTATACCAAGCCAGGAATGTGAGCGGTCATGTATTGAAGTGTATGTACCAAGCCAGGAAAGTGAACGGTCATGTATTGAAGTGTATATACCAAGCCAGGAAAGTGAGCGGTCATGTATTGAAGTGTATATACCAAGCTAGGAAAGTGGGCGGTCATGTATTGAAGTGTCTCTACCAAGATAGGAAAGTGAGCGGTCATGTATTGAAGTGTATATATACCAAGCAAGGAAAGTGAGCCGTCATGTATTGAAGTGTATATATACCAAGCAAGGAAAGTGAGCGGTCATGTATTGAAGTGTATATACCAAGCCAGGAAAGTGAGCGGTCATGTATTGAAGTGTATATATACCAAGCAAGGAAAGTGAGCGGTCATGTATTGAAGTGTATATACCAAGCCAGGAAAGTGGGCGGTCATGTATTGAAGTGTCTCTACCAAGCTAGGAAAATGAGCGGTCATGTATTGAAGTGTATATATACCAAGCAAGGAAAGTGAGCGGTCATGTATTGAAGTGTATATATACCAAGCAAGGAAAGTGAGCGGTCATGTATTGAAGTGTATATACCAAGCCAGGAAAGTGAGCGGTCATGTATTGAAGTGTATATACCAGCCAGGAAAGTGAGCGGTCATGTATTGAAGTGTCAATACCAAGCCAGGAAAGTGAGCGGTCATGTATTGAAGTGTCTATACCAAGCCAGGAAAGTGAGCGGTCATGTATTGAAGTGTATATATACCAAGCAAGGAAAGTGAGCGGTCATGTATTGAGGTGTATATATACCAAGCAAGGAAAGTGAGCGGTCATGTATTGAAGTGTATATACCAAGCTAGGAAAGTGAGCGGTCATGTATTGAAGTGTCTATTCCAAGCTAGGAAAGTGAGCGGTCATGTATTGAAGTGTATATATACCAAGCAAGGAAAGTGAGCGGTCATGTATTGAAGTGTATATATACCAATCAAGGAAAGTGAGCGGTCATGTATTGAAGTGTATATATACCAAGCCAGGAAAGTGAGCGGTCGTGTATTGAAGTGTATATACCAAGCTAGGAAAGTGAGCGGTCATGTATTGAAGTGTCTATACCAAGCCAGGAAAGTGAGCGGTCATGTATTGAAGTGTCTATGCCAAGCCAGGAAAGTGAGCGGTCATGTATTGAAGTGAATATACCTAGCCAGGAAAGTGAGCGGTCATGTATTGAAGTGTATATACCAAGCCAGGAAAGTGAGCGGTCATGTATTGAAGTGTATATATACCAAGCAAGGAAAGTGAGCGGTCATGTATTGAAGTGTCTATTCCAAGCCAGGAAAGTGAGCGGTCATGTATTGAAGTGTCTATGCCAAGCCAGGAAAGTGAGCGGTCATGTATTGAAGTGAATATACCTAGCCAGAAAAGTGAGCGGTCATGTATTGAAGTGTATATACCAAGCCAGGAAAGTGAGCGGTCATGTATTGAAGTGTATATACCAAGCCAGGAAAGTGAGCGGTCATGTATTGAAGTGTCTATACCAAGCCAGGAAAGTGAGCGGTCATGTATTGAAGTGTCTATACCAAGCCAGGAAAGTGAGCGGTCATGTATTGAAGTGTATATATACCAAGCAAGGAAAGTGAGCGGTCATGTATTGAGGTGTATATATACCAAGCAAGGAAAGTGAGCGGTCATGTATTGAAGTGTATATACCAAGCCAGGAAAGTGAGCGGTCATGTATTGAAGTGTCTATACCAAGCTAGGAAAGTGAGCGGTCATGTATTGAAGTGTATATATACCAAGCAAGGAAAGTGAGCGGTCATGTATTGAAGTGTATATATACCAATAAGGGAAAGTGAGCGGTCATGTATTGAAGTGTATATACCAAGCCAGGAAAGTGAGCGGTCAAGTATTGAAGTGTATATACCAAACCAGGAAAGTGAGCGGTCATGTATTGAAGTGTCTATTCCAAGCTAGGAAAGTGAGCGGTCATGTATTGAAGTGTCTATACCAAGCCAGGAAAGTGAGCGGTCATGTATTGAAGTGTATATACCAAGCCAGGAAAGTGAGCGGTCATGTATGGAAGTGTATATATACCAAGCAAGGAAAGTGAGCGGTCATGTATTGAAGTGTATATATACCAAGCAAGGAAAGTGAGCGGTCATGTATTGAAGTGTATATACCAAGCCAGGAAAGTGAGCGGTCATGTATTGAAGTGTCTATACCAAGCCAGGAAAGTGAGCGGTCATGTATTGAAGTGTATATATACCAAGCAAGGAAAGTGAGCGGTCATGTATTGAAGTGTATATACCAAGCCAGGAAAGTGGGCGGTCATGTATTGAAGTGTCTCTACCAAGCTAGGAAAATGAGCGGTCATGTATTGAAGTGTATATATACCAAGCAAGGAAAGTGAGCGGTCATGTATTGAAGTGTATATACCAAGCCAGGAAAGTGAGCAGTCATGTATTGAAGTGTCTATACCAAGCTAGGAAAGTGAGCGGTCATGTATTGAAGTGTCTATACCAAGTTGGAAAGTGATCGGTCTTGTATTGAAGTGTCTATACCAAGCCAGGAAAGTGAGCGGTCATGTATTGAAGTGTATATACCAAGCTAGGAAAGTGGGCGGTCATGTATTGAAGTGTCTCTACCAAGATAGGAAAGTGAGCGGTCATGTATTGAAGTGTATATATACCAAGCAAGGAAAGTGAGCCGTCATGTATTGAAGTGTATATATACCAAGCAAGGAAAGTGAGCGGTCATGTATTGAAGTGAATATACCAAGCCAGGAAAGTGAGCGGTCATGTATTGCAGTGTATATATACCACGCAAGGAAAGTGAGCGGTCATGTATTGAAGTGTATATACCAAGCCAGGAAAGTGGGCGGTCATGTATTGAAGTGTCTCTACCAAGCTAGGAAAATGAGCGGTCATGTATTGAAGTGTATATATACCAAGCAAGGAAAGTGAGCGGTCATGTATTGAAGTGTATATATACCAAGCAAGGAAAGTGAGCGGTCATGTATTGAAGTGTATATACCAAGCCAGGAAAGTGAGCGGTCATGTATTGAAGTGTATATACCAAGCCAGGAAAGTGTGCGGTCATGTATTGAAGTGTCTATACCAAGCCAGGAAAGTGAGCGGTCATGTATTGAAGTGTCTATACCAAGCCAGGAAAGTGAGCGGTCATGTATTGAAGTGTATATATACCAAGCAAGGAAAGTGAGCGGTCATGTATTGAGGTGTATATATACCAAGCAAGGAAAGTGAGCGGTCATGTATTGAAGTGTATATACCAAGCCAGGAAAGTGAGCGGTCATGTATTGAAGTGTCTATACCAAGCTAGGAAAGTGAGCGGTCATGTATTGAAGTGTATATATACCAAGCAAGGAAAGTGAGCGGTCATGTATTGAAGTGTATATATACCAATCAAGGAAAGTGAGCGGTCATGTATTGAAGTGTATATATACCAAGCAAGGAAAGTGAGCGGTCGTGTATTGAAGTGTCTATACCAAGCTAGGAAAGTGAGTGGTCATGTATTGAAGTGTCTATACCAAGCCAGGAAAGTGAGCGGTCATGTATTGAAGTGTCTATGCCAAGCCAGGAAAGTCAGCGGTCATGTATTGAAGTGAATATACCAAGCCAGGAAAGTGAGCGGTCATGTATTGAAGTGTATATACCAAGCCAGGAAAGTGAGCGGTCATGTATTGAAGTGTATATATACCAAGCAAGGAAAGTGAGCGGTCATGTATTGAAGTGTATATACCAAGCCAGGAAAGTGGGCGGTCATGTATTGAAGTGTCTCTACCAAGCTAGGAAAATGAGCGGTCATGTATTGAAGTGTATATATACCAAGCAAGGAAAGTGAGCGGTCATGTATTGAAGTGTATATACCAAGCCAGGAAAGTGAGCGGTCATGTATTGAAGTGTATATACCAAGCCAGGAAAGTGAGCGGTCATGTATTGAAGTGTCTATACCAAGCCAGGAAAGTGAGCGGTCATGTATTGAAGTGTCTATACCAAGCCAGGAAAGTGAGCGGTCATGTATTGAAGTGTATATATAACAAGCAAGGAAAGTGAGCGGTCATGTATTGAGGTGTATATATACCAAGCAAGGAAAGTGAGCGGTCATGTATTGAAGTGTATATACCAAGCCAGGAAAGTGAGCGGTCATGTATTGAAGTGTCTATACCAAGCTAGGAAAGTGAGCGGTCATGTATTGAAGTGTATATATACCAAGCAAGGAAAGTGAGCGGTCATGTATTGAAGTGTATATATACCAATCAAGGAAAGTGAGCGGTCATGTATTGAAGTGTATATATATCAAGCAAGGAAAGTGAGCGGTCGTGTATTGAAGTGTCTATACCAAGCTAGGAAAGTGAGCGGTCATGTATTGAAGTGTCTATACCAAGCTAGGAAAGTGAGCGGTCATGTATTGAAGTGTATATATACCAAGCAAGGAAAGTGAGCGGTCATGTATTGAAGTGTATATATACCAATCAAGGAAAGTGAGCGGTCATGTATTGAAGTGTATATATACCAAGCAAGGAAAGTGAGCGGTCATGTATTGAGGTGTATATATACCAAGCAAGGAAAGTGAGCGGTCATGTATTGAAGTGTATATACCAAGCCAGGAAAGTGAGCGGTCATGTATTGAAGTGTCTATACCAAGCTAGCAAAGTGAGCGGTCATGTATTGAAGTGTATATATACCAAGCAAGGAAAGTGAGCGGTCATGTATTGAAGTGTATATATACCAATCAAGGAAAATGAGCGGTCATGTATTGAAGTGTATATATACCAAGCCAGGAAAGTGAGCGGTCATGTATTGAAGTGTCTATGCCAAGCCAGGAAAGTGATCGGTCATGTATTGAAGTGAATATACCAAGCCAGGAAAGTGAGCGGTCATGTATTGAAGTGTATATACCAAGCCAGGAAAGTGAGCGGTCATGTATTGAAGTGTATATACCAAGCCAGGAAAGTGAGCGGTCATGTATTGAAGTGTCTATACCAAGCCAGGAAAGTGAGCGGTCATGTATTGAAGTGTCTATACCAAGCCAGGAAAGTGAGCGGTCATGTATTGAAGTGTATATACCAAGCCAGGAAAGTGAGCGGTCATGTATTGAAGTGTCTATACCAACCTAAGAAAGTGAGCGGTCATGTATTGAAGTGTCTATTCCAAGCCAGGAAAGTGAGCGATCATATATTGAAGTGTGTGTACCAAGCCAGGAAAGTGAGCGGTCTTGCATTGAAGTGTATATATACCAAGCAAGGAAAGTGAGTGGTCATGTATTGAAGTGTATATACCAAACCAGGAAAGTGAGCTGTCGTGTAATGAAGCGTATATATACCAAGCCAGGAAAGTGAGCGGTTATATATTGAAGTGTATATATACCAAGCCAGGAAAGTGAGCGGTCATGTATTGAAATGTATATATATCAAGCCATGAAAGTGAGCGGTCATGTATTGAAGTGTATATACCAAGCCAGGAAAGTGAGCGGTGATGTATTGAAGTGTATATATACCAAGCCAGGAAAATGAGCGATCATGTATTGAAGTGCATATACCAAGCCAGGAAAGTGAACGGTCATGTATTGAAGTGTGTATATATACCAAGCCAGGAAAGTGGGCGGTCATGTATTGAAGTGTATATACCAAGCCAGGAAAGTGAGCGGTCATGTATTGAAGTGTATATAACAAGCCAGGAAAGTGAGCGGTCATGTATTGAAGTGTATATATACCAAGCCAGGAAAGTGAGCGGTCATGTATTGAAGTGTATATACCAAGCCAGGAAAGTGAGCGGTCATGTATTGAAGTGTATATATACCAAGCCATGAAAGTGAGCGATCATGTATTGAAGTGTATATACCAAGCCAGGAAAGTGAGCGATCATGTATTGAAGTGTATATACCAAGCCAGGAAAGTGAGCGGTTATGTATTGAAGTGTATATACCAAGTCAGGAAAGTGAGCGGTCATGTATTGAAGTGTCTATGCCAAGCCAGGAAAGTGAGCGGTCATGTATTGAAGTGTCTATACCAAGCCAGGAAAGTGAGCGGTCATGTATTGAAATGTCTATACCAAGCCAGTAAAGTGAGCGGTCATGTATTGAAGTGAATATGCCAAGCCAGTAAAGTGAGCGGTCATGTATTGAAGTTTATATACCAAGCCAGGAAAGTGAGCGATCATATATTGAAGTGTTTGTACCAAGCCAGGAAAGTGAGCGGTCATGCATTGAAGTGTATATATACCAAGCAAGGAAAGTGAGTGGTCATGTATTGAAGTGTATATACCAAACCAGGAAAGTGAGCGGTCATGTATTGAAATGTATATATATCAAGCCATGAAAGTGAGCGGTCATGTATTGAAGTGTATATACCAAGCCAGGAAAGTGAGCGTTGATGTATTGAAGTGTATATATACCAAGCCAGGAAAATGAGCGGTCATGTATTGCAGTGCATATACCAAGCCAGGAAAGTGAACGGTCATGTATTGAAGTGTGTATATATACCAAGCCAGGAAAGTGGGCGGTCATGTATTGAAGTGTATATACCAAGCCAGGAAAGTGAGCGGTCATGTATTGAAGTGTATATATACCAATCCAGAAAAGTGAGCGGTTATGTGTTGAAGTGTATATACCAAGCCAGGAAAGTGAGCGGTCATGTATTGAAGTGTATATACCAAGCCAGGAAAGTGAGCGGTCATGTATTGAAGTGTATATACCAAGTCAGGAAAGTGAGCAGTCATGTATTGAAGTGTATATACCAAGTCAGAAAAGTGAGCGGTCATGTATTGAAGTGTATATACCAAGCCAGGAAAGTGAGCGATCATGTATTGAAGTGTATATACCAAGCCAGGAAAGTGAGCGATCATGTATTGAAGTGTATATACGAAGCCAGGAAAGTGAGCGATCATGCATTGAAGTGTATATACCAAGCCAGGAAAGTGAGCGGTCATGTATTGAAGTGTATATACCAAGCCAGGAAAGTGAGCGGTCATGTATTGAAGTATATATACCAAGCCAGGAAAGTGAGCGATCATGTATTGAAGTGTATATACCAAGCCAGGAAAGTGAGCGGTCATGTATTGAAGTGTATATACCAAGCCAGGAAAGTGAGTGGTCATGTATTGAAGTGTATATACCAAGCCAGGAAAGTGAGCGGTCATGTATTGAAGTGTATATACCAAGCCAGGAAAGTGAGCGATCATGTATTGAAGTGTATATACCAAGCCAGGAAAGTGAGCGGTCATGTATTGAAGTGTCTATGCCAAGGTAGGAAAGTGAGCGGTCATGTATTGAAGTGCATATACCAAGCCAGGAAAGTGAGCGGTCATGTATTGAAGTGTATATACCAAGCCAGGAAAGTGAGCGGTTATGTATTGAAGTGTCTATTCCAAGCTAGGAAAGTGAGCGGTCATGTATTGAAGTGTATATACCAAGCCAGGAAAGTGAGCGGTCATGTATTGAAGTGTCTATACCAAGCCAGGAAAGTGAGCGGTCATGTATTGAAGTGTATATACCAAGCCAAGAAAGTGAGCGGTCATGTATTGAAGTGTATATACCAAGCCAGGAAAGTGAGCGGTCAAGTATTGAAGTGTATATATCAAGCCAGGAAAGTGAGCGGTCATGTATTGAAGTGTCTATTCCAAGCTAGGAAAGTGAGCGGTCATGTATTGAAGTGTCTATGCCAAGCCAGGAAAGTGAGCGGTCATGTATTGAAGTGTATATACCAAGCCAGGAAAGTGAGCGGTCAAGTCTTGAAGTGTATATACCAAGCCAGGGAAGTGAGCGGTCATGTATTGAAGTGTATATACCAAGCCAGGAAAGTGAGCGGTCATGTATTGAAGTGTATATACCAAGCCAGGAAAGTGAGCGGTCATGTATTGAAGTGTCTATACCAAGCCAGGAATGTGAGCGGTCATGTATTGAAGTGTATGTACCAAGCCAGGAAAGTGAACGGTCATGTATTGAAGTGTATATACCAAGCCAGGAAAGTGAGCGGTCATGTATTGAAGTGTATATACCAAGCTAGGAAAGTGGGCGGTCATGTATTGAAGTGTCTCTACCAAGATAGGAAAGTGAGCGGTCATGTATTGAAGTGTATATATACCAAGCAAGGAAAGTGAGCCGTCATGTATTGAAGTGTATATATACCAAGCAAGGAAAGTGAGCGGTCATGTATTGAAGTGTATATACCAAGCCAGGAAAGTGAGCGGTCATGTATTGAAGTGTATATATACCAAGCAAGGAAAGTGAGCGGTCATGTATTGAAGTGTATATACCAAGCCAGGAAAGTGGGCGGTCATGTATTGAAGTGTCTCTACCAAGCTAGGAAAATGAGCGGTCATGTATTGAAGTGTATATATACCAAGCAAGGAAAGTGAGCGGTCATGTATTGAAGTGTATATATACCAAGCAAGGAAAGTGAGCGGTCATGTATTGAAGTGTATATACCAAGCCAGGAAAGTGAGCGGTCATGTATTGAAGTGTATATACCAGCCAGGAAAGTGAGCGGTCATGTATTGAAGTGTCTATACCAAGCCAGGAAAGTGAGCGGTCATGTATTGAAGTGTCTATACCAAGCCAGGAAAGTGAGCGGTCATGTATTGAAGTGTATATATACCAAGCAAGGAAAGTGAGCGGTCATGTATTGAGGTGTATATATACCAAGCAAGGAAAGTGAGCGGTCATGTATTGAAGTGTATATACCAAGCTAGGAAAGTGAGCGGTCATGTATTGAAGTGTCTATACCAAGCTAGGAAAGTGAGCGGTCATGTATTGAAGTGTATATATACCAAGCAAGGAAAGTGAGCGGTCATGTATTGAAGTGTATATATACCAATCAAGGAAAGTGAGCGGTCATGTATTGAAGTGTATATATACCAAGCCAGGAAAGTGAGCGGTCGTGTATTGAAGTGTCTATACCAAGCTAGGAAAGTGAGCGGTCATGTATTGAAGTGTCTATACCAAGCCAGGAAAGTGAGCGGTCATGTATTGAAGTGTCTATGCCAAGCCAGGAAAGTGAGCGGTCATGTATTGAAGTGAATATACCTAGCCAGGAAAGTGAGCGGTCATGTATTGAAGTGTATATACCAAGCCAGGAAAGTGAGCGGTCATGTATTGAAGTGTATATATACCAAGCAAGGAAAGTGAGCGGTCATGTATTGAAGTGTCTATACCAAGCCAGGAAAGTGAGCGGTCATGTATTGAAGTGTCTATGCCAAGCCAGGAAAGTGAGCGGTCATGTATTGAAGTGAATATACCTAGCCAGGAAAGTGAGCGGTCATGTATTGAAGTGTATATACCAAGCCAGGAAAGTGAGCGGTCATGTATTGAAGTGTATATACCAAGCCAGGAAAGTGAGCGGTCATGTATTGAAGTGTCTATACCAAGCCAGGAAAGTGAGCGGTCATGTATTGAAGTGTCTATACCAAGCCAGGAAAGTGAGCGGTCATGTATTGAAGTGTATATATACCAAGCAAGGAAAGTGAGCGGTCATGTATTGAGGTGTATATATACCAAGCAAGGAAAGTGAGCGGTCATGTATTGAAGTGTATATACCAAGCCAGGAAAGTGAGCGGTCATGTATTGAAGTGTCTATACCAAGCTAGGAAAGTGAGCGGTCATGTATTGAAGTGTATATATACCAAGCAAGGAAAGTGAGCGGTCATGTATTGAAGTGTATATATACCAATAAGGGAAAGTGAGCGGTCATGTATTGAAGTGTATATACCAAGCCAGGAAAGTGAGCGGTCAAGTATTGAAGTGTATATACCAAACCAGGAAAGTGAGCGGTCATGTATTGAAGTGTCTATTCCAAGCTAGGAAAGTGAGCGGTCATGTATTGAAGTGTCTATACCAAGCCAGGAAAGTGAGCGGTCATGTATTGAAGTGTATATACCAAGCCAGGAAAGTGAGCGGTCAAGTATTGAAGTGTATATACCAAGCCAGGGAAGTGAGCGGTCATGTATTGAAGTGTATATACCAAGCCAGGAAAGTGAGCGGTCATGTATTGAAGTGTATATACCAAGCCAGGAAAGTGGGCGGTCATGTATTGAAGTGTCTCTACCAAGCTAGGAAAATGAGCGGTCATGTATGGAAGTGTATATATACCAAGCAAGGAAAGTGAGCGGTCATGTATTGAAGTGTATATATACCAAGCAAGGAAAGTGAGCGGTCATGTATTGAAGTGTATATACCAAGCCAGGAAAGTGAGCGGTCATGTATTGAAGTGTCTATGCCAAGCCAGGAAAGTGAGCGGTCATGTATTGAAGTGTATATATACCAAGCAAGGAAAGTGAGCGGTCATGTATTGAAGTGTATATACCAAGCCAGGAAAGTGGGCGGTCATGTATTGAAGTGTCTCTACCAAGCTAGGAAAATGAGCGGTCATGTATTGAAGTGTATATATACCAAGCAAGGAAAGTGAGCGGTCATGTATTGAAGTGTATATATACCAAGCAAGGAAAGTGAGCGGTCATGTATTGAAGTGTATATACCAAGCCAGGAAAGTGAGCGGTCATGTATTGAAGTGTATATACCAAGCCAGGAAAGTGAGCGGTCATGTATTGAAGTGTCTATACCAAGCCAGGAAAGTGAGCGGTCATGTATTGAAGTGTCTATACCAAGCCAGGAAAGTGAGCGGTCATGTATTGAAGTGTATATATACCAAGCAAGGAAAGTGAGCGGTCATGTATTGAGGTGTATATATACCAAGCAAGGAAAGTGAGCGGTCATGTATTGAAGTGTAAATACCAAGCCAGGAAAGTGAGCGGTCATGTATTGAAGTGTCTATACCATGCTAGGAAAGTGAGCGGTCATGTATTGAAGTGTATATATACCAAGCAAGGAAAGTGAGCGGTCATGTATTGAAGTGTATATATACCAATAAAGGAAAGTGAGCGGTCATGTATTGAAGTGTATATACCAAGCCAGGAAAGTGAGCGGTCAAGTATTGAAGTGTATATACCAAACCAGGAAAGTGAGCGGTCATGTATTGAAGTGTCTATTCCAAGCTAGGAAAGTGAGCGGTCATGTATTGAAGTGTCTATACCAAGCCAGGAAAGTGAGCGGTCATGTATTGAAGTGTATATACCAAGCCAGGAAAGTGAGCGGTCAAGTATTGAAGTGTATATACCAAGCCAGGGAAGTGAGCGGTCATGTATTGAAGTGTATATACCAAGCCAGGAAAGTGAGCGGTCATGTATTGAAGTGTATATACCAAGCCAGGAAAGTGGGCGGTCATGTATTGAAGTGTCTCTACCAAGCTAGGAAAATGAGCGGTCATGTATGGAAGTGTATATATACCAAGCAAGGAAAGTGAGCGGTCATGTATTGAAGTGTATATATACCAAGCAAGGAAAGTGAGCGGTCATGTATTGAAGTGTATATACCAAGCCAGGAAAGTGAGCGGTCATGTATTGAAGTGTCTATACCAAGCCAGGAAAGTGAGCGGTCATGTATTGAAGTGTATATATACCAAGCAAGGAAAGTGAGCGGTCATGTATTGAGGTGTATAAATACCAAGCAAGGAAAGTGAGCGGTCATGTATTGAAGTGTATATACCAAGCCAGGAAAGTGAGCGGTCATGTATTGAAGTGTCTATACCAAGCTAGGAAAGTGAGCGGTCATGTATTGAAGTGTATATATACCAAGCAAGGAAAGTGAGCGGTCATGTATTGAAGTGTATATATACCAATCAAGGAAAGTGAGCGATCATGTATTGAAGTGTATATATACCAAGCAAGGAAAGTGAGCGGTCGTGTATTGAAGTGTCTATACCAAGCTAGGAAAGTGAGCGGTCATGTATTGAAGTGTCTATACCAAGCCAGGAAAGTGAGCGGTCATGTATTGAAGTGTCTATGCCAAGCCAGGAAAGTGGGCGGTCATGTATTGAAGTGTATATACCAAGCCAGGAAAGTGAGCGGTCATGTATTGAAGTGTATATATACCAATCCAGAAAAGTGAGCGGTTATGTGTTGAAGTGTATATACCAAGCCAGGAAAGTGAGCGGTCATGTATTGAAGTGTATATACCAAGCCAGGAAAGTGAGCGGTCATGTATTGAAGTGTATATACCAAGTCAGGAAAGTGAGCAGTCATGTATTGAAGTGTATATACCAAGTCAGAAAAGTGAGCGGTCATGTATTGAAGTGTATATACCAAGCCAGGAAAGTGAGCGATCATGTATTGAAGTGTATATACCAAGCCAGGAAAGTGAGCGATCATGTATTGAAGTGTATATACGAAGCCAGGAAAGTGAGCGATCATGCATTGAAGTGTATATACCAAGCCAGGAAAGTGAGCGGTCATGTATTGAAGTGTATATACCAAGCCAGGAAAGTGAGCGGTCATGTATTGAAGTATATATACCAAGCCAGGAAAGTGAGCGATCATGTATTGAAGTGTATATACCAAGCCAGGAAAGTGAGCGGTCATGTATTGAAGTGTATATACCAAGCCAGGAAAGTGAGTGGTCATGTATTGAAGTGTATATACCAAGCCAGGAAAGTGAGCGGTCATGTATTGAAGTGTATATACCAAGCCAGGAAAGTGAGCGATCATGTATTGAAGTGTATATACCAAGCCAGGAAAGTGAGCGGTCATGTATTGAAGTGTCTATGCCAAGGTAGGAAAGTGAGCGGTCATGTATTGAAGTGCATATACCAAGCCAGGAAAGTGAGCGGTCATGTATTGAAGTGTATATACCAAGCCAGGAAAGTGAGCGGTTATGTATTGAAGTGTCTATTCCAAGCTAGGAAAGTGAGCGGTCATGTATTGAAGTGTATATACCAAGCCAGGAAAGTGAGCGGTCATGTATTGAAGTGTCTATACCAAGCCAGGAAAGTGAGCGGTCATGTATTGAAGTGTATATACCAAGCCAAGAAAGTGAGCGGTCATGTATTGAAGTGTATATACCAAGCCAGGAAAGTGAGCGGTCAAGTATTGAAGTGTATATATCAAGCCAGGAAAGTGAGCGGTCATGTATTGAAGTGTCTATTCCAAGCTAGGAAAGTGAGCGGTCATGTATTGAAGTGTCTATGCCAAGCCAGGAAAGTGAGCGGTCATGTATTGAAGTGTATATACCAAGCCAGGAAAGTGAGCGGTCAAGTCTTGAAGTGTATATACCAAGCCAGGGAAGTGAGCGGTCATGTATTGAAGTGTATATACCAAGCCAGGAAAGTGAGCGGTCATGTATTGAAGTGTATATACCAAGCCAGGAAAGTGAGCGGTCATGTATTGAAGTGTCTATACCAAGCCAGGAATGTGAGCGGTCATGTATTGAAGTGTATGTACCAAGCCAGGAAAGTGAACGGTCATGTATTGAAGTGTATATACCAAGCCAGGAAAGTGAGCGGTCATGTATTGAAGTGTATATACCAAGCTAGGAAAGTGGGCGGTCATGTATTGAAGTGTCTCTACCAAGATAGGAAAGTGAGCGGTCATGTATTGAAGTGTATATATACCAAGCAAGGAAAGTGAGCCGTCATGTATTGAAGTGTATATATACCAAGCAAGGAAAGTGAGCGGTCATGTATTGAAGTGTATATACCAAGCCAGGAAAGTGAGCGGTCATGTATTGAAGTGTATATATACCAAGCAAGGAAAGTGAGCGGTCATGTATTGAAGTGTATATACCAAGCCAGGAAAGTGGGCGGTCATGTATTGAAGTGTCTCTACCAAGCTAGGAAAATGAGCGGTCATGTATTGAAGTGTATATATACCAAGCAAGGAAAGTGAGCGGTCATGTATTGAAGTGTATATATACCAAGCAAGGAAAGTGAGCGGTCATGTATTGAAGTGTATATACCAAGCCAGGAAAGTGAGCGGTCATGTATTGAAGTGTATATACCAGCCAGGAAAGTGAGCGGTCATGTATTGAAGTGTCTATACCAAGCCAGGAAAGTGAGCGGTCATGTATTGAAGTGTCTATACCAAGCCAGGAAAGTGAGCGGTCATGTATTGAAGTGTATATATACCAAGCAAGGAAAGTGAGCGGTCATGTATTGAGGTGTATATATACCAAGCAAGGAAAGTGAGCGGTCATGTATTGAAGTGTATATACCAAGCTAGGAAAGTGAGCGGTCATGTATTGAAGTGTCTATACCAAGCTAGGAAAGTGAGCGGTCATGTATTGAAGTGTATATATACCAAGCAAGGAAAGTGAGCGGTCATGTATTGAAGTGTATATATACCAATCAAGGAAAGTGAGCGGTCATGTATTGAAGTGTATATATACCAAGCCAGGAAAGTGAGCGGTCGTGTATTGAAGTGTCTATACCAAGCTAGGAAAGTGAGCGGTCATGTATTGAAGTGTCTATACCAAGCCAGGAAAGTGAGCGGTCATGTATTGAAGTGTCTATGCCAAGCCAGGAAAGTGAGCGGTCATGTATTGAAGTGAATATACCTAGCCAGGAAAGTGAGCGGTCATGTATTGAAGTGTATATACCAAGCCAGGAAAGTGAGCGGTCATGTATTGAAGTGTATATATACCAAGCAAGGAAAGTGAGCGGTCATGTATTGAAGTGTCTATACCAAGCCAGGAAAGTGAGCGGTCATGTATTGAAGTGTCTATGCCAAGCCAGGAAAGTGAGCGGTCATGTATTGAAGTGAATATACCTAGCCAGGAAAGTGAGCGGTCATGTATTGAAGTGTATATACCAAGCCAGGAAAGTGAGCGGTCATGTATTGAAGTGTATATACCAAGCCAGGAAAGTGAGCGGTCATGTATTGAAGTGTCTATACCAAGCCAGGAAAGTGAGCGGTCATGTATTGAAGTGTCTATACCAAGCCAGGAAAGTGAGCGGTCATGTATTGAAGTGTATATATACCAAGCAAGGAAAGTGAGCGGTCATGTATTGAGGTGTATATATACCAAGCAAGGAAAGTGAGCGGTCATGTATTGAAGTGTATATACCAAGCCAGGAAAGTGAGCGGTCATGTATTGAAGTGTCTATACCAAGCTAGGAAAGTGAGCGGTCATGTATTGAAGTGTATATATACCAAGCAAGGAAAGTGAGCGGTCATGTATTGAAGTGTATATATACCAATAAGGGAAAGTGAGCGGTCATGTATTGAAGTGTATATACCAAGCCAGGAAAGTGAGCGGTCAAGTATTGAAGTGTATATACCAAACCAGGAAAGTGAGCGGTCATGTATTGAAGTGTCTATTCCAAGCTAGGAAAGTGAGCGGTCATGTATTGAAGTGTCTATACCAAGCCAGGAAAGTGAGCGGTCATGTATTGAAGTGTATATACCAAGCCAGGAAAGTGAGCGGTCAAGTATTGAAGTGTATATACCAAGCCAGGGAAGTGAGCGGTCATGTATTGAAGTGTATATACCAAGCCAGGAAAGTGAGCGGTCATGTATTGAAGTGTATATACCAAGCCAGGAAAGTGGGCGGTCATGTATTGAAGTGTCTCTACCAAGCTAGGAAAATGAGCGGTCATGTATGGAAGTGTATATATACCAAGCAAGGAAAGTGAGCGGTCATGTATTGAAGTGTATATATACCAAGCAAGGAAAGTGAGCGGTCATGTATTGAAGTGTATATACCAAGCCAGGAAAGTGAGCGGTCATGTATTGAAGTGTCTATGCCAAGCCAGGAAAGTGAGCGGTCATGTATTGAAGTGTATATATACCAAGCAAGGAAAGTGAGCGGTCATGTATTGAAGTGTATATACCAAGCCAGGAAAGTGGGCGGTCATGTATTGAAGTGTCTCTACCAAGCTAGGAAAATGAGCGGTCATGTATTGAAGTGTATATATACCAAGCAAGGAAAGTGAGCGGTCATGTATTGAAGTGTATATATACCAAGCAAGGAAAGTGAGCGGTCATGTATTGAAGTGTATATACCAAGCCAGGAAAGTGAGCGGTCATGTATTGAAGTGTATATACCAAGCCAGGAAAGTGAGCGGTCATGTATTGAAGTGTCTATACCAAGCCAGGAAAGTGAGCGGTCATGTATTGAAGTGTCTATACCAAGCCAGGAAAGTGAGCGGTCATGTATTGAAGTGTATATATACCAAGCAAGGAAAGTGAGCGGTCATGTATTGAGGTGTATATATACCAAGCAAGGAAAGTGAGCGGTCATGTATTGAAGTGTAAATACCAAGCCAGGAAAGTGAGCGGTCATGTATTGAAGTGTCTATACCATGCTAGGAAAGTGAGCGGTCATGTATTGAAGTGTATATATACCAAGCAAGGAAAGTGAGCGGTCATGTATTGAAGTGTATATATACCAATAAAGGAAAGTGAGCGGTCATGTATTGAAGTGTATATACCAAGCCAGGAAAGTGAGCGGTCAAGTATTGAAGTGTATATACCAAACCAGGAAAGTGAGCGGTCATGTATTGAAGTGTCTATTCCAAGCTAGGAAAGTGAGCGGTCATGTATTGAAGTGTCTATACCAAGCCAGGAAAGTGAGCGGTCATGTATTGAAGTGTATATACCAAGCCAGGAAAGTGAGCGGTCAAGTATTGAAGTGTATATACCAAGCCAGGGAAGTGAGCGGTCATGTATTGAAGTGTATATACCAAGCCAGGAAAGTGAGCGGTCATGTATTGAAGTGTATATACCAAGCCAGGAAAGTGGGCGGTCATGTATTGAAGTGTCTCTACCAAGCTAGGAAAATGAGCGGTCATGTATGGAAGTGTATATATACCAAGCAAGGAAAGTGAGCGGTCATGTATTGAAGTGTATATATACCAAGCAAGGAAAGTGAGCGGTCATGTATTGAAGTGTATATACCAAGCCAGGAAAGTGAGCGGTCATGTATTGAAGTGTCTATACCAAGCCAGGAAAGTGAGCGGTCATGTATTGAAGTGTATATATACCAAGCAAGGAAAGTGAGCGGTCATGTATTGAGGTGTATAAATACCAAGCAAGGAAAGTGAGCGGTCATGTATTGAAGTGTATATACCAAGCCAGGAAAGTGAGCGGTCATGTATTGAAGTGTCTATACCAAGCTAGGAAAGTGAGCGGTCATGTATTGAAGTGTATATATACCAAGCAAGGAAAGTGAGCGGTCATGTATTGAAGTGTATATATACCAATCAAGGAAAGTGAGCGATCATGTATTGAAGTGTATATATACCAAGCAAGGAAAGTGAGCGGTCGTGTATTGAAGTGTCTATACCAAGCTAGGAAAGTGAGCGGTCATGTATTGAAGTGTCTATACCAAGCCAGGAAAGTGAGCGGTCATGTATTGAAGTGTCTATGCCAAGCCAGGAAAGTGAGCGGTCATGTATTGAAGTGAATATACCAAGCCAGGAAAGTGACCGGTCATGTATTGAAGTGTATATACCAAGCCAGGAAAGTGAGCGGTCATGTATTGAAGTGTATATATACCAAGCAAGGAAAGTGAGCGGTCATGTATTGAAGTGTATATACCAAGCCAGGAAAGTGGGCGGTCATGTATTGAAGTGTCTCTACCAAGCTAGGAAAATGAGCGGTCATGTATTGAAGTGTATATATACCAAGCAAGGAAAGTGAGCGGTCATGTATTGAAGTGTATATATACCAAGCAAGGAAAGTGAGCGGTCATGTATTGAAGTGTATATACCAAGCCAGGAAAGTGAGCGGTCATGTATTGAAGTGTATATACCAAGCCAGGAAAGTGAGCGGTCATATATTGAAGTATATATACCAAGCCAGGAAAGTGAGCGATCATGTATTGAAGTGTATATACCAAGCCAGGAAAGTGAGCGGTCATGTATTGAAGTGTATATACCAAGCCAGGAAAGTGAGTGGTCATGTATTGAAGTGTATATACCAAGCCAGGAAAGTGAGCGGTCATGTATTGAAGTGTATATACCAAGCCAGGAAAGTGAGCGATCATGTATTGAAGTGTATATACCAAGCCAGGAAAGTGAGCGGTCATGTATTGAAGTGTCTATGCCAAGGTAGGAAAGTGAGCGGTCATGTATTGAAGTGCATATACCAAGCCAGGAAAGTGAGCGGTCATGTATTGAAGTGTATATACCAAGCCAGGAAAGTGAGCGGTTATGTATTGAAGTGTCTATTCCAAGCTAGGAAAGTGAGCGGTCATGTATTGAAGTGTATATACCAAGCCAGGAAAGTGAGCGGTCATGTATTGAAGTGTCTATTCCAAGCTAGGAAAGTGAGCGGTCATGTATTGAAGTGTCTATACCAAGCCAGGAAAGTGAGCGGTCATGTATTGAAGTGTATATACCAAGCCAAGAAAGTGAGCGGTCATGTATTGAAGTGTATATACCAAGCCAGGAAAGTGAGCGGTCAAGTATTGAAGTGTATATATCAAGCCAGGAAAGTGAGCGGTCATGTATTGAAGTGTCTATACCAAGCCAGGAAAGTGAGCGGTCATGTATTGAAGTGTATATACCAAGCCAGGAAAGTGAGCGGTCAAGTCTTGAAGTGTATATACCAAGCCAGGGTAGTGAGCGGTCATGTATTGAAGTGTATATACCAAGCCAGGAAAGTGAGCGGTCATGTATTGAAGTGTATATACCAAGCCAGGAAAGTGAGCGGTCATGTATTGAAGTGTCTATACCAAGCCAGGAAAGTGAGCGGTCATGTATTGAAGTGTATGTACCAAGCCAGGAAAGTGAACGGTCATGTATTGAAGTATATATACCAAGCCAGGAAAGTGAGCGGTCATGTATTGAAGTGTATATACCAAGCTAGGAAAGTGGGCGGTCATGTATTGAAGTGTCTCCATCAAGATAGGAAAGTGAGCGGTCATGTATTGAAGTGTATATATACCAAGCAAGGAAAGTGAGCCGTCATGTATTGAAGTGTATATATACCAAGCAAGGAAAGTGAGCGGTCATGTATTGAAGTGTATATACCAAGCCAGGAAAGTGAGCGGTCATGTATTGAAGTGTATATATACCAAGCAAGGAAAGTGAGCGGTCATGTATTGAAGTGTATATACCAAGCCAGGAAAGTGGGCGGTCATGTATTGAAGTGTCTCTACCAAGCTAGGAAAATGAGCGGTCATGTATTGAAGTGTATATATACCAAGCATGGAAAGTGAGCGATCATGTATTGAAGTGTATATATACCAAGCAAGGAAAGTGAGCGGTCATGTATTGAAGTGTATATACCAAGCCAGGAAAGTGAGCGGTCATGTATTGAAGTGTATATACCAGCCAGGAAAGTGAGCGGTCATGTATTGAAGTGTCTATTCCAAGCCAGGAAAGTGAGCGGTCATGTATTGAAGTGTCTATACCAAGCCAGGAAAGTGAGCGGTCATGTATTGAAGTGTATATATACCAAGCTAGGAAAGTGAGCGGTCATGTATTGAGGTGTATATATACCAAGCAAGGAAAGTGAGCGGTCATGTATTGAAGTGTATATACCAATCCAGGAAAGTGAGCGGTCATGTATTGAAGTGTCTATACCAAGCTAGGAAAGTGAGCGGTCATGTATTGAAGTGTATATATACCAAGCAAGGAAAGTGAGCGGTCATGTATTGAAGTGTATATATACCAATCAAGGAAAGTGAGCGGTCATGTATTGAAGTGTATATATACCAAGCCAGGAAAGTGAGCGGTCGTGTATTGAAGTGTCTATACCAACTAGGAAAGTGAGCGGTCATGTATTGAAGTGTCTATACCAAGCCAGGAAAGTGAGCGGTCATGTATTGAAGTGTCTATGCCAAGCCAGGAAAGTGAGCGGTCATGTATTGAAGTGAATATACCTAGCCAGGAAAGTGAGCGGTCATGCATTGAAGTGTATATACCAAGCCAGGAAAGTGAGCGGTCATGTATTGAAGTGTATATATACCAAGCAAGGAAAGTGAGCGGTCATGTATTGAAGTGTATATACCAAGCCAGGAAAGTGAGCGGTCATGTATTGAAGTGTATATACCAAGCCAGGAAAGTGAGCGGTCATGTATTGAAGTGTCTATACCAAGCCAGGAAAGTGAGCGGTTATGTATTGAAGTGTCTATACCAAGCCAGGAAAGTGAGCGGTCATGTATTGAAGTGTATATATACCAAGCAAGGAAAGTGAGCGGTCATGTATTGAGGTGTATATATACCAAGCAAGGAAAGTGAGCGGTCATGTATTGAAGTGTATATACCAAGCCAGGAAAGTGAGCGGTCATGTATTGAAGTGTCTATACCAAGCTAGGAAAGTGAGCGGTCATGTATTGAAGTGTATATATACCAAGCAAGGAAAGTGAGCGGTCATGTATTGAAGTGTATATATACCAATCAAGGAAAGTGAGCGGTCATGTATTGAAGTGTATATATACCAAGCAAGGAAAGTGAGCGGTCATGTATTGAAGTGTATATATACCAAGCAAGGAAAGTGAGCGGTCATGTATTGAAGTGTATATATACCAATAAAGGAAAGTGAGCGGTCATGTATTGAAGTGTATATACCAAGCCAGGAAAGTGAGCGGTCAAGTATTGAAGTGTATATACCAAACCAGGAAAGTGAGCGGTCATGTATTGAAGTGTCTATTCCAAGCTAGGAAAGTGAGCGGTCATGTATTGAAGTGTCTATACCAAACCAGGAAAGTGAGCGGTCATGTATTGAAGTGTATATACCAAGCCATGAAAGTGAGCGGTCAAGTATTGAAGTGTATATACCAAGCCAGGGAAGTGAGCGGTCATGTATTGAAGTGTATATACCAAGCCAGGAAAGTGAGCGGTCATGTATTGAAGTGTATATACCAAGCCAGGAAAGTGAGCGGTCATGTATTGAAGTGTCTCTACCAAGCTAGGAAAATGAGCGGTCATGTATTGAAGTGTATATATACCAAGCAAGGAAAGTGAGCGGTCATGTATTGAAGTGTATATATACCAAGCAAGGAAAGTGAGCGGTCATGTATTGAAGTGTATATACCAAGCCAGGAAAGTGAGCGGTCATGTATTGAAGTGTCTATACCAAGCTAGGAAAGTGAGCGGTCATGTATTGAAGTGTATATATACCAAGCAAGGAAAGTGAGCGGTCATGTATTGAAGTGTATATATACCAATCAAGGAAAGTGAGCGGTCATGTATTGAAGTGTATATATACCAAGCTAGGAAAGTGAGCGGTCATGTATTGAAGTGTCTATACCAAGTCAGGAAAGTGAGCGGTCATGTATTGAAGTGTCTAAGCCAAACCAGGAAAGTGAGCGGTCATGTATTGAAGTGAATATACCAAGCCAGGAAAGTGAGCGGTCATGTATTGAAGTGTATATACCAAGCCAGGAAAGTGAGCGGTTATGTATTGAAGTGTATATATACCAAGCAAGGAAAGTGAGCGGTCATGTATTGAAGTGTATATACCAAGCCAGGAAAGTGTGCGGTCATGTATTGAAGTGTCTCTACCAAGCTAGGAAAATGAGCGGTCATGTATTGAAGTGTATATATACCAAGCAAGGAAAGTGAGCGGTCATGTATTGAAGTGTATATATACCAAGCAAGGAAAGTGAGCGGTCATGTATTGAAGTGTATATACCAAGCCAGGAAAGTGAGCGGTCATGTATTGAAGTGTATATACCAAGCCAGGAAAGTGAGCGGTCATGTATTGAAGTGTCTATACCAAGCCAGGAAAGTGAACGGTCATGTATTGAAGTGTCTATACCAAGCCAGGAAAGTGAGCGGTCATGTATTGAAGTGTATATATACCAAGCAAGGAAAGTGAGCGGTCATGTATTGAGGTGTATATATACCAAGAAAGGAAAGTGAGCGGTCATGTATTGAAGTGTATATACCAAGCCAGGAAAGTGAGCGGTCATGTATTGAAGTGTCTATACCAAGCTAGGAAAGTGAGCGGTCATTTATTGAAGTGTATATATACCAAGCAAGGAAAGTGAGCGGTCATGTATTGAAGTGTATATATACCAATCAAGGAAAGTGAGCGGTCATGTATTGAAGTGTATATATACCAAGCAAGGAAAGTGAGCGGTCGTGTATTGAAGTGTCTATACCAAGCTAGGAAAGTGAGCGGTCATGTATTGAAGTGTCTATACCAAGCCAGGAAAGTGAGCGGTCATGTATTGAAGTGTCTATGCCAAGCCAGGAAAGTGAGCGGTCATGTATTGAAGTGAATATACCAAGCCAGGAAAGTGAGCGGTCATGTATTGAAGTGTATATACCAAGCCAGGAAAGTGAGCGGTAATGTATTGAAGTGTATATACCAAGCCAGGAAAGTGAGCGGTCATGTATTGAAGTGTCTATGCCAAGCCAGGAAAGTGAGCGGTCATGTATTGAAGTGTCTATTCCAAGCCAGGAAAGTGAGCGGTCATGTATTGAAGTGTATATACCAAGCCAGGAAAGTGAGCGGTCATATATTGAAGTGTCTATACCAAGCCAGGAAAGTGAGCGGTCATGTATTGAAGTGTATATACCAAGCCAGGAAAGTGAGCGGTCATGTATTGAAGTGTATATATACCAATCCAGGAAAGTGAGCGGTCATGTATTGAAGTGTATATACCAAGCCAGGAAAGTGAGCGGTCATGTATTGAAGTGTATATATACCAAGCAAGGAAAGTGAGCGATCATGTATTGAAGTGTATATACCAAGCCAGGAAAGTGAGCGATCATGTATTGAAGTGTATATACCAAGCCAGTAAAGTGAGCGGTTATGTATTGAAGTGTATATACCAAGTCATGAAAGTGAGCGGTCATGTATTGAAGTGTCTATACCAAGCCAGGAAAGTGAGCGGTCATGTATTGAAGTGTCTATAACAAGCCAGGAAAGTGAGCGGTCATGTATTGAAGTGTCTATGCCAAGCCAGTAATGTGAGCGGTCATGTATTGAAGTGAATATGCCAAGCCAGTAAAGTGAGCGGTCATGTATTGAAGTTTATATACCAAGCCAGGAAAGTGAGCGATCATATATTGAAGTGTTTGTACCAAGCCAGGAAAGTGAGCGGTCATGCATTGAAGTGTATATATACCAAGCAAGGAAAGTGAGTGGTCATGTATTGAAGTGTATATACCAAACCAGGAAAGTGAGCTGGCGTGTAATGAAGCGTATATATACCAAGCCAGGAAAGTGAGCGGTTATATATTGAAGTGTATATATACCAAGCCAGGAAAGTGAGCGGTCATGTATTGAAATGTATATATATCAAGCCATGAAAGTGAGCGGTCATGTATTGAAGTGTATATACCAAGCCAGGAAAGTGAGCGGTGATGTATTGAAGTGTATATATACCAAGCCAGGAAAATGAGCGGTCATGTATTGAAGTGCATATACCAAGCCAGGAAAGTGAACGGTCATGTATTGAAGTGTGTATATATACCAAGCCAGGAAAGTGGGCGGTCATGTATTGAAGTGTATATACCAAGCCAGGAAAGTGAGCGGTCATGTATTGAAGTGTATATATACCAATCCAGAAAAGTGAGCGGTCATGTGTTGAGGTGTATATACCAAGCCAGGAAAGTGAGCGGTCATGTATTGAAGTGTATATACCAAGCCAGGAAAGTGAGCGGTCATGTATTGAAGTGTATATACCAAGTCAGGAAAGTGAGCGGTCATGTATTGAAGTGTATATTCCAAGTCAGAAAAGTGAGCGGTCATGTATTGAAGTGTATATACCAAGCCAGGAAAGTGAGCGATCATGTATTGAAGTGTATATACCAAGACAGGAAAGTGAGCGATCATGTATTGAAGTGTATATACGAAGCCAGGAAAGTGAGCGATCATGCATTGAAGTGTATATACCAAGCCAGGAAAGTGAGCGGTCATGTATTGAAGTGTATATACCAAGCCAGGAAAGTGAGCGGTCATGTATTGAAGTATATATACCAAGCCAGGAAAGTGAGCGATCATGTATTGAAGTGTATATACCAAGCCAGGAAAGTGAGCGGTCATGTATTGAAGTGTATATACCAAGCCAGGAAAGTGAGTGGTCATGTATTGAAGTGTATATACCAAGCCAGGAAAGTGAGCGGTCATGTATTGAAGTGTATATACCAAGCCAGGAAAGTGAGCGATCATGTATTGAAGTGTATATACCAAGCCAGGAAAGTGAGCGGTCATGTATTGAAGTGTCTATGCCAAGCTAGGAAAGTGAGCGGTCATGTATTGAAGTGTCTATACCAAGCCAGGAAAGTGAGCGGTCATGTATTGAAGTGTATATACCAAGCCAGGAAAGTGAGCGGTCATGTATTGAAGTGTATATACCAAGCCAGGAAAGTGAGCGGTTATGTATTGAAGTGTCTATTCCAAGCTAGGAAAGTGAGTGGTCATGTATTGAAGTGTATATACCAAGCCAGGAAAGTGAGCGGTCATGTATTGAAGTGTCTATTCTAAGCTAGGAAAGTGAGCGGTCATGTATTGAAGTGTCTATACCAAGCCAGGAAAGAGAGCGGTCATGTATTGAAGTGTATATACCAAGCCAAGAAAGTGAGCGGTCATGTATTGAAGTGTATATACCAAGCCAGGAAAGTGAGCGGTCAAGTATTGAAGTGTATATACCAAGCCAGGAAAGTGAGAGGTCATGTATTGAAGTGTCTATTCCAAGCTAGGAAAGTGAGCGGTCATGTATTGAAGTGTCTATACCAAGCCAGGAAAGTGAGCGGTCATGTATTGAAGTGTATATACCAAGCCAGGAAAGTGAGCGGTCAAGTATTGAAGTGTATATACCAAGCCAGGGAAGTGAGCGGTCATGTATTGAAGTGGATATACCAAGCCAGGAAAGTGAGCGGTGATGTATTGAAGTGTATATACCAAGCCAGGAAAGTGAGCGGTCATGTATTGAAGTGTCTATACCAAGCCAGGAAAGTGAGCGGTCATGTATTGAAGTGTATGTACCAAGCCAGGAAAGTGAACGGTCATGTATTGAAGTGTATATACCAAGCCAGGAAATTGAGCGGTCATGTATTGAAGTGTATATACCAAGCCAGGAAAGTGAGCGGTCATGTATTGAAGTGTATATACCAAGCCAGGAAAGTGAGCGGTCATGCATTGAAGTGTATATACCAAGCCAGGAAAGTGAGCGTCATGTATTGAAGTGTATATATACCAAGCCAGGAAAGTGAGCGGTTATGTATTGAAGTGTATATACCAAGCCAGGAAAGTGAGCGATCTTATATTGAAGTGTATATATACCAAGCCAGGAAAGTGAGCGGTCATGTATTGAAGTGTCTATGCCAAGCCAGGAAAGTGAGCGGTCATGTATTGAAGTGTATGTACCAAGCCAGGAAAGTGAGCGGTCATGTATTGAAGTGTATATACCAAGCCAGGAAAGTGAGCGGTCATGTATTGAAGTGTATATATACCAAGCCAGGAAAGTGAGCGGTCATGTATTGAAGTGTATATACCAAGACAGGAAAGTGAGCGATCATATATTGAAGTGTATATATACCAAGCCAGGAAAGTGAGCGGTCATGTATTGAAGTGTCTATACCAAGCCAGGAAAGTGAGCGGTCATGTATTAAAGTGTATGTACCAAGCCAGGAAAGTGAGCGGTCAGGTATTGAAGTGTATATACCAAGCCAGGAAAGTGAGCGGTCATGTATTGAAGTGTATGTACCAAGCCAGGAAAGTGAGCGGTCATGTATTGAAGTGTATATACCAAGCCAGGAAAGTGAGCGGTCATGTATTGAAGTGTATATATACCAAGCCAGGAAAGTGAGCGGTCATGTATTGAAGTGTATATACCAAGACAGGAAAGTGAGCGATCATATATTGAAGTGTATATATACCAAGCCAGGAAAGTGAGCGGTCATGTATTGAAGTGTCTATACCAAGCCAGGAAAGTGAGCGGTCATGTATTAAAGTGTATATACCAAGCCAGGAAAGTGAGCGGTCATGTATTGAAGTGTATATACCAAGCCAGGAAAGTGAGCGGTCATGTATTGAAGTGTATATATACCAAGCCAGGAAAGTGAGCGGTCATGTATTGAAGTGTATATACCAAGCCAGGAAAGTGAGCGATCATATATTGAAGTGTATATATACCAAGCCAGGAAAGTGAGCGGTCATGTATTGAAGTGTCTATACCAAACCAGGAAAGTGAGCGGTCATGTATTGAAGTGTATGTACCAAGCCAGGAAAGTGAGCGGTCATGTATTGAAGTGTATATACCAAGCCAGGAAAGTGAGCGGTCATGTATTGAAGTGTATATATACCAAGCCAGGAAAGTGAGCGGTCATGTATTGAAGTGTATATACCAAGCCAGGAAAGTGAGCGATCATATATTGAAGTGTATATATACCAAGCAAGGAAAGTGAGCGGTCATGTATTGAAGTGTCTATACCAAGCCAGGAAAGTGAGCGGTCATGTATTGAAGTGTATGTACCAAGCCAGGAAAGTGAGCGGTCATGTATTGAAGTGTATATACCAAGCCAGGAAAGTGAGCGGTCATGTATTGAAGTGTCTATACCAAGCCACGAAAGTGAGCGGTCATGTATTGAAGTGTATATACCAAGCCAGAAAAGTGAGCGGTCATGTATTGAAGTGTATATACCAAGCCAGGAAAGTGAGCGGTCATGTATTGAAGTGTATATACCAAGCCAGGGAAGTGAGCGATCATATATTGAAGTGTATATATACCAAGCCAGGAAAGTGAGCGGTCATGTATTGAAGTGTATATACCAAGCCAGGAAAGTGAGCGGTCATGTATTGAAGTGTATATACCAAGCCAGGAAAGTGAGCGGTCATGTATTGAAGTGTATATACCAAGTCAGGAAAGTGAGCGGTCATGTATTGAAGTGTATATACCAAGTCAGAAAAGTGAGCGGTCATGTATTGAAGTGTATATACCAAGCCAGGAAAGTGAGCGATCATGTATTGAAGTGTATATACCAAGCCAGGAAAGTGAGCGATCATGTATTGAAGTGTATATACGAAGCCAGGAAAGTGAGCGATCATGCATTGAAGTGTATATACCAAGCCAGGAAAGTGAGCGGTCATGTATTGAAGTGTATATACCAAGCCAGGAAAGTGAGCGGTCATGTATTGAAGTATATATACCAAGCCAGGAAAGTGAGCGATCATGTATTGAAGTGTATATACCAAGCCAGGAAAGTGAGCGGTCATGTATTGAAGTGTATATACCAAGCCAGGAAAGTGAGTGGTCATGTATTGAAGTGTATATACCAAGCCAGGAAAGTGAGCGGTCATGTATTGAAGTGTATATACCAAGCCAGGAAAGTGAGCGATCATGTATTGAAGTGTATATACCAATCCAGGAAAGTGAGCGGTCATGTATTGAAGTGTCTATGCCAAGCTAGGAAAGTGAGCGGTCATGTATTGAAGTGTCTATACCAAGCCAGGAAAGTGAGCGGTCATGTATTGAAGTGTATATACCAAGCCAGGAAAGTGAGCGGTCATGTATTGAAGTGTATATACCAAGCCAGGAAAGTGAGCGGTCATGTATTGAAGTGTATATACCAAGCCAGGAAAGTGAGCGGTTATGTATTGAAGTGTCTATTCCAAGCTAGGAAAGTGAGCGGTCATGTATTGAAGTGTATATACCAAGCCAGGAAAGTGAGCGGTCATGTATTGAAGTGTCTATTCCAAGCTAGGAAAGTGAGCGGTCATGTATTGAAGTGTCTATACCAAGCCAGGAAAGTGAGCGGTCATGTATTGAAGTGTATATACCAAGCCAAGAAAGTGAGCGGTCATGTATTGAAGTGTATATACCAAGCCAGGAAAGTGAGCGGTCAAGTATTGAAGTGTATATACCAAGCCAGGAAAGTGAGCGGTCATGTATTGAAGTGTCTATTCCAAGCTAGGAAAGTGAGCGTCATGTATTGAAGTGTCTATACCAAGCCAGGAAAGTGAGCGGTCATGTATTGAAGTGTATGTACCAAGCCAGGAAAGTGAACGGTCATGTATTGAAGTGTATATACCAAGCCAGGAAATTGAGCGGTCATGTATTGAAGTGTATATACCAAGCCAGGAAAGTGAGCGGTCATGTATTGAAGTGTATATACCAAGCCAGGAAAGTGAGCGGTCATGTATTGAAGTGTATATACCAAGCCAGGAAAGTGAGCGTCATGTATTGAAGTGTATATATACCAAGCCAGGAAAGTGAGCGGTTATGTATTGAAGTGTATATACCAAGCCAGGAAAGTGAGCGATCTTATATTGAAGTGTATATATACCAAGCCAGGAAAGTGAGCGGTCATGTATTGAAGTGTCTATGCCAAGCCAGGAAAGTGAGCGGTCATGTATTGAAGTGTATGTACCAAGCCAGGAAAGTGAGCGGTCATGTATTGAAGTGTATATACCAAGCCAGGAAAGTGAGCGGTCATGTATTGAAGTGTATATATACCAAGCCAGGAAAGTGAGCGGTCATGTATTGAAGTGTATATACCAAGACAGGAAAGTGAGCGATCATATATTGAAGTGTATATATACCAAGCCAGGAAAGTGAGCGGTCATGTATTGAAGTGTCTATACCAAGCCAGGAAAGTGAGCGGTCATGTATTAAAGTGTATGTACCAAGCCAGGAAAGTGAGCGGTCAGGTATTGAAGTGTATATACCAAGCCAGGAAAGTGAGCGGTCATGTATTGAAGTGTATGTACCAAGCCAGGAAAGTGAGCGGTCATGTATTGAAGTGTATATACCAAGCCAGGAAAGTGAGCGGTCATGTATTGAAGTGTATATATACCAAGCCAGGAAAGTGAGCGGTCATGTATTGAAGTGTATATACCAAGACAGGAAAGTGAGCGATCATATATTGAAGTGTATATATACCAAGCCAGGAAAGTGAGCGGTCATGTATTGAAGTGTCTATACCAAGCCAGGAAAGTGAGCGGTCATGTATTAAAGTGTATATACCAAGCCAGGAAAGTGAGCGGTCATGTATTGAAGTGTATATACCAAGCCAGGAAAGTGAGCGGTCATGTATTGAAGTGTATATATACCAAGCCAGGAAAGTGAGCGGTCATGTATTGAAGTGTATATACCAAGCCAGGAAAGTGAGCGATCATATATTGAAGTGTATATATACCAAGCCAGGAAAGTGAGCGGTCATGTATTGAAGTGTCTATACCAAACCAGGAAAGTGAGCGGTCATGTATTGAAGTGTATGTACCAAGCCAGGAAAGTGAGCGGTCATGTATTGAAGTGTATATACCAAGCCAGGAAAGTGAGCGGTCATGTATTGAAGTGTATATATACCAAGCCAGGAAAGTGAGCGGTCATGTATTGAAGTGTATATACCAAGCCAGGAAAGTGAGCGATCATATATTGAAGTGTATATATACCAAGCAAGGAAAGTGAGCGGTCATGTATTGAAGTGTCTATACCAAGCCAGGAAAGTGAGCGGTCATGTATTGAAGTGTATGTACCAAGCCAGGAAAGTGAGCGGTCATGTATTGAAGTGTATATACCAAGCCAGGAAAGTGAGCGGTCATGTATTGAAGTGTCTATGCCAAGCCAGGAAAGTGAGCGGTCATGTATTGAAGTGTATATACCAAGCCAGAAAAGTGAGCGGTCATGTATTGAAGTGTATATACCAAGCCAGGAAAGTGAGCGGTCATGTATTGAAGTGTATATACCAAGCCAGGGAAGTGAGCGATCATATATTGAAGTGTATATATACCAAGCCAGGAAAGTGAGCGGTCATGTATTGAAGTGTATATACCAAGCCAGGAAAGTGAGCGGTCATGTATTGAAGTGTATATACCAAGCCAGGAAAGTGAGCGGTCATGTATTGAAGTGTATATACCAAGTCAGGAAAGTGAGCGGTCATGTATTGAAGTGTATATACCAAGTCAGAAAAGTGAGCGGTCATGTATTGAAGTGTATATACCAAGCCAGGAAAGTGAGCGATCATGTATTGAAGTGTATATACCAAGCCAGGAAAGTGAGCGATCATGTATTGAAGTGTATATACGAAGCCAGGAAAGTGAGCGATCATGCATTGAAGTGTATATACCAAGCCAGGAAAGTGAGCGGTCATGTATTGAAGTGTATATACCAAGCCAGGAAAGTGAGCGGTCATGTATTGAAGTATATATACCAAGCCAGGAAAGTGAGCGATCATGTATTGAAGTGTATATACCAAGCCAGGAAAGTGAGCGGTCATGTATTGAAGTGTATATACCAAGCCAGGAAAGTGAGTGGTCATGTATTGAAGTGTATATACCAAGCCAGGAAAGTGAGCGGTCATGTATTGAAGTGTATATACCAAGCCAGGAAAGTGAGCGATCATGTATTGAAGTGTATATACCAATCCAGGAAAGTGAGCGGTCATGTATTGAAGTGTCTATGCCAAGCTAGGAAAGTGAGCGGTCATGTATTGAAGTGTCTATACCAAGCCAGGAAAGTGAGCGGTCATGTATTGAAGTGTATATACCAAGCCAGGAAAGTGAGCGGTCATGTATTGAAGTGTATATACCAAGCCAGGAAAGTGAGCGGTCATGTATTGAAGTGTATATACCAAGCCAGGAAAGTGAGCGGTTATGTATTGAAGTGTCTATTCCAAGCTAGGAAAGTGAGCGGTCATGTATTGAAGTGTATATACCAAGCCAGGAAAGTGAGCGGTCATGTATTGAAGTGTCTATTCCAAGCTAGGAAAGTGAGCGGTCATGTATTGAAGTGTCTATACCAAGCCAGGAAAGTGAGCGGTCATGTATTGAAGTGTATATACCAAGCCAAGAAAGTGAGCGGTCATGTATTGAAGTGTATATACCAAGCCAGGAAAGTGAGCGGTCAAGTATTGAAGTGTATATACCAAGCCAGGAAAGTGAGCGGTCATGTATTGAAGTGTCTATTCCAAGCTAGGAAAGTGAGCGTCATGTATTGAAGTGTCTATACCAAGCCAGGAAAGTGAGCGGTCATGTATTGAAGTGTATGTACCAAGCCAGGAAAGTGAACGGTCATGTATTGAAGTGTATATACCAAGCCAGGAAATTGAGCGGTCATGTATTGAAGTGTATATACCAAGCCAGGAAAGTGAGCGGTCATGTATTGAAGTGTATATACCAAGCCAGGAAAGTGAGCGGTCATGTATTGAAGTGTATATACCAAGCCAGGAAAGTGAGCGTCATGTATTGAAGTGTATATATACCAAGCCAGGAAAGTGAGCGGTTATGTATTGAAGTGTATATACCAAGCCAGGAAAGTGAGCGATCTTATATTGAAGTGTATATATACCAAGCCAGGAAAGTGAGCGGTCATGTATTGAAGTGTCTATGCCAAGCCAGGAAAGTGAGCGGTCATGTATTGAAGTGTATGTACCAAGCCAGGAAAGTGAGCGGTCATGTATTGAAGTGTATATACCAAGCCAGGAAAGTGAGCGGTCATGTATTGAAGTGTATATATACCAAGCCAGGAAAGTGAGCGGTCATGTATTGAAGTGTATATACCAAGACAGGAAAGTGAGCGATCATATATTGAAGTGTATATATACCAAGCCAGGAAAGTGAGCGGTCATGTATTGAAGTGTCTATACCAAGCCAGGAAAGTGAGCGGTCATGTATTAAAGTGTATGTACCAAGCCAGGAAAGTGAGCGGTCAGGTATTGAAGTGTATATACCAAGCCAGGAAAGTGAGCGGTCATGTATTGAAGTGTATGTACCAAGCCAGGAAAGTGAGCGGTCATGTATTGAAGTGTATATACCAAGCCAGGAAAGTGAGCGGTCATGTATTGAAGTGTATATATACCAAGCCAGGAAAGTGAGCGGTCATGTATTGAAGTGTATATACCAAGACAGGAAAGTGAGCGATCATATATTGAAGTGTATATATACCAAGCCAGGAAAGTGAGCGGTCATGTATTGAAGTGTCTATACCAAGCCAGGAAAGTGAGCGGTCATGTATTAAAGTGTATATACCAAGCCAGGAAAGTGAGCGGTCATGTATTGAAGTGTATATACCAAGCCAGGAAAGTGAGCGGTCATGTATTGAAGTGTATATATACCAAGCCAGGAAAGTGAGCGGTCATGTATTGAAGTGTATATACCAAGCCAGGAAAGTGAGCGATCATATATTGAAGTGTATATATACCAAGCCAGGAAAGTGAGCGGTCATGTATTGAAGTGTCTATACCAAACCAGGAAAGTGAGCGGTCATGTATTGAAGTGTATGTATCAAGCCAGGAAAGTGAGCGGTCATGTATTGAAGTGTATATACCAAGCCAGGAAAGTGAGCGGTCATGTATTGAAGTGTATATATACCAAGCCAGGAAAGTGAGCGGTCATGTATTGAAGTGTATATACCAAGCCAGGAAAGTGAGCGATCATATATTGAAGTGTATATATACCAAGCAAGGAAAGTGAGCGGTCATGTATTGAAGTGTCTATACCAAGCCAGGAAAGTGAGCGGTCATGTATTGAAGTGTATGTACCAAGCCAGGAAAGTGAGCGGTCATGTATTGAAGTGTATATACCAAGCCAGGAAAGTGAGCGGTCATGTATTGAAGTGTCTATACCAAGCCAGGAAAGTGAGCGGTCATGTATTGAAGTGTATATACCAAGCCAGAAAAGTGAGCGGTCATGTATTGAAGTGTATATACCAAGCCAGGAAAGTGAGCGGTCATGTATTGAAGTGTATATACCAAGCCAGGGAAGTGAGCGATCATATATTGAAGTGTATATATACCAAGCCAGGAAAGTGAGCGGTCATGTATTGAAGTGTATATACCAAGCCAGGAAAGTGAGCGGTCATGTATTGAAGTGTATATACCAAGCCAGGAAAGTGAGCGGTCATGTATTGAAGTGTATATACCAAGTCAGGAAAGTGAGCGGTCATGTATTGAAGTGTATATACCAAGTCAGAAAAGTGAGCGGTCATGTATTGAAGTGTATATACCAAGCCAGTAAAGTGAGCGATCATGTATTGAAGTGTATATACCAATCCAGGAAAGTGAGCGGTCATGTATTGAAGTGTCTATGCCAAGCTAGGAAAGTGAGCGGTCATGTATTGAAGTGTCTATACCAAGCCAGGAAAGTGAGCGGTCATGTATTGAAGTGTATATACCAAGCCAGGAAAGTGAGCGGTCATGTATTGAAGTGTATATACCAAGCCAGGAAAGTGAGCGGTCATGTATTGAAGTGTATATACCAAGCCAGGAAAGTGAGCGGTTATGTATTGAAGTGTCTATTCCAAGCTAGGAAAGTGAGCGGTCATGTATTGAAGTGTATATACCAAGCCAGGAAAGTGAGCGGTCATGTATTGAAGTGTCTATTCCAAGCTAGGAAAGTGAGCGGTCATGTATTGAAGTGTCTATACCAAGCCAGGAAAGTGAGCGGTCATGTATTGAAGTGTATATACCAAGCCAAGAAAGTGAGCGGTCATGTATTGAAGTGTATATACCAAGCCAGGAAAGTGAGCGGTCAAGTATTGAAGTGTATATACCAAGCCAGGAAAGTGAGCGGTCATGTATTGAAGTGTCTATTCCAAGCTAGGAAAGTGAGCGTCATGTATTGAAGTGTCTATACCAAGCCAGGAAAGTGAGCGGTCATGTATTGAAGTGTATATACCAAGCCAGGAAAGTGAGCGGTCAAGTATTGAAGTGTATATACCAAGCCAGGAAAGTGAGCGGTCATGTATTGAAGTGTATATACCAAGCCAGGAAAGTGAGCGGTCATGTATTGAAGTGTATATACCAAGCCAGGAAAGTGAGCGGTCATGTATTGAAGTGTCTATACCAAGCCAGGAAAGTGAGCGGTCATGTATTGAAGTGTATGTACCAAGCCAGGAAAGTGAGCGGTCATGTATTGAAGTGTATATACCAAGCCAGGAAAGTGAGCGGTCATGTATTGAAGTGTATATACCAAGCCAGGAAAGTGAGCGGTCATGTATTGAAGTGTATATACCAAGCCAGGAAAGTGAGCGGTCATGTATTGAAGTGTATATACCAAGCCAGGAAAGTGAGCGGTCATGTATTGAAGTGTATATATACCAAGCCAGGAAAGTGAGCGGTCATGTATTGAAGTGTATATACCAAGCCAGGAAAGTGAGCGATCATATATTGAAGTGTATATATACCAAGCCAGGAAAGTGAGCGGTCGTGTATTGAAGTGTCTATGCCAAGCCAGGAAAGTGAGCGGTCATGTATTGAAGTGTATGTACCAAGCCTGGAAAGTGAGCGGTCATGTATTGAAGTGTATATACCAAGCCAGGAAAGTGAGCGGTCATGTATTGAAGTGTATATACCAAGCCAGGAAAGTGAGCGATCATATATTGAAGTGTATATATACCAAGCCAGGAAAGTGAGCGGTCATGTATTGAAGTGTCTATACCAAGCCAGGAAAGTGAGCGGTCATGTATTGAAGTGTATGTACCAAGCCAGGAAAGTGAGCGGTCATGTATTGAAGTGTATATATACCAAGCCAGGAAAGTGAGCGGTCATGTATTGAAGTGTATATATACCAAGCCAGGAAAGTGAGCGGTCATGTATTGAAGTGTATATACCAAGCCAGGAAAGTGAGCGATCATATATTGAAGTGTATATATACCAAGCCAGGAAAGTGAGCGGTCATGTATTGAAGTGTCTATACCAAGCCAGGAAAGTGAGCGGTCATGTATTGAAGTGTATGTACCAAGCCAGGAAAGTGAGCGGTCATGTATTGAAGTGTATATACCAAGCCAGGAAAGTGAGCGGTCATGTATTGAAGTGTCTATACCAAGCCAGGAAAGTGAGCGGTCATGTATTGAAGTGTATATACCAAGCCAGGAAAGTGAGCGGTCATGTATTGAAGTGTATATACCAAGCCAGGAAAGTGAGCGGTCATGTATTGAAGTGTATATACCAAGCCAGGAAAGTGAGCGATCATATATTGAAGTGTATATATACCAAGCCAGGAAAGTGAGCGGTCATGTATTGAAGTGTATATACCAAGCCAGGAAAGTGAGCGGTCATGTATTGAAGTGTATATACCAAGCCAGGAAAGTGAGCGGTCATGTATTGAAGTGTATGTACCAAGCCAGGAAAGTGAGCGGTCATGTATTGAAGTGTATATACCAAGCCAGGAAAGTGAGCGGTCATGTATTGAAGTGTATGTACCAAGCCAGGAAAGTGAGCGGTCATGTATTGAAGTGTATATACCAAGCCAGGAAAGTGAGCGGTCATGTATTGAAGTGTATGTACCAAGCCAGGAAAGTGAGCGGTCATGTATTTGTATGCTATGGGTATCGATTTTGTCTCTACGATTTTGATATTTCATTTTGGAATTACTCCGACAGTATAGTATTTTTTGTGTTTTATTTTGATCATATTATGATAAAGTTATCAGAGGAATTCATAGTAGATAGTTGATCTATTCCAATCAATCTAATTAAGATTAGATTAAAAACAAAATTGTATGGCGATACATTAAAATCTAACAAAATTCATTCTGGTCATGTCACTAAAAACCAGGGATGAACTCAGGTGCTCAGTACGGGTAAGCAGTTCCTACTCCACCTGTGGCGCCCGTCGTGTTACTCTAGATACAAATCCGGTGACAAGTCATGAATGAAGAAAGAACCCAACACAAATATTTTAAAAATATATACAACAAACAGCATATGTTAATCTGATTGGATTATATCATTTATACCTCTGATCCAAGCCTTCTCAAAAGTAAAAACGCAATTAATTTCCTTCTGCTCCTTGAGTTATAGATGACCTTAGCCGTTTCACCTATCCTGTGTATGACCTTTGGTATCCATGCTCCTAAAACTTTTAATTTATTTGGCTTTCCAATATCTTGACTTTGAGCGTAATTGATAAGTGTTATTCCAGGAACACGCTGTGTGCTCTAAATTTGATATCTACGTTTTTTTATTTCAACCTGTGAAGTATTCACTTTGCTGAAAGGGCTTATTGAAGATGATTTGAAGAGAAATTGATATCATGTCTGGGAAATTTTCATATTTTTATCGCGAATAAAATGAGGCACTACCGCCTTCTTAGAGTCAATAATTTGTATCAACAACTTCACTGAGACTTACATGAAAGCCACTTATATTATTAACTGTTCGTTCAATCTATCTCAGGAAGAGGCACATTTTCGGCCTCTAGTTTTAAAATATGGATACAATACTCATTCAACATTTTCACATTGCTCATCCTCATTATAAACTAAATAATTTAGGATTGGTTCATATACAATATAATTAAATTTAAATGTTTGTAGTTTTAATATTTTTTTCTTTGGTGGTACACAAATATCTCACGACATCCTGTGTAGGGTCACGTCAGGGTTCATATTTTCAACTGACCAATCAGCGATGAGCCTAATAAATATTTAGGTATCAAAACCGAGTACACACCAGGAGCTACTGTATGTCCGATTGGTCAATATATTGAACTGTCTTGAATATTATTGGACGGTCAACGATGCATGAAATATTGCACGAAATAACGAGAAACAGGATGTTGTCAGGTGTTAAATAGTGTATCACCAAAGGAGAAAAATATATAGCAAACATCTAATTTTAATTAGATTGAATCATATATTGTATTAGAAACGAGGATATCACCTAACCACGTATTTGATTTTTACTAGAATTTGCCTTTTTTGTAGTAATCCTTACTATTTAATGAATTTTGAAGAAGAATATTTTCCAAGTTATTTATATTGTTTTCTTTGACATCTGTTTTAAACACCAACACAGTTTATTTGTCTATTATGTATATCATATACACTTCGATTTGAGTGCCTTATTTTTCTAATGTTGAGACTGATTCATATTGCCACATCTAGTTCACTGATATACCAAGGTCTATTGTTACTTCTGAAAATTATGGTCTTTGTGGAATACAGTCTTTTGCGGTTTCAAGAATTTTTTTGGGAAATGTCATCTACATCTTCCGAATGGCAAGTGTTCATTCCATTCATTGCATTCTAGTTTGTCAGTAAATATAGGTTTAGCAAAGCTAAATTCCCATAAAGCGAAACAGAAGTACTATAACACTTTGTAGCTTAATCTGTTCCAGAAGATCCTTTAGACAATGTATCGTAGGTTTCCATGGCAATGACCCACTTACACAACTTCATTGCTGCTAATGACTTCGCCTTTAGTCCTTCCGGGTTGATTTGTGTAGTTTTTACGAATCTCATCCATAGCTTCCGACTACAAACACAACAAAATCTATGACATTTACACGTGAACATGAGAAATAGTCTACAGTTCACAAATAATATACTTATTATTGAATCCAAGGTTTTTTCATTCGGAAGTGGTGACCGTAGCTTATTTTGGTTACCCTGTTCCGACCATTTAAGTTTTCGTCCTCCCAATTTTTCCAGTCTCTTAACTTTCAACGTCCCTGAGGAAGGTTATTCCAGAAACACACCGTGTGCACTAAATTAGATATCTAATTTTTTTTATTGAATTAATGGTTTTAGTCACTCTTATATTCAGAGATATAATTAATGGTTTTAGTCACTCTTATATTCAGAGATATAATTAATGGTTTTAGTCCCTCTTATATTCAGAGATATAATTAATGGTTTTATTCACTCTTATATTCAGAGATATAATAAATGGTTTTAGTCCCTCTTATATTCAGAGATATAATTAATGGTTTTAGTCACTCTTATATTCAGAGATATAATTAATGGTTTTATTCACTCTTATATTCAGAGATATAATTAAAGGTTTTAGTCCCTCTTATATTCAGAGATATAATTAATGGTTTTAGTCACTCTTATATTCAGAGATATAATTAATGGTTTTAGTCACTCTTATATTCAGAGATATAATTAATGGTTTTAGTCACTCTTATATTCAGAGATATAATTAATGGTTTTAGTCACTCTTATATTCAGAGATATAATTAATGGTTTTAGTCACTCTTATATTCAGAGATATAATTAATGGTTTTAGTCCCTCTTATATTCAGAGATATAATTAAAGGTTTTAGCCCCTCTTATATTCAGAGATATAATTAATGGTTTTATTCACTCTTATATTCAGAGATATAATAAATGGTTTTAGTCCCTCTTATATTCAGAGATATAATTAATGGTTTTAGTCACTCTTATATTCAGAGATATAATTAATGGTTTTATTCACTCTTATATTCAGAGATATAATTAAAGGTTTTAGTCCCTCTTATATTCAGAGATATAATTAATGGTTTTAGTCACTCTTATATTCAGAGATATAATTAATGGTTTTAGTCACTCTTATATTCAGAGATATAATTAATGGTTTTAGTCCCTCTTATATTCAGAGATATAATTAAAGGTTTTAGTCCCTCTTATATTCAGAGATATAATTAATGGTTTTATTCACTCTTATATTCAGAGATATAATAAATGGTTTTAGTCCCTCTTATATTCAGAGATATAATTAATGGTTTTAGTCACTCTTATATTCAGAGATATAATTAATGGTTTTATTCACTCTTATATTCAGAGATAGAATTAAAGGTTTTAGTCCCTCTTATATTCAGAGATATAATTAATGGTTTTAGTCACTCTTATATTCAGAGATATAATTAATGGTTTTAGTCACTCTTATATTCAGAGATATAATTAATGGTTTTAGTCACTCTTATATTCAGAGATATAATTAATGGTTTTAGTCACTCTTATATTCAGAGATATAATTAATGGTTTTATTCACTCTTATATTCAGAGATATAATTAAAGGTTTTAGTCACTCTTATATTCAGAGATATAATTAATGGTTTTAGTCACTCTTATATTCAGAGATATAATTAATGGTTTTAGTCACTCTTATATTCAGAGATATAATTAATGGTTTTATTCACTCTTATATTCAGAGATATAATTAAAGGTTTTAGTCCCTCTTATATTCAGAGATATAATTAATGGTTTTAGTCACTCTTATATTCAGAGATATAATTAATGGTTTTAGTCACTCTTATATTCAGAGATATAATTAATGGTTTTAGTCACTCTTATATTCAGAGATATAATTAATGGTTTTAGTCACTCTTATATTCAGAGATATAATTAATGGTTTTAGTCACTCTTATATTCAGAGATATAATTAATGGTTTTAGTCACTCTTATATTCAGAGATATAATTAATGGTTTTAGTCACTCTTATATTCAGAGATATAATTAATGGTTTTAGTCACTCTTATATTCAGAGATATAATTAATGGTTTTAGTCACTCTTATATTCAGAGATATAATTAATGGTTTTAGTCATTCTTATATTCAGAGATTTAATTAATGGTTTTAGTCACTCTTATATTCAGAGATATAATTAATGGTTTTATTCACTCTTATATTCAGAGATATAATTAATGATATGAAATATAAAAAAAGAAAAAAAAAGTTACTTATGTATAGGGCATTATATCCGGATATATAGAATGCGGGTCAGGAAATATCAATGTTTCAATCATTACTACTGTCCCTTGGGTAGTCTATAACTCACGATAATGCCCTATGCATAAGTAACTACATGTTGTATTATATAATTAATGAATCTTTATAATAATATAACCAACCGCGTTTTTCTTTACAGTTATGAGACCTGAACATTAAACAAATATTTTCTGTATGTAGGGATAACAAAAGCATACTCACGGATATATTGTCCTTGCATGACAGCAATTTCTGACGAAAATCGTCACAATTTCCTAACAGCTTTTTAGCAGTCGACCAAGATGGATCAACGCCAAGCATAATACACACAGCTGCCATAACATTTTTAATGTCTTGGGGTGGGGCTGGATATGATTTAAGCTCTACCAACTCCTTTTTTGGTGGCTAGAAAATAAACACTATATAATGTTAATATATCAAACTACTAAATTGTTGTTGGAGATTTCTACCATTTCGGATATCAGTGTTGCGGCACTGACCAGCCTTAGGAATTTCAAAATATTTTATTAATTTATACAGTTCATATTCAATTGCAATAACTAGTTGGTTTATGGTTTATGGTGTTTAACGCCACTATTAACAATATTTCAGTCATATCGTGGCGGTCAGTATTATTGGTAGAGGAAACCAGAGTTTGAAATAACTAAGTACTTGGTGTGATTAAATAACATAACATTATATACTAATAGTATTAAAATGTTAATGTGAAACTACTTACTTTAATGTAAAAACAAAATAGTAAAATACTTACCACAGCAGATTCTATTTCTGCAATGACAGCTTGAAGGTCATCTTTGGTAGTCGCCATTTTGAATGTCTCTAAAGAAAACACAACATGAAATGTTTATATACCACAACGTCCTAAATTTTACCCACTTAAATCTATATTGATTATTTGTATTACATTGTAGTGTGTGGATATTAAAGGGGAATTTTAAAACTATCCCAAAGAAGTGTTTTAAAATATCATATCATTATAATTGTTGTATTTTTAACCAGATATCGAACGGCTATCTAGACCATTATTGGATTTTTATTTTAAGTGTAGTGCGGGTTAGGTAATGGAAATATAAAGAACCACCTAGAACGAAATATAAATGATTAATTTCTTATAAGAAAAGTTTGAAGATATCAAAGGGGTTATCATATGCCGTAAATCGAAGAAGGCGATCAAATAAAAAAAAGGAAAAGCACAATAGGAAAAACAACGTCATACAAAACATTACACAGAAAACTAAAGATCGAGCAACACGAACCCAACTAAAATATTTTTCATTCGTTTCTTCTTTGTAAGTAAGCATACAAATTATTTAATTGACATCAGGCGAGGGGTCGTCGTGGTAGTTCGATTTCCAAATACATGTGCAATCAGTGCCTATTACCACTAATGTTGTGAGTTCGAACCCAGCTCATGCGAGGTGTGCTCGGTACAACATTATGTGATAAAGTTTGTCGGTAACTTGCGACAGGTCGGTGGTTATCTCCGGATACTTCGGTTTCCTCCACATAGATTATCGACAACTTAAAAAGAAGTAAGTGAGTGAGGGATTAATTGTTGTTTAACGCCAAAATCAACAATATTTCGGCTATATCATGGCGAACACAAGTTAATTTACAATGAAATGATGATATCTTAAAAAGAAAACTAATACTTAATTAATTAGTATAGTAAACACAAAGTAATGACATTTAATGTAAATATGACAATTCAGAAATAAAAATGTCGATATAGGAAGAGTTTGACGATACCAAAGGGGTAATCAGAATCCGTATATCGAAGAGCAGACAACACAATGGCCAAAAGAAACAGTACAAAAGTACAAATAACGATCTACAAAAAATACACATAAAACTAAAGATCGAGTAACGCGAACCCCACTACAAACCGGGGGTGAACTCAGGTGCTGCGGAAGGATAAGCAGTTCCTGCACCACTAGTGGCACCCGTCGTGTTAATCTAGTTACAAACCCGGTGATAATTCATGAATGAAGAACGGACCGGAAAGTATTTACGACAAGTGGAACATATGTCATTTCGGAAATAAAACTGTCGATATATGTTTTGTTCTGGCATAGCTTTTGATGTACTCCACATTGGTCCATACATAATTTTGATGATAGCAGTAAATAAGTGATTCTGGGAAAGTAATAATATTTCATCAATAGCAAATACCATACTAGTATACCAAGAGGGAACATTTACATAATTCTTTATTGTAGAAGGACAAACATGAGTGCCTGTTGCATTAAGAATAATACTCTCCTTGCATGTCGAAAACAAATTTGTGGAGCCCTTTCAATTATTTTTTACTTTGAGGAACCGTCGTGGTTGTGATCGTATGGTAGTTGGATTTATAACTACCTATGCAATCAGTACCTATCACCACTGATGTTGTGAGTTCGAACACCGAACAGGCGAGGTGAACTGAAAACAACATTATGTGATAACAAATTGTCAGTTACATGCGACAGGTCGGTGGTTTTCTCCAGGTTCTCCGGTTTCCTCCACCAATAAAACTGATCGCCACGATATAGCTGAAATATTGTTGAAAGTGGCGTTAAGCACCATAAACTAAAAGCTAATCCTTTTACTTTGAATATTCAAATTATTGGTTCGGAGAACCTTTTCAATGCGTTCTGTTTACTTATATAATAAGTGCATGTACAATTTATCTCTTCATGCATGCATAATTTTCATCAAAATACTCTCTACACTGCTGATTTGACGTTAAACAATCAACCAATCAAAAGATATGTTACACTGCTGACTACACGTTAAGCATTAAACCAATCAAAATAGTTGTTACACTGCTGACTTGACGCTAACCAATCGACCAATCAATATTGCTGTTACACTGCTGACTTGATCTCAAGTATTCAACCAATATAAATAGCTGCTATACTGCTGACTGAAAATAAAACCAATCAAAAAGCTGTAGTACTGCTGAATGGATGTTTAGCAATTAACCAACCACATAGTTGTAATACTGTTCATTTGACGGTAAACAATATCACTATAGAGCTGTACCACTGCTCGCTTTCAAATGGAATAACAGTTCGGCCATCATAATATTTGTTCCGAGGTTTTGCGGACATCTCTGTATGTGCATGTACAAATAAAAGATACCCATGTTATTTTTGTTTGTTTGTATATAGTGATATCTAACAAGTCTTGATTATATGAGTAAAATGGCGGGTGCTATATAAGAAACAATAACTTCTTAGTCATTGGTTCACAACCGTTTCCCGGTGGGGTCTGTGTTGCTCATCTTTTAAGTTTTCTGTGTTGTGTTCTTGGTTTTCATTAAGTTTTGCTTGGCTTTGGTTTTTTTTTAATAAATTTTATCTTTTTTTGTTTTTCTTTGTCTTGTTCGTGTTTCTTTCGTGTCCAATATTTCCAGTGTCTCTAGATTATTCGCTATTGGTTGCCCTTTCGCTTTTTGCTAAAGTGTATTTAGAATAAGTACAAGGAAAATGACAAAGTTTGATACAAAACAACAACTAATGTTCGTTGCTGGTTGCCCCTTTGGCTTGCGCAGAAGTGTATTTAGAATAAGTACAAGGAAAATGACAAAGTTTGATACAAAACAACAACTAATGTTCGTTGCTGGTTGCCCCTTTGGCTTGCGCAGAAGTGTATTTAGAATAAGTACTAGGAAAATTACAAAGTTTGATACAAAACAACAACTAATGTTCGTTGCTAGTTGTCCCTTTGGTTTGGGCTTAAGTGTATTTAGAATAAGTACAAGGAAAATGACAAAGTTTGATACAAAACAACAACTAATGTTCGTTGCTGGTTGCCCCTTTGGCTTGCGCAGAAGTGTATTTAGAATAAGTACAAGGAAAATGACAAAGTTTGATACAAAACAACAACTAATGTTCGTTGCTGGTTGCCCCTTTGGCTTGCGCAGAAGTGTATTTAGAATAAGTACTAGGAAAATTACAAAGTTTGATACAAATCAACAACTAATGTTCGTTGCTAGTTGTCCCTTTGGTTTGGGCTTAAGTGTATTTAGAATAAGTACAAGGAAAATGACAAAGTTTGATACAAAACAAAAACTAATGTTCGTTGCTGGTTGCCCCTTTGGCTTGCGCAGAAGTGTATTTAGAATAAGTACAAGGAAAATGACAAAGTTTGATACAAAACAACAACTAATGTTCGTTGCTAGTTGCCCCTTTGGCTTGCGCAGAAGTGTATTTAGAATAAGTACTAGGAAAATTACAAAGTTTGATACAAAACAACAACTAATGTTCGTTGCTGGTTGCCCCTTTGGCTTGCGCAGAAGTGTATTTAGAATAAGTACTAGGAAAATTACAAAGTTTGATACAAAACAACAACTAATGTTCGTTGCTGGTTGCCCCTTTGGCTTGCGCAGAAGTGTATTTAGAATAAGTACAAGGAAAATGACAAAGTTTGATACAAAACAACAACTAATGTTCGTTGCTGGTTGCCCCTTTGGTTTGCGCAGAAGTGTATTTAGAATAAGTACAAGGAAAATGACAAAGTTTGATACAAAACAAAAACTAATGTTCGTTGCTGGTTGCCCCTTTGGCTTGCGCAGAAGTGTATTTAGAATAAGTACAAGGAAAATGACAAAGTTTGATACAAAACAACAACTAATGTTCGTTGCTGGTTGCCCCTTTGGTTTGCGCAGAAGTGTATTTAGAATAAGTACAAGGAAAATGACAAAGTTTGATACAAAACAACAACTAATGATACATGACTTAACAAGAATATAACATACAACACCAATACTTGCCTGAAGCATCGTTTTGTTTTTGCCCCCAATTGATAATTCCAACAGTGATTTAGTGTTTATCTTTGTGTGTTAAAAGCTGTTAAAATTAAAATAAGAAAGATCTTTTAATTCTATATACATATTATATACATAGTAGGAAAATAAGAAATTTAATTGTACGAATTTCCGGAACAGAGAGCAAAGCTATTAACAAGCTATCCTGACCTGTTTCGCAAATAGCACGGGATACGGAGAAAAGGTTGTGTACAATGACACCAGTTTCGTCAATAAAGATGGGTGATCTAAACGCTGTAGGTGTTCTGGAGTCTACAAAGATATTATATACATAGCATGTATTTGAGAGGGTGACTGAGTATATTGGAACACCGAGATATCATTGTCAACTGAGGCGAAGTCGAGGTTAACAAATGTATTTCGAGAGGTTACAATATCTCCATCACCCTCTCATTTTTATAATAATAATAATAATAATATTTTTTTTATTTAAAGAGGTTAATTCAGTTAACAAAGAGATGCTAATATCACCTGAGGCCCTCTGAAACTAAAACTACAATGTATATATAACATATAAATATCATGCAAAAACAATCAATATAAGAAAAATAAAAAATTTGATGATGACAAATTGACCAGAAGATAATATTAAATGCTAATTACTATAGCTACTATTACAACAACAACAAATAATACTGAAAATTTCATTGGCACATATACATATATTACAGTACGGGAGATCTTGGAAGTTAGGCATTCTCAATTTGAAATCTTAACGGATAGTCTTTTACTTTGGCTTTAAAACGTATTTCACTGTTTAAACTTTTAATGTTGGATGGGAGAGAATTCCATAGATTTGTGCCAGACTAGAGAAAAGTTATTTTAAAATATTCACGTTTTGGACGTGGAACTTGCAAATTATTTGATGTTGCAGATCTTATAAGCAATAAGGACAATTTTCATTAATACTATTGAACATTGAACATAAGTTACTAATACATTTAAACATAAGGGTTGCTTTATGGTAATTAATCATATTATAGACTGTGAGCCATTCTAGCTTTTCAAATAACATTTTTGACGGGGTATTAAAATCAGCCCTCAGTATAATTCTTGCAGCTCTCTTTTGAAGTTTTAGGTTTTTTTTGTAAGTTTACTTTATTTGTATTTCCCCATACGACACTACACTAGTATATTAGTGGGAGTAGATATCCATTATAATATAGTCTTAGTCCTTCCATTGGGATGTAAGTTTTGAGCCTATTTAGCAGGGCAATTCTAGATGAGAAAACTGAACATATTTTGTCTACCTGGGAAGTCCAATTTAGACTTTTATCAAGGGGTACTCCCAGAAGTGTTATGTGTGTCTACATTAGTTAGACAATCGTCATCAAAGTAGACTTGTAATTCATAATAAAGTAAAGATAGTTTGCGGGAGGACCCCATTAAAATAGTTTTTCTTGACATTTAAAGCCATATCATTATTTTTACACCAATTTTTAACCTGTACTAGGTCATTTTGAAGTTTGATGTATGAATAGTAGTATCATCAGTATATAGCTCTGAAATAGTTTCATGTAAGTAGAGGGGTAGATTGTTTACATATAATAAGAATAATAAGGGACATAATATAGATCCTTGTGGTACACCTGACTGGACCTTTTCCATTTTTGATTCGGCTAATCCTAATCTAACTTTTTGACATCTGTTTGTTTAGTATGATTTAATCCAAGATATGGTAAGATCATCACATTTATAGTATTTTAGCTTGGTATGCAGAAATTTGTGATTTACAACATCAACTGCCTTTTGGAAATCTAAAAATAATATACCAGTAAAATTACTATTTTCCATTTCTTTAAGCCATGAGTCTACAAGCTGAAGTTTGACATGAATGCTTAGGACGAAATCCAGATTGTTTACCGTGAAGTAATTTAAACCGACTTAAGAAATCATAAAATTGAGAGCAAACAACTTTTTCAAATAATTTAGATATGGTTGGTAAAACAGAAATGGGCCTGTAATTATTTGGATCATCGGCAAAAACATGTTTAAAAAGTGGGGTCACTCTTGCTTCTTTTAACTGGCCAGGAAAGCATCCTGATAAGATGCTTTGATTTAGAATGTATTTTGTTATAATTGGGGCAGCAAGTTTTAATATTTTTGGCCCAATACCATCTGGGCCAATAGACTTTGATGGGTCAAGGCTGCAAAGAAATTTAAAAACCTCATCTTCAGCTGTTTCTTTAATGCAAAAATTCTCAGAATCTGGTACTTTATTCTTTACAAAGGAGCCAAGTGTTTCAGATTCATAATCAGTACTAGGGAAAGTTATGCTATTTATTTTATTATATTGAATGTTCCGTTCTGACATTTTGTCAGTGAAAAATAATATGTTACTCTTCTGAATTTTGTTTTCATTATATTTTGATTCTGTAAACTGTTAGCGTGTCATAATAAAAAGATGGATAGTAAAAATACACATCCGTGTGATGTCAGGTATTTTCTAACAACAATCTATTTCATGACAAACTTAAGATTACAACTGGTACCATAAATTGCAGAAAGTATCAGTTCACGCTCACGAGAGGGTGACAGACAAATGAATTATCAACGGCTCCAGAGAGTGTCAGACTAAAATGTCACCTTCTAATAAACCAATGAAAAGGCAGGATTCCCATGCAAATTTACATACTATATGTTAACTTTAAATGTCGTATGGGTTCTTGAAAAATCAATATGAGGTCTTAATGACGTTAATAACGTAGGGATAAGCACAATTATATCAGTATGACTTGGGTAACCATTACAGAATATTTGTGTACCAAATTACCACGGATATGTTCCACTTGTCGTAAGCATTTCCCGGTCCTTTCCTCATTCATGACTTATCACAGTGTTTGTAACTAGAGTAACAAGACGGTTGCCACTAGTGAAAGTGTTTACCCAACCATAGCACCCGCGTTTATCCTCGGTGTTTAATGGCCTTCATGTTGCTCGATTTTATTTTTTGCCATTGTGTTGTCTGTCCTTTGATTTATGGATTTTGATTGCGCATTTGGTATCTTCAATCTCTTCTAGCCGATTTATTTTTATACTCATATGAGTCGGAGTTTCTTCAAAAGCTTGTAAAAGATAAGGAGATTCATGAGGCTAGAGCCTTTAATTTCACATACAGGTATATTGATGACGTTTTATCTATCAATAATTCTAGATTTGCAGAATTTCTTCCATTGATATATCCTCCAGAGCTGGAAGTTAAAGAGATCACAGATACCGCTTCGTCCGCATCATTTTTGGACTTGTACCTCGAATTTGACGACAGTGGTCAACTCAGTACTAAAATTTATGATAAACGGGACGATTTCAATTTTAAAATCATAAATGTTCCAAATATGTGCAGCAATATACCAGCTTCTCCTGCATATGGTGTTTACATCTCGCAATTGATTCGCTGTGCAAGGGCCAGTAGCAATTATTCTGATTTCCTGAAACGTCATCTTCATCTGAGAAACAGGCTACTGGACCAGGGCTATTAAAAGATTCGCCTTATTCGATCTCTTAAAAAGATTATATTCCGATACCAAGATCTTGTCGAAATATATTCCGTCTCTGCAGAAAAGATTATAAGCGATGCATTTTCATATAGTGAAAATGTATAAAGATAAAGAAGTCAAGAAAAATGTCAATGCTATTTTTTTATCAATGTGTGACGTAAAAATATTTTTGACATTTACATCACCGAATATGGTACTGCTTTGACAACTATTTTACCTATTTTGTTCCTGTATTTAAATACTGTCATAGTGACAGCCGGAACCTTTGAACCGTAATGAGAGCGGGAGGTTTGGCGCCTTAAAATCTGATTCAACCCACCATTTCTTTAGAAATGCCTGTACCAAGTCAGGGTCATTACGGTTTTCACAGTTTTCCGGTTGTTGACTGATTTTGTCTGTTTATATAATTATGAGCTTTGACTTTCCCTTTGTAAGATTGTTCGGAGTTCGGTAATTTTGTTATTACCCTTATCATATAATCGGAATTTAAGTGCACAATGACATTAGCAACGCCATGTCAGTTACTAAGAACAATTTTTTTTTGTGCTCTCTGATAATGTGTCTTTACCTTCTGAGTTCGTGTTCTGATGCTCAGTACGATTTTCTCATAAAAACGATGTTCTGTTCTTCGCCTTTATCGCCAGTTGTTTGTACGACGGTTCATGTCTTATTTACGTTATTTTTGTTTGTTTGCGTATAGTGGTATCCAACACATATTGTGTTGTATTTTTTGTTTTGTTTGTCCTCATCTTGTGTACCCAATGTTGCCAGTTTCTCTGGATTGTCCATCTTGAATGCCCCTTCGGTTTTCTCTGGATTGTCCATCTTGAATGCCCCTTCGGTTTTCTCTGACGTTTATTTATATTAAATTCACTTTACATTCTTAAATGGTTACACACAAAAACATAAAGGATATTTCAGAAAACGCGTCAAACGCACTTAATTATATATATTTTAATTTGTCCTGAATGTTGATTGATTGATTGATTGATTGATTGGTGTTTGACGCCAACATTAGCGATATTTCAGCTTTATCGCCGCGTACCTGAAAGTGGAAGGCTAAAATCGAATTTACTCAATACAATTTTATCAGTTTAAAAAAAATGGCGGAAACTGCCCTACCTACTACTCTAATAGTGATTATATAATGTTGTATTATAGACACCTACACAAATACGATAAAATATTATTATCACTGTGTGTTATCAGTAATGATAACAAGAGATAAAACAATAACAAATATTACATCTATAGTGAAGTCTTGTAAAGCCACATCTAGAAATGTGAGTATGTATTACTGTATGCGGAGGATTGTGGTAATTAAGATATCCTCCTGACGATTACATTGATGAATTTTATAGTTATATCGTATCACGTTATACAGCTAACTTTTCTGTTTGTTTGTTAATTTGTATTTCCCATCCTAGACAATATTGGTGATATACATTTATATATTACGTTTATCTCATATGAAAAAAGGATAGGAAAGGAACGTTGTTTTTAGTTGGGTTGGTATTGTGCAATCGTATGTTTTTAACGTTAACATATGTATTTATACCATATATTTCAGTTATATCGTGGCGGTCAGTTTTATTAGTGGAGGGACCCGGATCTGTTATAAATCTGATCGAGATTCGAACTCACAACATCAGCAACAGGAAAACTTAAAAATAATGTTACTTTTTATCGAGAAGTTTTTAATGATATATATTACACATAAATCTACTTGTCATGGGGTCGTCAATGACGTGATCGTATGGTAGTTGGATTTACAACTACCTATGCAATCAGTGCCTATCACCACTGATGTTGTGAGTTCGAATCTCGATCAGAGTGAGGTGTACAACATTATGTGATAAAGTTTGTCAGTGACTTGCGACAGGTCAGTGGTTTTCTCCGGGTCCTCCGGGTCCCTCCACTAATAAAACTGACCGCCACGATATAACTGAAATATTGTTGAAAGTGCATGACATTAAATACCAACAAACAATACATGTCAGGGAATATGATATGGATGACCATTACCTGGAAATGAGCACAACTCTGAACCTATTTCACTACATACACAATCCTTACAGATTGCGAGTAAACTAGATACGGGTGAATTCGATGCACTTATTTCTTATTTTCTGTGAATCTGCCTTTAGTCGGCGTTAATTACCGACAAAGAACCATGCAAGTTTGCAGTTAATAAGCGACAAAATACAAATTATTCGTTTTTACCTGTCACTAGTAAGGTCAGTTGGATACGGAGAAAGCGAGGTCAAATTATTTGCTTGCAAGGAAATAATAAATCGATGGCAATTTTCGTTCTTAAAAGAAGAAAAGTGGTACGATAACCTGTTTAATGTGAAATATTTACCTTTATTTCATCATTTTAAAGCTATTTACCAATTTCCAAAACATATAATTTGTTTGGTCAAAATCGTAGCTAATGCCTCTTTAAGCAATAACAAGGTATATATAGCATTAGAGTCAAATACTATTTACTGGTATAACATATTTCATTTAAAAGAAACAGAAATTGCTTACCCATAGCGTGTATCTGGGTTCACCCCCGGTTTTCTTTAAAAAAAAATGTTTTGCTTTATTTTTATTTTTTTCTTCTTTTTTTTTGCTGTTTTTTTTTTGTATTATCACTTTTTAAAGTTTTTTATTTTTATTTTTGTATGATCCGCGTTTGCTCATCTTTTTATCTTTCTGTTTTACGGTTGTTTTTTATTTGTTTTCGTTCTGTGTCTTGTATCCAATGTTACCTGTTTCTGTGGACTTTCCATTTTTGGTTGACCCTACTGTTTTCTCTAATATTTATTTTCATGAATGACAAGAAAACACATTCTGATGAATACTCCTTTGATAGAATACAATTGTCTTCAATTATTTATATATTTATAATTTTTATTTTTATTAGCTGACGCTCCTAGATACGTTCGCTGCTACAACCCTATATTAATTGAACGTTAAGTTTACGTAACGATCCAAAAGTTGGCGCACAGCCAAATGTTAAAATCAATGTGTTTTATTTTGTGAAAATGGGTCAAAATACTTGAATTATCTATGGATCGGTCTGAATGTGCATTCTACTGATAAAGAATCAAACGAGCTACTTGTAACCGTGGACTGTTTGTAATCCTCGTTAAATAAATAAAGAATTCATTTAAAAAGATAAAGAATATCTAGGTTACATAATAATTTATTCTTTTTATCTTGCATTTTTATCGAAAGGAGGAAGTACAGCACGTATGAAAGCAATTTAGTGAATATCGTTGATACTGGCATTTAAGACAATGTATGACTTTTGATTCGCTTTGTGGTTTTTTTCTGCACTTTCTTTTTTCATGGTTAGGTTGAACCAATGGAAACCACGGAAATTGGTATTCAACGAATAAAAATGAATTCACTGTTTGACTGCGTGTTGCTTTGTGTTGTATAATACGGTAGATATTGTGTTGATGATAGTCATCATCAATTAAGAAAAGCAACAGTTCGATATACATTCAAAAGGGTTTGGGCGCTCTTGATCTTCTAGCCAAAAAAGATTAGAATATTACATATATATGTATATGTTACAGGAGTTCAAGCAATGCAACAAGTACGCTATTAGAAGATAAAGTCTTATTAAACTTGCAATTAGGAGCTTATGCTTTTGCTGTGAGTACTATAGTTAGAAATGGGGTAAATCAAAAGCTGTTAATCAAAGATCAGACAATGCAATCGCATTAATAAGGGGGGAGGGGCGAGAAAAACCATGGTCTCCAAAACATTACACAAAAAACTAATGATTGAGCAGCACGAATCCCATTAAAAACCATGGGAGATATCAGATGTCTACCCGTGCATGGTCATCAGTACCTGTTTCGCTAGTAGCATCTGTCATGTTACTCATGTTAAAACCGGTGCAAAATCATACGATCGATAATATTGGAATATATATTTTGACTAATTTATTAAGCAACGTTTGAAGATACCAAATTGGTAATCAGAAGCCGTCAATCTAAGATACCAAATTGGTAATCAGAAGCCGTAAATCTAAGATACCAAATTGGTAATCAGAAGCCGTCAATCTAAGATACCAAAGAGGTAATCAGAAACCGTAAATCTAAGATACCAAAGGGGTAATCAGAAGCCGTAAATCTAAGATACCAAAGAGGTAATCAGAAGCCGTAAATCTAAGATACCAAAGGTAGTAATCAGAAGCCGTAAATCTAAGATACCAAAGTGGTAATCAGAAGCCGTAAATCGAATAAAGAGAAGAATGACAGACAGTACAATGGTCTAAAGAAACAGGACAAAAGGACAAACAATGATCTACAAAGCAAAACACAGAAAACTAAAAATCGAGCAACTTAAACCCCACTAAAAGCCGGGGGTGAACTCATGCGATAACTTGATCATATTATGTGACCGAGAAGGCAAATAAGAAGAGTTTGAAGATGTCAAAGGGGTAATCAGAATCCGTATAAATCTCCTCATATTCTACAGAAAATGGTAACTTAACTTAATCAACAGCATGTCCTACCAAAATACTATATGACAGCCCTTTACATTAGGATAAAGCCATAGCTTGATCACCAATGATCGACCACATGACAAGCAAAGATAAACATCGGCAGTAGCCAATGGGTATATGTGTCCTCACCTACAATATCAGGAACAATGTGAGAGGAAGAATCCAAGTTCTTTCTGGAAAAGATAAGTTTTATAATACTGGATTAGCGAAAATCATCCCATTCACTCACTAACTATCTAAACGTTTATAATTGTAGATAGCTATTGTCATCTTGTTTAGCTGGTTAGAAAGAAATAGTAATGGACGAAGACCTGGAATACCAATGTAAGTTCTAAGCAAGAAGACAGACAGCTGTCGTAATAAAACCGTAGATATCAAATTTAGTGCGCACGACGCGTTTCTGGAATAACCTTCATCAGGTACGCCCAAAGCCAAAATGTTTGAAAGCCAAATAATTAATCAATTATCTTTTAACTTTAACAAAAACATATTAGATGGTATGTATAAACAATAGCGAAAAATAAATAAATAAAATAAAACAAAAACAAAAACAAACAAGAAATACCACACGATTAGATCAGTGTCATCGGAAAATCGTAGAAGAGAGGCAATGTCAATTACATAAAAATACACATACATAACTACTCGCTCTACTAGCGTCGTACAGGCATTACAATACAAAATAAGTGTTGGGATTGAGTAGTTTAATGAACTCAAGCAAACATAAATAAGGAGCATTACAAGGACGTGGTAATTTTCAGCGTATTTGTCATGTCAAACTCATGCTATTTATTTACACTCTATTAATAAAATAAAGTGATTCGTACGTATATCGAACTGAAAGGAATAACACGTTACTATCATATAAGTTCATTACACATTGTGAATTATTATATATGTTTATATCTACCTCATATCATATGACATGTCTACATCACACACAAGGTATCTTCTTAATCATTGTTAATGTACAAAATTGTCATTTATGTTACTGATAAGTTCCACTTGTCGTAAACACTTCCCGGTCTTTTCCTCATTCACGACTTACTGCCGGGTTTGTAACTAGATTAACACGACGGGTACCACTAGTGGAGCCAGAACTGCTTACCCTTCCGGAGCATACCCGAGTTGACCCCCGGTTTTTAGTGGGGTTCGTGTTACTCGATATTTAGTTTTATATGTATGTTTTGTAGATCGGTGTTTGTCATTTTGTACTTTTTCTTTTGACCATTGTGTTTTCTGTTCTTCTTCGATATACGGATTCTGATTGCCCCTTTGGTATCTCCAAGCTCTTCAATAACCGTGATTAAATTTGTCAGTGACTTGCAACATGTCTGTGGTTTGTTTTCTCCGGGTACTCCGGTTTCCTCTAACAGTAAAATTGACCGCCACGATATAACTGAAATAGTGTTGAAAGTGGCGTAAAACACAATAATAATCATATATATATAATCCGCCATATTTCCATATATTGGTGTTGTAAATGTAAATACAACTTTTCTTTTTTACTTAGACCAGTTGATTTACTGTGTGATGACAAATTAATTTATGCATATGCAGCAGCATTTGGATGTTCATCGTCTGCCATTTTAGTGCTATTAATAACACACGAAGAGACGTTGTTATCACTAGATATACCTTATGACATCAGACCATGGGTTCAAGGTAAGTTTATTTGAGATTACTAACGTTAATAGCTTGCATACACTAAGAAGCATATTAAGTTGAAAATACAAGTTAGAAAAAACCGAAGGGGAAATCAAGAATGAACAATCCAGAGAAACGAAACTGGCAGCATTGGGTATGCAAGACACAGGACGAAGACCATCAAAGCAAAATACACAACACAGAAAACTAAGAAAATAAGCAATACGGTCCCCACCAAAATGCGAAGGGCAAGCAGTTCCTGTCTACCACAGGACTCCCGCCATGTTGCTCATATAGTCGATATGTGTACGACACCGCTATTGGCAAACAAACAAACCTAACGCAAATAAGACATGCAAGATCATAATATTAGAACATAAAGAACATGAATTCCTTTTTTACACAGTTTACAGTATCACTACATGAATTTACACAGTATGTATGTATGTAAAGCGTAGTTCTTTCAAAACTTAAAACGAAATATTATGGATGAATGTGCCTCATAAACTTCATAAAAAATCAGGAATGTAGAATTCAATTTTGGATAAAATCTAATAATAAATTCTTTTAAAGGTAGGTGATATCCTTAATTTCTACCACATTCATGAACTCAATATAACTGTTCATTCCACCTAGAACTCTTAATTATAACATGTCAAATGTGAAAATTGACGACAAACTTTAGCCAATAGAAAAAAATGTTATATAATAATTGCTTTAGTATATCAGTTGAGTTTACCAACGTTGTAGAAATATAAGGGTGTTAGAGCTTTAACTTCATATCTATGCAAAAGTGACATTGAATGAAAGCATAAATATTTTGATATCCTTAAATTGATGTTGCATATCAGATTTGCTTGTGTATTTTACCACGCTAACACTACACCGAAAACTAAATATCTAGCGACACAACCACCCTAAATATCGGGGGTGAACTCATGTGCTCCGCACTTGTGAGTTGTTTCTGCTCTGCATCCCAGCATGATTATTTATCTTCTATTTTATTGGTTATTGTCTGTATACTTTTTAGTTCCGGTTTGGATGTTCTATGCTATTGTCGTGTCATTCCAGTTCTACCCAATATTTGCTGCTATTCGACACGTGACTCCAGGGATTGGACCCTTAATAGGTTTTTTGTACTGCAGTTATCTGTAAGATAGAAATAAGATAGAATTAACACGTTACATGCTCTTGCATTTCATTTTCTATGCATGTATAATTTATAATGTTCACAGAAAGCAATTAATGAAAATCGAGTGACGAACAAAAGGCAAACCCCATAAACAAAACACCAGATAGTGATACCAGACCATCCTATCTAGTGCATGGTATTTTCATAATCTGTTTTTTACAATTATGGCTTGTGGCTTAAAGGGAAGATAAACCTAACATAAGCTGTCAGTTTATTTCAATATATATTACAAAAAAGATTAGGCGTTTCTATCATTTTATATAACAAATAGAATAGTCGTATATATGTTGATAAATTAGGATATTGGTTTATTGGGTGCAGCCATTTTGTGTAACTCTTACGTATTGTAGAGCACAATATTTGATATTCAATATTACACCGTCTGTTCCGATCTCCCTGTGTCTATCCTAAATAACATTCGCTAGCATTACAGATTCTAAAATAGTAGAAGATGAGCAAAATTGTCGAGCAACAAAATTTGTCACAAATATTTTAGATGGGTTATTTTTTACCATCTGAGTCGTACTGAAATAGGGGGTGGGGTTGAGGTGTAATGTCGCCGATTAAATGTTGACGATTACCCTGGATCAAAATTTTAAGGAACTAAGGCCATATTTTCTAATTTCCATTTCATTAAAACTCAGTTAATGTACTTTTTCTTGTTCGAAACAGAAGGTGTAACGTTAATATGGCAGTTGCCTTGTCGGGGATAAATTATAATATTTGATTTTGACATACCCAGATAAATGCCTTTCTGCGATTCTTTTATCCAAAAATGCAGTTTGTTACTTTTAATATAAGTAATTACGTTTTAAAAACAATACATCACAATTGGGTTTTCTTCCCTTTCAAGACAAGTTGAAGATGCCAAAGGGAATATCAGAAACCGTAACTCAAAGGAGGACAGACAACACAAAGGCCGAAACAAAGGGACATTGCAAGCAGTGATCTTACAAACACTACACAGAAAACCAATGAAATGGCAACACTAAAAACCAGGCAAGGGGTGTAACCAGCTGTGAGAATGATAACCTCATGATAGAAGATACCATAGTCTTTGTGATCGTTAGTGATACTTTGCATTATTATTCAATCTCCATTCATCATATAATACATACATTCCAGTTAGGCTTAATGGAAGATAACAGATCTGTGATTTGGACAAAGAAATAAAACAAACCATATGAAATAAACAAACCCATTGATCATTGATATCATGAAATAAAATCGCTGTGCAGCTTAAAATTATCCCATCCTACTCTCCAACACCACCCCACCACCCCCAATACAAAACACAAAACAAAGCAAAACAAAAAATACATAAACACTAAAACAAAACACAAAACAAAATATACTGAATAAGTGAATATGCGTTGTTCAGCATGATGGTCACATTTATCGGAAAAGTGTTTTATGTGTTACCGTTTTTACGGCTTTTCCAAACTATTTAAACTATATCATGGCTGGCAGTTTCATAGGGATGTCCGGATATAAACCCATAGCCCTGCTACATAATAAACGATGCATTTTCATATAGTGAAAATGTATAAAGATACGGGAGTCAACAAAAATGTCAAAAATATTTTTTTTTATGAATGTGTGACGTAAAATTGTTTTTGACATTTACTTCACTGAATTTGGTACTGCTTTGACAACTATTTTACCTATTTTGTTTTGTTATAAATACTGTTATAGTGACAGCCGGAACCTTTGAACCGTAATGAAAGCGGGAGGTTTGGCGCTTTAAAATCTGATTCAATCCACCATTTCTTTAGAAATGCCTGTACCAAGTCAGGGTCATGACGGTTTTCACAGTTTTCCGGTTGTTGACTGATTTTGTCTGTTTATATACTTATGAGTTTTAACTTTCCCTTTGTAAGATTGTTCGGAGTTCGGTCATTTTGTTATTACCCTTATTTACAAGTAACTGAACAGCTCCATCCGATAAGGTTTTATCAAGTTGTGGTGATCGGCATTGGCTGCTGTAGATCCAATTAACACTCGATCGCGGCCATGATGACCCATGTCTTCATGAAAATACTGAGTAAATCGGTTTTATGAAATATCCTGTTATATAGACTAAACCAAACCGATAATAAAGTTTAAAGACATGCTATTGTATTATTTCAGGTTAGGAGAACATATTTATTTGATAGTCCAATCACATCAGGGTGTAAGTATCTGTTAGAAATTAAAAATATTTTAAGCAAAACTTACAATATCAAAATCTGAGAAAATTAGCTTACTGGTTGACGTTTAACATTGTACTGGGCACACGCAATCATGAATGAGTGTACGGAGATGATGTAACAACACGCAAAACTCTTAGCGATCTAGAAGAGTCTGAAGATACCAAAGGGACAATCAAAATCCGTCAATAGAAGAAGATCGGACAACATAATGGCCGTGGAATCATGAATGAGGAAATTACCGGGAAGAACTTACGACAATTGGTACATATCCATGGTCATTTGTGACACGGATATTCCGTAACGGTTAACCAAGTCATGGTTGCGACCGTAAACCTTTTCAACTGTATATCTATTTTTACTAAAATTGATTCCACAACAAGTTTGTTAGCAGCGAAATATAATCCTTAAACTAGATGTATTATTATTGTATTACGTCCTCATTCAAAAGACATTAAACCGCATCGGTGGTGTAATGGTTAGCGTGCTCGCCTCGAGTGCGGTAGATAGTGGGTTCAAGCCCCGATCGCGTCAAACCAAAGACTACGAATTTCTGTTGTATGTGTTGCTTCTTCGCTAAGCTTGAAACATTAAGGAGAAAAAGCAAAGACTGGCTGGCTCGGTATCAGGATAATATATCCGAGTGGGCCGACATGTCTATCCGTGGACTGTTGCTTCAGTAAGTTAGCACTATAAACATCCAATTAAGCGTGTTGGTATAGTACAAAGCAAACCTCATCATCATCTCATTGACAATTAACTTGTTCTCACCATGATATAGCTGAAAATTGCTGAGTTGGCATTAAACAACAATTATTCATTCACTCACTCAAAAGAGATTATATTATAATGAATGCTTACACTTTACCCATACTTATATTCGTCAGTTTTACAATTGTAGGATGTACTACTAGATGTAGGTATGATTATGAGAGAACTTCCTATACTGGTGTGTTTTGCCATTTTACTGTTTTACTTCATACATCGTGGAGTAAAAGATATAAGGATTATGATTGAAAGGTCAAAGGTCACGATAAAGGATGAAGTAAGTACTAGTATATTTTTCGGATTATTTGACACTTCTACGACATTGTACATTGTCATCTTCTAAATTTCACATGGAGACCATTTACAGAGGTGCTTCTTTAACTATGAAGTAACGATGTAGCAAGCTATATTGATAAACTATATTATGTATGTTGTTTCAAAATAAAGCATTGTCATGACTCCCTTTTGTTTTTGCTTTTCTAAGTGTGCAAATTGCAACCATCGACCAACATTTCAATCCGCGTCTGTCTTTATTCTCCCTGTGTGTTAGACTTTGGGGTTTGCAATGCTAGAGAATCAGTTCGCACCAGACTCTAAACTGTACACATCAGATTTCAAACTTCATAAATCGAACAACAAAATTAAGACTTTAAACCCCAGTGTGTGTGTGAATTTGTAAACGGTCTTGACAAGTAATGATATAACGAGCAGTATAGGTCCTATAATTTTTATGTTGATAATGGTAATAACAAAATTACCGAACTCCGAACAATCTTACAAAGGGAAAGTCAAAACTCATAATTATATAAACAGACAAAATCAGTCAACAACCGGAAAACTGTGAAAACCGTAATGACCCTGACTTGGTACAGGCATTTGATATGACATGTCTTGTAGCTATGTACTCGTCTGGTTTCAGATTATACACAACATTCATTTAAATAGATATGAAAGACTTTACGTAAAATGGATTTTGAAAAAAGAAAATAAAAGACTTGCAGATACAGAGAACAGTGTATATAGGTAAGACTTTGATCTGCTAACCTGAAACGCCAAGTATTTTGTTTTTGCTATCATAATACTTACTAAACCTTGTTAAATATGGGGAAGTTTTATGATGTGTTGCTACTTACAAATGAAGTGCTATAAATGCTTTTGGAAGACGGTGGATTGCACCCGTCAATTATTAATATATTTTAATTGTTTTAGTAAAGCAATGTACTAGATAGATGCACAAACAGATGTCTTTTATATTCATACATTATCTGGATATCACATGCTTAGTCAAAAAGGATACATCTGTATTAGATTTAGACAATATAATTTCCTAGCCTGGCCATGGATTAAACTAGCTACCACATTAGTTTACATGGTCAGCGATAAACCGGGAGTTATTTTAAAATATTCGTACGGGAACCGTAAGCCAAATACTTTAAAATCATGTGTCGTACTTCCGATTCTTAATAAGTGAAGTTTCTCAAACCTTGTTGTGAGTGCGAACATTGAGATACATAAATTCGACACACATACATTTTATTCATTACATGCCAGTTCCCCATTACCTACTTTAGTGGGGGATGGTGTAGCATACTCTGTAGTTTCCTCTCAAGTGTTTTGTCGACCATTGTTGTTTACTTATTGGTCCTTTCCCTTTTGGTCAATTTACGGATTCTGGTTACTAACTGACATTTCAGATCAATCGTATTCTTATTTTATTTTAATACTAGAATTGTATTTGTTTTATTAGAGTTATGATTCCTAAATATAACTTTTATTTGTATATATTTTAATAAATTGGAATCATTAGAAATTATTATTACTAAATATACCTTTTATTTGTTTATATTTTAGTATATTGGAATCATATAAGACTGAGGTCAAAAATACATTCAATATGGACACACCACTGAAGACATCACCTAGAGTTATCGCTACCCTTATAGTGTGTGGTATTATAATACTACAGGTAATAGATATTGATTATTAGATAAAATTACGTACAGTTGAATCTCGTTATGTCAAGTTCGCTTTAGTCGAAATTTCGGTTAAGTCAACAATTTTTCTGAAGTCCCGTTTTAAACTTTGTGCTTTTCAACTTAATATACTCCTCTTATCTCGAAATTTCGGGTTTCTCCAAGTAGCCTTTCAGTCCCATAAGGTACATATACATGTATTCATAGAATTAACATATCAGAAAACAAAACATACTACACTGAAGGAACAGTTCTAAAATGTAAGCGAAAACTAGTAGAAACAGAGGCAGAATTGACACTGATACGCAAATACATGACCGTTACACAAATACATGACCGTTACACAAATACATGACCGTTACACAAATATATGACCGTTACACAAATACATGACCGTTACACAAATATATGACCGTTACACAAATACATGACCGTTACACAAATACATGACCGTTACACAAATACATGACCGTTACACAAATATATGACCGTTACACAAATACATGACCGTTACACAAATACATGAACGTTACACAAATATATGACCGTTACACAAATACATGACCGTTACACAAATACATGACGGTTACACAAATACATGACGGTTACACAAATACATGACCGTTACACAAATGCATGACCGTTACACAAATACACGACCGTTACACAAATACACGACCGTTACACAAATACATGACCATTACACAAATACATGACCGTTACACAAATACATTACCGTTAGTTACACAAATACATGACGGTTACACAAATACATGACCGTTACACAAATGCATGACGTTACACAAATACACGACCGTTACACAAATACACGACCGTTACACAAATACATGACCGTTACACAAATACATGACCGTTACACAAATACATGACCGTTACACAAATATATGACCGTTACACAAATACATGACCGTTACACAAATATATGACCGTTACACAAATACATGACCGTTACACAAATACATGACCGTTACACAAATACATGACCGTTACACAAATATATGACCGTTACACAAATACATGACCGTTACACAAATACATGAACGTTACACAAATATATGACCGTTACACAAATACATGACCGTTACACAAATACATGACGGTTACACAAATACATGACGGTTACACAAATACATGACCGTTACACAAATGCATGACCGTTACACAAATACACGACCGTTACACAAATACACGACCGTTACACAAATACATGACCATTACACAAATACATGACCGTTACACAAATACATGACCGTTAGTTACACAAATACATGACGGTTACACAAATACATGACCGTTACACAAATGCATGACGTTACACAAATACACGACCGTTACACAAATACACGACCGTTACACAAATACATGACCGTTACACAAATACATGACCGTTACACAAATACATGATCGTTACACAAATACATGACCGTTACACAAATATATGACCGTTACACAAATACATGACCGTTACACAAATACATGAACGTTACACAAATATATGACCGTTACACAAATACATGACCGTTACACAAATACATGACGGTTACACAAATACATGACGGTTACACAAATACATGACGGTTACACAAATACATGACGGTTACACAAATACATGACGGTTACACAAATATATGACCGTTACACAAATACATGACGGTTACACAAATACATGACGGTTACACAAATACATGACCGTTACACAAATACATGACGGTTACACAAATACATGACGGTTACACAAATACATGACGGTTACACAAATACATGACCGTTAGTTACACAAATACATGACCGTTACACAAATACACGACCGTTACACAAATACACGACCGTTACACAAATACATGACCGTTGCACAAATACATGACCGTTACACAAATCCATGACCGTTACACAAATACATGACCGTTACACAAATACATGACCGCTCACTCTCCTGACTTGGCATAGACACTTCCGTATTAAATCTGGTGGGTTTTAACTAGTTTTGTTGATAAAACCCTCCCCTCTAGTGTTAGTAAAATGATGCGGAATTTCTACGACGGTGTGGTATTTTTTATGATTTTATTTTATTTTAATACAAACAATGGTGGTCGATGATGCTCTGTCCGCAACAACACTAGTACATGTTTACTAATCACAATAATATCGTTCTTGCCAGATTAATTGACAGTTATCTAAAGTTAACAGTATCGCAGCTATATTCATTTGTTCAAGGTTACAAAAAGGTGGCATTCTTTGCCTTGTAAGTGACCACCATTGACCATTACTATCAAACTTGTTCATGACGTTGTCTTTTACATGCAAACTTTCGGAGCGTGGTATTGTCGATGCACGTGGTAATGTCGATGCACGTGGTAGTCGTTTGCGTTCCATCCTAAGGAAATTATGTTTATTTTATTCGTCAAGTAGAACAAGTAGACGCCCCCACACCCATTTTATGTACAATTTATCCTACGGATGAGTCGATTTGCCCGTTTTCTATAACCCAGGATTTCCTAGGGGATAATATAAATCCCTAATGCAACAGCATTGCACAGACATACGTATAGCATAAATGTTCCAGAAATCATCCATATCATTGGTTGGATTAGGTGTTGTTTGTCTGTCATTAATATATTTAATATGTAGTTGAAAGTAAACAAAAGTGCTAATGAGTTTATATGTAATGGATGTACATTCCGATAACTAGTCTTATTGTTCTATATATATACGCCTAATCAATCTCGAGGCATTATTAAACCTTAACTTTGGTTTATGCAAATGGACGATTCGAATAGAAATTAAAAGCAAAACAAGAACAGTACATAGCTTAGACATAAGATTGGTGTTTAATTTGAGCAGGATTTCAGTTATATCGTAGAGTACCAATAAAAAAACAAAAATGAATAGTTATACAAATGTTAGGGTAAAATGGTTATAGTGATATTTGCGTATGTTCACATTACATTCAAACTCTTGTTGTTAAGCTCAGAATACACTAAAATGGTGATACAGTATGTAAATAAGTTAAAATTGGAAAAACAATCATATATGTAAGTTTATATTGAGTGAGTGATTATTGTTTAACGCCAACCCAGCAATTTGTTTTTGCAGCTATATCATGGCGAGAGCAAGTTAATTTTCAATGAAATGATGATGAGGTCCGCTTTGTACTAGACCAACACGCTGAGTTGAATTTTAATAGTGTTGGTTCACTGAAACAACAATCCGTGGGTAGACATGTCGCTCCACTCGGACACATTATCCTGATTCCGAGCCAACCAGTCTTTGCTCTTTCTCCTTAATACTGTGTGCTTAGCGGAGAAGTAACAAATACCAATTGTATAGTCTTTGGTTTGACCCGATCGAGCCTCGAACCCACAATCTACCGCACTCGAGGCGAGCACGCTAACCATTACACCACCGATGCGGTTGCGTAAGTTTATATATTGTCGACATATATGCATGCATTTATATACACCTATTGTTATATTGTAGGTTGGAGTATCTTCCGTATATAACTACTACCCTCTCCGGAATGCGGTTGTCCGTGTGTCAGATTATTTAGTAAATACAACCTTAATAACGGTACAACAGTCTGAAACCTTTGTTCATGTTATGGATGGTGAGTGTGGTAGAATGGTGATAAATCGACATTGGTATATTCACTGTTCTTCTGGCTGCAATGTTGTATCCGCAGTGCTTAGTGGAGATGCAACAAATACCAATTTTATGGTCTTTGATTTGAACCGATGCGGTTGTGTAAGTTTATATATTGTTGACATATCTACATGTATTTCTATGCACCTATTGTTATATTGCAGGTTGGAGTATTTTCCGTATATAGCTACTACCCTCTCCGGAATGCGTTTGTCAGTTTTTCAGATTCTTTAGTAAATGCAACCCATATACAACAGTTTGAAACCATTGTTCATGTAATGGATGGTGAGTGTGGTAGAATGGTGATAAATCGGCGTTGGTATATTCACTGTTCTGCTGGCTGCAATGTTGTATCCGCAGTCGTTCAATCTTTGTTTTGCGACTTCATATTAACCAGAACACTCCAATCGAACAACAATTGTCACGTGCAACATTGGACACAAAGATGCAGAACGAAGACAAATAATAACAAACGCAACACAGAAAACAAAAAAATAGCAAAGCGAACTCCACCATAAATCCTAGATGCTCGCGAAGGCTAAGCAGTTCCTGTGGCATGTTAACTTGGCATAGAAAATATTTCACATTTATCGCGATGGTCAGTTTCATTGGTGAAATAAACCGGAGTATCAAGATTAAACATCGACCTACCTACCACAAGTCACGTTCGAACTTTAACACATTTTAACATTCATGGAGAAAGACAATTGCAAAACATCGCTAAGCTTTCACTGTTTGTCTTATAAATACCAAAAGGGAGATAATATTACATAAAAACAACAAAGGACAGTGAATTGGTCGGAGATATAACGATGAAGTATACATGCACGCATGTATCAAGAGGGATTCCATTTACTGGATTAACCTCGCCACAGTGTTGTGCCTGTCCCAAGTCATAACCTGGATTTCCAATGTCGTAAGTCGTGATCTTGTTTGTGTTGAGTGAGTGTAGGCAGGAGGTGCTTGTTCATTTTGCTATTCCCTCGCCAACGAAGTTACGAAGGGATATAGTAACGCTACCGTCCTTCCTGCCGTCCTTCCGTCCGTCCGTCCATCCGTAACATCCTTTTGAACACGCTATAATTAATATTCGTCAATGGATTTTGACCAAACTTGGTACATACTTAGTCCTTACGAGCATCTGTAATCCTATTGATTTTGAAAGTCATCGGTCGAAGGTCAAGGTCATCGGGTCAAATTGTTAGGCCAGAGGATACGTCACGCTTTGCGTTGCCCTTGTTATTTTTTGATATTTACAAAATCATTATGACTTCATGTCAAACATTTTATTGCACTAACGAAAAGGGAAAGTGTGAGAAGAATTGGTTTTTATTGTTATTGCCGATCAGGACTACCCTTGTCAACATATCGACCAGTGACCACGGAAAAAACGGGAAAGTACGACAGCATTGGCAACAAAAGAGAAAACAACATGTGTACTCATAAAACGAGTTAAAAGTAACAGTTATTTAACCTACGGTCAATCATGTAAAACATACATGGAATTATACGTAGATTCCCCCCCCCTCCAAAAAAAAATACCAATAAACTCATTTGTTTTATGAAAATGTAACATGGGATGGGAATATTAAGAACAAAATTAGGACGATGTACAAATTGTTAACATTGTATTGCAGTTGATCTGATATTAAAACATAACCAAAAGGGCTCGATGTTAGGAAGAGTCAGATACATTATTTATTCAACTAACATGATCCGTCTCCGTGACGTCACATGAAGGGGTGTCATGGTCGCTTACACTACGACAGGAAATTCCAAATATTCATATTTCTAATTGGGTATATTAATGTTAACAAAGGTGTTTTTTTCCCTCGCCAACGAAGTTGCGAAGAGATATAGTAACGCTATCGTCCGTCCTTCCGTCCGTCCGTCCGTCCGTCCTTCCGTAACATCCTTGTGAACTCTAGAATCAACATCCTTCAATGGATTTTGACCAAACTTGGTACATACTTAGTCCATCAGAGAATCTGGAACCATATCGATTTTAAGGTCATAGGTCAAAGGTCAAGGTCACGGGGTAATTTTTTTAGGCGAGGAGATACGCCATACTTTGCGTTGCCCTTGTTGATATTGGTTCGAATTGTTGGCCGTTAATATTTAAACTTTCTTTTCATAATACACAAATTTAATTTGGTCGAATATATTCTAACTACCAACACTACCTTTGATTTTATGGCTATACAAGTTGATTGCTGATTTATCTTTTTATATGAAAACAACGTTTCAACAGTGATGGTAAACAATTATATTAATACCAAGAACAACGTATACCGTCAAATCATCCAATACAAAAAACACCACAGACTCGAGAAAGACGAAACATATTTGATAAAGTTTACGACAGGTCGGCAATTTTCTCCGGGCTTTCCTGTTTCCTCCCCCAATAAAACTGACCGCCATGATATAGCTGAAATATTGTCGTTAATCACCATCAAACAAACAATATAAAATCATTAAGCACTAAAATCCACCCTATATGCTGGTTCTACCCCTCAGCTAAAATCATTTAACGTGGAAAGACCTCGATATATGCCGGTTAAAATCCAGGTCCTGGCTTGTGATATGCACAATAATGTACCGGGTTAAACCAGTTAAAGACGTCCCACATAAAAAGATAAAGCATTTTTTCATAGTATGTTTTGGTTGACTTCGGGCACGCTTATTTCACCTTGCTTGTGGCTTGAGCTTTGCATTATGCAAATGTTAAGCGAACAGAAACCTGTTTCTATTTTATTTCCAGTCAGTAACTATGTGTCCATTTCAATATCTACACCGACCATGTTCTTGTATATTGTGCTGATATATAGAAATTATAAAAAGGATTTACGAAAAATGTATAATGGAGACTTCTCATTTTTACCAATTAAAGTACGAGAGCAGGAGAATAAACAACTTGTTGTGAGTATAGCGTAACATAGTCTATCAATATTAACATATAAAAACGTAATATATGATACCGGTATGTTTATTCATGGCTTAGCCAGATGTGACAAGGAACATATCCGTTATTCATGCTATTTGTCATAGGTGACCTTAGCTTATTTTTCTATCCTGCTTAGGCCCTTTGGTTTACTTGCTTCCAAAATGTTTTAAATTATTTGATTTTCCAACCCTTCGACTTTTGAATGATCCAATGCGTGGAACATTTTTAAAGGTTATATAGTATTGAATTGACCAGCTTCAATATCATTTCTTAAAGTTACAATATTAGAGTGGGAAAGATATAATCTATGGTTATCCCCTACTATTCATAGACTATTATCAGAGACTATAGTTTAACATGTAACATTATTTTTAGATAATATATACGGCCATGGTGGTCTAATGTTTATCGTACCCGACACGATAATCGAATAAACATTATATAATACCGAAGGAGGCAATCACAAATAGACAATTCAGAGAAATGTTGAAGATCTATTATGATGAAAACAAGAATTTAATTTAAAAAATAATAATAAAAAAAAAATTAAAAAAAAGATAGTTGCTGCTTCTTCGATGAGCACGAAGAATGATGACGTATACGCGGATTATTATAGTTAATGCATTTGACCATCAGAAACATTCAAATGTTTATTGAGAAGAGAAGGGTAAGCATATCCTGCTCCTCTAGCAGCACCCGTCGTGTTGCTCTAGTTACAAACTCGGTGAGAACAGAACCTGCACGTGCAGCATATCAGTGGTCATTTGTGACACAGATATTTCGTAACTGTTAACCAGGTCCGTAAAAGTGATGATTTCAACTTAACCAATAGAAATCCTTGGTTCAAGAGCTTCAAGTATATCTATAAATTTCTCTGACGTTGTCTAATAAGGGTAATAACAACATTACCGAACTCCGAACAATCTTACAAAGGGAAAGTCAAAACTCATAATTATATAAACAGACAAAATCAGTCAACAACCGGAAAACTGTGAATACCGTAATGACCCTGATTTGGTACAGGCATTTATAAAGAAATGGTGGGTTGAATCAGATTTTAAAGCGCCAAACCTCCCGCTCTCATTACGGTTCAAAGGTTCTGGCTGTCACTATAACAGTATTTAAATACAGGAACAAAATAGGTAAAATAGTTGTCAAAGCAGTACCATATTCGGTGACGTAAATGTCAAAAATATGTTTACGTCACACATTGATAAAAATATATCCTTGACATTTTTCTTGACTTCTTTATCTTTATACATTTTCACTATATGAAAATGCATTGCTTATAATCGTTTCTGCAGAGACGGAATATATTTCGACAAGATCTTGGTATCGGTATATAAACTTGTTAAGAGATTGAATAAGACGAATACACATGGTATCTGTTTGTATATGGAATCAACGTTGTTGGTTAGCATATGGCAAATAGAACAGCAATTTCTCTATCTAAAGACATTTTAAGCCCTGTGTTATACTTGTTTGTAAGATTACTAAATTCCTTGATCCATACGTAATACGTTTGGGAGAACATACTCAAAAAGCAAAGTCATATCTCTACGCGAAAATGTGTATAGTTGATGTTTTGTTTCTTATGACTAACTGTTTTATAATAACCGGTGTGTGTTCTAGGATTACGATTCGAACATATGTTTTTCGTCTCCTCTGAAAACAATCACATCACCTACAACGGATAGTGTAGCTATACACTTCGTATTTAGTTTCAATCTTGAATACCACTATTTCCTCTTGTCAAAATAGTATTTCTATCAGGATAAGCAAGTGTATTAGAATGAAAAACAAAAATGTACCACCCTGTCTAAACAGTTCCAAACTCCAGTCGATAAATCGTAGAAAGAGGCAAAATGGACAGTCTTAGAACACACTACCGCTCACTTTCTTGGCCTGGTATATGCACTTCAATTTAAAAAAAACAATTGGCGAGCGTAAGCTAGTTTTATGAACCCAAACCTCCCCTCTTACCACATCTCTATTTTACAATATTTTAAACAGTATGCTATACTTGTCTGTACGACCACTAACGTTCCCATCATAAATGCATTGATACATACGTAATGCATAGTCAACGTGATTGAAAATGACTTTTAAATGTGTTTTTAATGTAAATTGGCAGGTCTGCCCCTCTCACTGGTATTGGGAATTAGAATGAACCCAATAAAATACAAGAGAATGGGCACCTCTTTGCTTTGTCGATTTTATTAGAGTTCGTATTTTGCTTTATTTGTGTGTGTGTCTACTCTTGTTATTGTATTGGGATTGTCACTGGCGCGGATGCCACCCCAACCTAAGTATACCCTGTTTCCTTCTAAAGAGAGCTACTATGTATTTTCAATAGAGTTAATGTTTTAATTTATCTAGAACGGGATAGCATGAACAACATCCTTCTTCTAAATAATGTGTTTCAGGTTGAAGATCAAATTAATGTCTAGCATACAACTTTAATTTACCAGGAACACACTCATTCAATGATGCTTGTTTTAAAGCATTTTCACGATGTATGTTAGGTTTTGTTTTTCAGGCTGCAAGTCTTCGTTATGCAGGAACACAAATAGCATATATGTTTTGGTGTAAGTATAGTAAAACACATCTATATTAACGTGTAATCCTATTGCTAATACGTTTTCTGAATAAGTATTGTGTTACTTTCTGGTATCTTCTGCTTACTATTCAAATGAAGATTCCCATAATAAGGTTAAAGTTATGATGTTTATCCCACTTTCAGCAAAATTTCAGCTATACCGTGGCAGTCAGTTTCCCCCACCAATTATACTGATCACCACGATATAACTGGAATTTGGTGGAAAGTGGGGATACACATCATAGCACTGACCCTGTAGTGGAAGCTTCATTAATTATGAAAAGAACGGTTGAACAGTGATGGTCGATAATTCACAAATATCAGCAAAACGAAGAACCACCTCTTACCTCAAACACGTCGATGGTGTAATGGTTGGCGTGCTCGCCTCGAGTGTGGTAGTCAAACCAAAGACTATATAAAATTGGCATTTCCTACATGTCTACCCATTGACTGTTGTTTCAGTGAGCTATCACTATAAAGATTTATCTAAGCGTGTTCGTCTAGTACGAAGCGGACATTATAATCTTCTTTCGAGTGTAACTTGTTCTCGTCATCATACAGCTGAACATATGTTTATTTAGCGTTAAACAACAATCACTCACACAGTCACTCGAAACATTGAACATAAAAAAGGCTACAAAAAATGGAGTTGGAAATTCAGGTCATGGTTAGCAACAGGCACAAACATGTGGCGGTCTGAAACCGATTAATCAGATTCCAATAGGTAAGAATAATCAAAGTACTTTTCGCACGTTGTTGACAGATTATTAAGCTATATATAACATTATATGGCAATATTTTTACAGGTTATATAATTTTACTGACATCAATAGTTGTACTTTGCTTTCTACTGGCGTATTTGTTAATTCTTCCGCTGATGAATAAAGTCCCTAAAGAGTTTTTGGTTCCTGTAAAGGCAGCAGCGTGAGTACAAATTGGGTTTTCAACTGTGTAAAACACATAGAAGTTAACATATTGCCCTTCAATTATATTATGGTAGTACTTAGTCAATGAACTTTTCAATATTGTCATAATGGTCGTCGTGGTCGTGATCGTATGGTAGCTGGATTTACAACTACCCATGTAATCACTGCATATCACCACTAAAGTCGTGAGCTCGAATCCCACTAAGGCGAGGTTTATTCGATACAACAATATGTGATAATGTTTGTCAGTTACTTCACAGGCACTTGGGTCCAGGATATTTGTTTTCTTCAATTTTATCAATAAAATGTGCATCTACAACGTATATGAACCCGTTTGACATGCTTCGTTGTGAAATAAACGCCTTTAAGAACTATGTCCCATTTTCCTAATATCTACTCTATACATATATTGTATTAGGAAAATGGGGCATAGTTCATAAAGGCGTTTATTTCACAACGAAGCCTGTCAAACGGGTTCATATACGTTGTAGATGCACATTTTATTGATAAAATTGAAGAAAAAACAATCCTGGACCCATGTGTCCGTGAGTTACTTGCGACAGATCGGTGGTTTTCTCCGGATCCTCCGGTTTCCTTCACCAATAAAACTGACCATTACGATATAGCTGAAATATTTTTGAAAGTGGCGTTAAACGCCATAACCCAAACCATAAACCAGTATGTTCCTTTTGAAGTTTTCATTATTGATTGTAACCTTTTAAATTATGTTGTTTATGTAACACCTTTTCTGATTGGACAGTGTCAAATATCTGCAGGTATCAATTACGTGATTGGTTGGTGTAATGCTTAATTATCACGATTATTACAATGGAATTAACGATATTTTAGGATCATCAAATCAACAATTGACACCGATAAATCTGGAAGTGTAATCTTCCCAATGTTTTCTTTCATTTGAAAAGATAAGTTATTTTGTATACAAGTAAATTCCCCAAAAGACAAACGCTCTAACAAATTAACCTTTAACACAACATACAGCATATGTAAAAGTATTCTTCTGAACTAAATATTTGATGAAGTTGAATAAGTAATAATTATACTTTAAAGTTAAATTATATGAATTTTTTAACCCCAAATTTGATTTAGTTGTATTGCAATATACGTACTTATGTGGAGCGATTGATACCCAGGGGTCAGCAAGATTTATATGTGCTATGATAATCTGACAGAACGTATAGAAATAATGGGCGCTTAAGAAAATATAATTATGATGTTGGAAAAGTTTAAACCTCAGACGAAATGGACTGCTAAAGCTGAAGAAAACCCAATTGTTTATGTACAAACTCATAAATAAATGAATTTGAGTTGTTGCACATTAATAACGTTCAATCATTTAATGCAATTTTAATGGAAAAAAACTAATGCAGTTTGGAAATTGGTAAATATTATCATAAAATATTGCAGTTTCTCAAATCTGCTTGGGACCATGAAACTAGTTTAGCTCCGCCACTTTTTATTAAAGTTCCTGTTTCCAGCAAGGAAAGTGAGTGGTCATATAACATATATATGTATGCTAGGGGTATCGATTTTGTCCCTATTTCAACGATTATTCGTTTGGAATTTGGAATTGTTCCGACAATGTTCCTATTTGATTTATTTTATTATTTTGTTCTTGTTGTGGGGTTTTTTTTTTTGCTTGTTTGTTTGATTTTTGTATTTGTTTTTGTTTTTCATTTTGTTTATATATTTCAGACCAATATTTATTGGGAAGTATCTCTTCCAGCTATTTCAAACTGCTATTGTTAATCGATATTTCTTACAAGACCATGTTGTGGACAAACCAGACTCAACGAAAGGCCAAAAGGCTTTAGCATTAAGAAACAGGTTTGTATCTAATTTAGTGTGCACGAGATGTTTCTGGAGTAATCTTCATCATGTACGCTCAAGGTCAGAAGATTGGAAAGCAAAATAATGCTAAAATCTTTGGGTACAAGACATCTGATAGGCCTAAGCGGGAGAGCCAAAATTGACTAAGATCTACACCTCATGTTTTCTAATTATGAAAAGAAATTTAAGCAGTGATGATCAACAATTCCACAAATATCAACAAAACAAACAATCACCTCTCATTTTAGCTGAACTCACTAAGCACAAAAAAGACCACAACATGTGACGTTGGAAATCCATGTCCTGGCTTGGGACAGGTACAACATGCGGCGGGGTTAAACCGGTTGATGGGATCTCAACCCTCTCCTGTTGATAACTGGATCCTCAACGGAAATACATGTACAAATATATGATAATAAAAAGTCTCCACAGATTGGTTCCCACTCAAAAAGACCTCACACTATCAGACAATTTAATGACAACACAAACAAACAGTACCTCAGGGTCAATAAATGCTCGTAGCTACTACCTATGAACGTAGAAACTGTTGGATAAAGACCGTTATGCTTAAGACTGCTTTAAGCCATAACTGATACTTCTAACAGATTTGATATCAATTAGTTATGAACATTCAATTATATGGTCTTCGTGGGAGACCAGAATAAATAGGTTAACAAACTGTTGGAATAAAATAGTGAACAATAAATAGTAAAATGATACGGAATGAAATAAAACTGTATTAATTTAATTGCTAGTTGGACCTACTAATTGTATTAACTGATTGTCACTATTTTTAGCAGTCATCCTGCCTCAAAGAGTGAACTATTTTACTAAGTCTTTGCGAATATGAATATTTGAAGCATTTTACTAGTTTAGATGTGACAGATGTAAACTTATTTGCTTTGTTAATTCCACGCTGTATATATTCATTTATTGTTTTGTTTTTCATCTCCTCTCTTTTTTGTATTGTGTTTTGTATTTTAAGCGTTTTTTTCTTATTTGTTTGTGTTCATTTTTTTATAACTCTCGATTGATGATAATGTTCATATACATTCCTCTCTTGTGCTGTTGTTTATTTTTATTTTTATTTATTGCTTTCATGTTGATATTTATTTTGTTTTTGTTTTTATTTTTAGGAAACTTTTCAGCGTGGTGAACTACTTCATGTTTTTCTTCAACGTGATCATAGGATTTTTTGGTTGTATCAGTAGAATACTGTTAGGAGCACTCATTGGTATCCTTACTGTGGCTCGTATTGATCGCAGTCTGTTACCTAGTGGCTATGAACACTTAGATAGCGGTAATAATTTAATTTGGTTTAACCGTTTAATGGTGGTAATCATTTAATTTCATTTAAGCGTTGAATAGCAGCAATATTTTGATTTGATTTAAGCGTTAAATAGCGTTAATAATATTATTTGATTTAACTGTTAAATAGCGGTAATATTTTGACTTGATTTAACCGTCAGATAGGTGTAATATTTATCTATAGTTGATTTAACTGTTAAATAGCGGTAATATTTTGACCTGATTTAACCGTCAGATAGCAGTAATGTTTATTTAAAGTTGATTTAACCGCTAGATAGTGGTAATATTTTGACTTGATTTAACCGTCAGAAAGGTGTAATATGTATTTATAGTTGATTTAACCTTCAGAGAGGAGTAATGTTTATTTAAAGTTGATTTAACCGCTAGATAGTGGTAATATTTTGACTTGATTTAACCGTCAGAAAGGTGTAATATTTATTTAAAGTTGATTTAACCGTTAGATAGTGGTATTATTTTGATAACAGTTATGCACGAACTTCGTAACTTTACAGAATAAAAAAAACGTTATGCACGAACTGTCGTAACTCTACTAACAAGTAAATAACTGTTATGCACAAACTGTCGTAACTCTACTAACAGGTAAACAACTGTTATGCACAAACTGTCGTAACTCTACTAACAAGTAAATAACTGTTATGCACAAACTGTCGTAACTCTACTAACAAGTAAACAACTGTTATGCACAAACTGTCGGAACTGTACAAACAGGTAAATAACTGTTATGCATAAACTGTCGTACCTCTACTAACAAGTAAATAACTGTTATCGTTATGCACGAACTGTTGTAACTCTGCAAAAAGATAAATAACCGCAATATATACAACTTTTCATTACTCTACCATCAGATGAAAACTATATGAAGTATGAAATTACAGTGATACTTTTTGACAAATCTTTGCTGTATGGCTTATTATTCTAATACATATACACAGAGCACTTGGTATGCCTTCGTACGTACATGTGTACATCTGTTCAGATTTACAAGTTCCAAGTATATTCTATAAAACACTCAATCGATATTAGAACTGCGTTAAATCCATCCTTACCAACAAATCCAGCATTACCAACTAATCAAGTATTGTGTGTCTTGACCTAGCTATCTTAATACCATTACTTACAAATATGTAGTCTGGATAAGTAGGAGCCTCAACAATGGACACAGAACTATTACATGCGCAAAATTAATACAAGCAGCGCAACAACAGCTCGAACACCACGAACTCCGACCAAGTGCTTCGGAAGGCTCAGAAAATTATGCTAGAAGGTGGATAAAGAGAGAAGTAGACCAAGATCCTGAGTTAGAGTCCTTGTCAGACTGGGTTAGAACAATTAGGTCTCTAGTACAAGGTCGGATTCACAAACTCAAAAATTGTGTTAATAGACGATCTAAGTCTATATTTAAAGACCAAGAAGCTGTTAAGTGTCTTTCATCTCTTCATGACAAATATGTTATCGTTCCTGCGGACAAGGCTTCCAACAATATCGTGTTTGTATGTAAATCATATTACTTCGAATGCCTAATCAAGGAATTAGGCATAAATAACAACACCTCTAGTAATACCACATACAAACCTACTTCGTTCGACAAAGATGAAATCCTAGCTAACCACAGATCATTCATGACCTCTTTAAACATTCCCTCTGGTAAAGAGTCTGAGGATTTACCCTATTTATATTGGATACATAAACTCCATAAGACACCATACAAAGAAAGGTACATAGCGGGGTCATCAACTTGTTCGACGAAAGAATTGTCTATTCACCTGACAAAGATTCTGTCTGCAGTAAAAGAGGGACAACAGAAATATTGTGAAACTGTTTACTCGCGTAGTAGCATAAATCACATGTGGATTTTGAAAAACTCTAAAGATCTTTTGGATAACCTGAAATCAAGATCTTTCTCTCAGGTATCCTCCATCAAAACGTTTGATTTTTCAACTCTATATACCACCCTACCGCATGACAAATTAAAAACCCGCTTAAAAGAAACAATTCACAAAGCTTTCAGTCATTGAAACTATGGCTCAAAATTTGTTGTGTTAGGCTACAATTCCACATATTTTTCAAACAAAATTCAAAAAGGTAAAACATGCTACTCCGAGGAACAAGTGATCAGTATACTGGAGTTCCTCATCGATAACATATTTGTCTCCTTTGGAGGAATACTGTTTCAGCAGGTCGTCGGCATACCAATGGGTACGAATTGTGCCCCACTTCTAGCCGATTTATTTTTATACTCATATGAGTCGGAGTTTCTTCAAAAGCTTGTAAAAGATAAGAAGATTCATGAGGCTAGAGCCTTTAATTTCACATACAGGTATATTGATGACGTTTTATCTATCAATAATTCTAGATTTGCAGAATTTCTTCCATTGATATATCCTCCAGAGCTGGAAGTTAAAGAGACCACATATACCGCTTCGTCCGCATCATTTTTGGACTTGTGCCTCGAATTCGACGACAGTGGTCAAATAAGTACTAAAATTTATGATAAACGGTACGACTTCAATTTTAAAATCATAAATTTTCCAAATATGTGCAGCAATATACCAGCTTCTCCTGCATATGGTGTTTACATCTCGCAATTGATTCGTTATGCAAGGGCCAGTAGCAATTATTCTGATTTCCTGAAACGTCATCTTCATCTGAGAAACAGGCTACTGGACCAGGGCTATTAAAAGATTCGCCTTATTCGATCTCTTAAAAAGTTTATATTCCGATACCAAGATCTTGTCGAAATATATTCCGTCTCTGCACAAAAGATTATAAACGATGGATTTTCATATAGTGAAAATGTATAAAGATACGGTATCAACAAAAATTTCTAAAATATTTGTTTATCAATGTGTGACGTAAAAGTGTTTTTGACATTTACTTCACTGAGTTTGGTGCTGCTTTCAAAACTGTTTTACCTGTTTTGTTCAAGTATTGTTATAAATACTGTTATAGTGACAACCGGAGACTTTGAGCCGTAATGAAAGGGGGAGGTTTGGCGCTTTAAAATCTGATTCAACCCACCATTTCTTCAGGGTCATTACGGTTTTCACAGTTTTCCGGTTGTTGACTGATTTTGTCTGTTTATATACTTATGAGTTTTGACTTTCCCTTTGTAAGATTGTTCGGAGTTCGGTAATTTTGTTATTACCCTTATCTACAAACAGTAACTTCTTCTTCTTCTTCTTCTTCTTCTTCTTCTTCTTCTTCTTCTTCTTCTTCTTCTTCTTCTTCTTCCATGTAAGGAACATGATTCGTTAAACGAATGTATTTGGTTCCGGTTGAAAACTTTGCAGTGTCGGGCAACACAGCAAGTCCTCTCTATGCTATTTACATTTAAGAATATGTCCAATTTACAATCAAAAGTATATAAACGCTATTGTTTTTCAGTGTCATCCAGAGCTTGAATCCTTCAACTGTGTCTGCCGATGTTGTAGTAGCTGGAAGTTGATTCCAGTCTCTGGTGGTCGTAGGGAAGAAGGATTGTCTGTATGTATCTGTCTTAGGTGTTTCTTGGTAGAAGCGGTTTTAACTCTGGTCCGGCTGTCTTTTGGTATTAGGTAGTGTTGCCTATCTATGTCGATAACTTCATGCTGGATCTTAAATAGCATACATAGTCTTGCTGATTTCCTTCGATCTTCAAGGTTTTCCCATTTTAATTAATTTTCATATTTGTGACACAGCCTGGTGCTCGGTCTGTGTAGCTGTTGTGCACAAATTTCGCTGCTCTTTTCTGTACCTGTTCTATGGATTTATCTTTGTTTGGTTTAATGGGTCCCAAACAGTACATGCATATTCCACTCAGTGTCGCTTGGTGAAGTACAAACGTATGCATGCAATTAGTAATGTTTGTTTATAATTTACAGGTTACAAAGCTTATGTTGGATTGATAATGCTAGAACTGTATCATAGAAATCCAATATTGTTGGTGTTTTGTGACGAGATGCTTACATTTCAACAAAATGAACCGTCGATGATTGAACTGGAAACTCCGAATCAAAACACAGGATATCAACGAAGTATTTCTGACAGCTTAGGTAGATTAAAACGGACACGGATACGTAACAAATGGCTCAAAGCATTTACTCTTGTGAATAATCCGTGCCTTAGAGACATGACTAACGGAAAGAACAAAAGAAGTATTAGCGAGTCAACCTGTAACACTTTAAATAATATCTCTGAAGCATAATTCCGTACTTTTGTCAATAAAAGAATATCGTACTTTAGATGAATTGTCTATTACATGTATAGTTTAATTACACAAGTTTTAAAGAAAATTATCAATAACTATCAGAAATATTCCTTTCAATAATTGAAATATTGTGGTTAATCAATCGGAATATCTCAGCCCAGTGTTTTTATTTAGATCCTTTAAACTTAGAGATGATTTAATTGTTTCTGCATAACCTTCTGCTTGTGTACATACTTAATATAGTATTATCTGCAATGTAATATAATTGTACTTTGGTCAATAAAGAATATACTTAAATTATTTACTTCCATTTACGAAAAACAAATAGACGACACTTTTTCGTATCTGTTATTAGATTTGTTATAAAATACACAGGCCCTCGTGGCACGGATTTACCACCACCCCCTTTTTTCAAACTTTCTGCTTACAAATTTATTTTCAATAAAAGTTCTTCATTTCTTTATTATTTCATCTTTTTCCTTATTTTAACTTGTTCGTGTCAATATTTATTCAATCTTATGTTAACAACAACTTGCATGTGTCGACCCTATATAGATAATTAATTTTTCATTATTTTAACTTGTTCGTCTCAATATTCATACAATCTTATGATAACAACAACTTGCATGTGTCGACCCTATATAGATAATATCTATGTAGGGTCGACACATGCAAGTTGTTGTTAGCATAAGATTGCATGAATATTGACACGAATAAGTTAAAATGAGGAAAAAGAGATGAAATAATAAAGAAATAAAGAAATTTTATTGAAAATAAATTTGTAAGCAGAAAGTTTGAAAAGGGGGGTGGTAAGTTCGTGCCACAAGCGCCTGTAATAAAATAAATTGTAAAGAATACCACACTGTCCATTTGGCGTTAAGCAACAATCGATCAATCACTCTTCCAAGTGCACAAGCCACTTCCGAATCAGGGCCGAAACTAGGGGTTTGAAACAAGGGATGCACTGGAAAATTGTGACTTAACTACCCAAATTAAAGCATTTTTGTTTATATCGATTTCTCTGTAATGGAGACACTTTATACCAAAGTTAGTATGTTCAATAGGGGCCACGCCGTCGAAGCTTCTATGATAGATTAAACATAACACAACTGATTGATTTCTAAAATAATATTTCAATGAATAATTTCAAATGATAGTACATGTTGTACTTAGTCGGTGAATGCAAGATACATTTTCTTGTTGCCACTCGTATCCCATCTTTTGGGAAAAGCTCCTGGATTTATCTACTCGACAGTATCATTATGGTGGACGTGAAGCATCGCCAACCAATACATGCGATCTTCAGTCAATGTTGCCCTATGCCAAGTCTTCAGGCACCGAAGAGCTGAGAAAGACCGCTAACATGCACAGAAACCGACTGGTAATGTTAGAAGTAACTTTAAAATCATATGAAAATGTGGGTACAAGTCAGCTTCAACATAGGAAATTGGGTCTCTAAGTGTGTTGACAAACTGCAAGTTGCAACGAATACATTTTGCCACCAATCTGTTAAACTCTTGTGGAAGATCATTTGGGTATGGCGAGTCATTCATGTATTCTGTTTTCATGTCATTAACTATTTCGGATTTACATTATTTACAACGGCTGGTACCAGAAAATTGCCGTAGAAAATTGCTTTCATTTCTTGGGTAAATGGCGAATTTAAATGTGAAATGATATGATCAATGAATGGAAGAAAGCATACGTTGTTAACGCGATAATGATCTTCGATGCTTTCGACTGGCGAATTTGTTCTGTGTCTTTGCCTTTATACACTTCTTGGCTTTGTCGGCAAAACATTATTTTCATTTGCGATGGAAACGTTCATACAGATCATGACACTTTGCATCGGAATCTGCCATTATATGTCATGAAAAAGCAAAATAAAAACTCGAGCCTCTTGATTGGGCTCGGATTCGGACTGGAGGAAGATCGACAAAGGTTTTGTGTATCCTAATGTGTACTGTACATGTAGCATAACTGCAACAATGATAAAATCGAATTTTAGTAACACAACGTGATATATGATGAAGAATCGGCAGCGGCCTTACCTTTGGATGTTCACTGGGCAGTTTCAAGAACACTTAACAGAGACTAGAAATGAACCAAGAGCTAAGAAAGGGTGTCATGGTCGATGACTAAAACTAGTTGAAGTTGGCTTTCAGTCCTTCTTCTCTCCCTCTCTATCTGTTTTTCTTCTTGTTGTTCCCCCATATAAAATGTTTGTCAAAACATATATACAAATGTATATATATATATGTGTGTGGTGGGGGGGGGGGGGTTATTTTTTTTAAGACATTGTAAAGCACGTTTAAAAAACGTTATACAAGCTGTTGAAGTTCGATTAATGTGATATACTTGGTTTAAAGTTAAAGGGTCAATATTGACAAAGGACTGTTTTTATTTATATTAAAATCCACCTGTGATGTAAAACTTTTGTCAAAACTCTCCATTAAGTTTAAGGAATGGAGAGTTAAGGTTCACTTTGAACTTTAGATACTATACACATACTTTTTCTTGGGACAAAATTAATAATTAATCAAATTAATTAAGTACAATGTGTGGATTTTAAGTTGGAGAATGTCCTCGTATCTCTCCATTCCTTGAAAAACAAATGGGCCTCGGACCCTTCGGGGCCTCGGCTCCATTATATTTAAGAGAGAGAGAGAGAGAGAGAGAGAGAGAGAGAGAGAGAGAGTTAATATAGTGTTTCAGAGCGAGCTTGTTGCTACGTGTACATATTAGACATTATATCGATTATAACCGGAAAAAGCCAAAAGCTCCCATAACCACTTAAAAAACAAAACAAAAACACATTAGTACAGAAATCACAATCGTAAGTTCATCCTCTCTTTAACGATTTCAAGTTTTAACCAAAAATATTAGTTATACCTCTCAAGAAACTAAGAATAGCGTGTGTGCACGTGTATCATAATAATATAGCTAGACGACTCAACCAAGGCAAGGGAAATAACTGTTCGCAAAATGTTGACACCCATTCTCGCACAATGTAAAAATTTAGTCTTTTAAGAGCAGGTGAGACATGAGAAGCGAGCAATAGATAGGCTAGTCATAGTGTCATAAGACTCTCGTTTTAATTGATAAAATGCAATAAAAATAGAAATAGAAATAAGTTTATTAACCAAATCAGAACCCCAGGAGGGCATATCACACCAACCAACCGCTTTGTATCATTTTGAGAAAAAGCAGCATGATACGGTTAAAATAGATATCAACAGAGAAAGTCACGTCAACACCAGGGCAAGATTTTCTTAATTTCTAGTTCTTCTTTTACTTTCATGAGTGAAATTAAGCATCAAACGGTTCGATATAGATTGAAAATGTTATACATACAACATTCATTACCTTATATTTCCTTTACATGAATAAATTTGATAAATAAAATGACAGTATGTGTAAAAAATAAATATTACCGACATTTCTACGCAAATATTACCCCTTTGCACATTATTTTCGGGGCATCGATTGATATCATATAATAGATTATTGATATAGCTTCCTTCTAATACCAGTATAACGGTCCAATTGTATTTCATTAAGGAATTGGAAACAACCAACGTAAGGCGGTCAGAGAAAAATTAATACGATTAAAATCAACTGATTTTTTGCTTATGATACGATAAACAATTGTTCGATGACACGATAAAAATTATATTGGGAGTTCTAAATTTTTCAATAAAATTGGTTTATATGCTCACTTTCGGTCATTTTATCCATTGAAATTGTGTCGTTCGAGATAAAGCCGTATTAACGAAAATATCTTACAAGGCCTTCCCTTCTTTAACAAATTGGGATCAAATTTGAATTTTTTTCTTGTACAGATTTGTTTTGCCTGTAGCTTACAATATTTGTATAGATGATTTGCATTCAATGGATCTTCTAAATGTCACAAAGAGCACAAGTTAGTGAAATAGTTAATGGAAACGGAAAGTGTGTCAAGGAGACACTTACTAGAAAAATATCGCAAAAGCAACAACCAAAGGGATCCAATCTCGAGAAGCTGGGCAGGTGGACCCAAATCGATCTTTCGTCCTTTCCACTCCCGTTTTTCTCATTTGTTCGCACTCTCGTCCCGTTATTTAACTCTTGAGTCCCGCCCCTCGCATTCCCGTGCCCTGTCTTCCCAAATCATGGTCCTCGACCTCAACTCCAGGGCCTTCTGTCCACCCTCTTTTTTATGCCCCGCGACGAAAAATCGGGAGTATAATAATAATTTACCCCTGTTCGTTCGTCCATCCGTCCGGATATAGATAGATGGTCGGTCTGACTCTCCCACCCTACAGGTTTAGAGCTACATCTATAATATTTTGTAGATGTTTGTACACATTATGGAGGTGTTCATATTCGCAGAATTTTTATTTTTATAAAATATTCTCAAAATGAGTTAGTTGGACTTAGTCATTTTTCTCACTGGCTGCATAAAGGGAGGTATAGTTTGTTGGCTAACTCATCTCTTTTGAATTGTTTATAATTTCTTATGGTAATGCGGGGGCATTATTTGTATCTTACTCCATTTATAATTATTCCTTCCTCACAAACAACTTTGTCCATAATTAAGAAGTGTTCGGCATACTTTTTATCTAGTTTTACAGCTAGGGTTTTTTTCTTAAGGGGATACCCAACACTTTGACAATAATACATTTGGCTTGTTTAATTTTCCTAAAATTTTAGTAAAATATTTACTTTGATCAACTGACAAAAATATGAAAATTTCAGAAAAATCGAAGCACACAATTGACGGGAATAATTTCAATGGATATATATAGCAGTTTCACCAACACTTATTTTGATCACCAAGAAGCTTGAGATCTCTTTACAATTAGACTATAGGAGTAAACGCCAAACTGATTTTAAAGAGTTATCTTCCTTAGGTGTTCTGTACCCCCTTAAGAGCATTACAATATGTTCCAAATACTTTTACATTCCATTTTTCTAGACTGGACCAATCCTACAAACCAAATAAATTATTTGTTTTTCGCTTTTTTTATTTTCAGAATATGTCAAAGAATTTAAAACCTTTAAATGCATACTTTACTGCATTTTCGTCACCAGAGGAAGACACGGATTTAAATGAATGTGGAATTTGTTCAAAAACGCTTAAGACAAAGGTTACACTTAGACGGCACAAATATCTACACAATGAATACATATGCAGGACGTGCTCGCTATCCTTTGAAACCAACAGAGAACTTGAAGACCACAAGACAACAAAGCACTGTGATACATACCTTTGCTCAATTAGTGGGAAATCATTCAATCGCCGTTCTGGTCTAAATGCACACAACAAGTTGCACCTTGAGAGGGTAGAAGTTTGCCCTTTTGAACAATGCGGAAAGTTGTTCATAAATAAACACCAACTAGCTGACCACCTGAATGGTCACACTGGCAACAAGCCACATACTTGCAGAAGGTGTAAGCGGTCAAATGCGACACAGCCAAGCTATTCTCATCATCAGTCAGTATGCATTGCGAAAGGTGAAATGTAATGAATGTGATAGGTCATTTTCTTCCAAGTCTACTCTCTTTGGCCATCAAAAAAGTGAGCACGAGGTAGCTTGGTTCAAGTGCAATTGTGACAAACTTTATAGATATAGGACTAATTGAGCAAGACACAAAAGAACTTGCAACTCAAGCAAAAACTAAAAGCTACAAGCCGGCTAAGTTTGCATCAGTTTGGTGCTGTTTTAGAAATGTGCTTTTTACGATTTTTTTTAATTGCAGAAATGATCTATGTGTTTGGATTGAACTTTTTAAATTCAATTATACAATCCGGGTGATTATTATTATTTGTTGCATTATTCATGTTTTAGTTGTATTTACTACCAAAGAGGTTTTTAAGAAATATAAAGTTGCTGATTTTGTCTGTGTGTTTTTATTGTTGGCATTCTGTACAATCTGCTTCAATCCGCCACTTCATTCTGAAATGCCTGTACCAAGTAAGGACCATAGAGACTATTTTGAATCGTCCAATTTATCGTAGACTTGGCGGTTAAGTGGATTTGACCACTTCTGATTATCCCTCTCATTGTTCAGTTATTTTGTTATTACTCTCAGTTCGAAATCAATCAATTTTGGATGTTCATCCTTATTAAAACACATTTAGTTATTGTAAAAACACTGAAATAGAAAACTATAACCATCTGTGGATATTTAAGTACTATTTGCAATACAAAGAATGAAGTATGAATGCTCATTTAGAGTTCGTAACGAATTCATCGATCGGACGTTCAGCAGTCAGCACCGGGAGTCAGCAGAACCAAACATAAAAATCTCGTTGAATAGAACCTTCCTTATTTTGAAAAAAAACCAATTGAAAGTCATAAATTCAATTTCCTTTTGAAAAATTCAACTTTAAGTGATTCTTTTCTCAGCTTCTGATCGTATAATATATAAACCAATTTGGATCATTTCACGGATTTTAATCGTATCAATTTTTCTCTGACCGCCTTACGTTGGTTGTTTCCAATTCCTTAATGAAATACAATGCAACCGTCATATTGGTATTAGAAGGAAGCTATACCAATAATCTATTACATGATATCAATCGATGCCCCGAAAATATTGTGCAAAGGGGTAATATTTGCTTAGAAATGTCGGAAATATTTATTTTTTACACATACTGTCACTTCATTTATCAAATTTATTCATGTAAAGGAAATATAAGGTAATGAATGTTGTATGTATAAAATATTCAATCTATATCGAACCGTTTGATGCTTAGTTTCACTCATGAAAGTAAAAGAAGAATGTAGAAATTAAGAAAATCTTGCCCTGGTGTTGACGTGACTTTCTTTGTTGATATCTATTTTAACCGTATCATGCTGATTTTGCTCAAAATGATACAAAGCGGCTGATCGGTGTGTATTCACAATGAGAACATTCTTCCACAGGGAAGGTGTAGCAAACTTAAGTTGAGGTCAATTTTTTTAATTTGTACGACTGCTGCCTAGGAGTGTAACGATATACCGATTGACGATACATCGCGGTATTTTATTGACCACACGGTACAGGGTACAATGGGTGCCCATTACGATATTGATGACACGATACGACTGTGTGCTCCTTACGATATTGGCGATATTGTTTCAAAAGATTATTTCTTTAGTACCAAAAACTGTTAAAATCAATGAAATAAAATAACCTTTTTATTCCTAAATCAAAATTTGTTTAGCTATATAAATAATGTTTTTTTTTTCTCAAATATTAGTTTAATTTTCACGGACGTATGTGGCAAATCCTTAAGAGAGAAAAATGGCGACAGCTTTATGAATCCGCAAGAGAGGCCATATTTATTTCATAAAGCCTTGTTCGTCAGATAGTTTTGCATCGCTGAATTGAACATGATCTGGTGAAATTATTGACTTGAAATTCAGTAGTTGGATTTAAATTAGGATTTTATATTTATTTATATCACAATTGGTAAGTTTCGATGTAAAATCAGTTCAAGCTTCCAGATGCAAGTTCGTCTTCATTGATCAACGCATATATGTGGTATAGCAGTGGATTTGCGGCTATAGAAAAAAAAGAAAGGTGTCATTACAAGGATTTTAGAATGACCGATTGCTTAATTTATTATATAATTTAGATGTGTTTACTTTGTTTAATTTGATTATTATTTTTTAAAATAAAAATAATGCTTAAATTGCATTTGTTTTCAAAACAACATGTCACATCACTCACAATGATTCTGGTAAAAAAAATAGGCACAATTTTTGGTTGAAAGGTTAATGATATGCATATACAATGTATGTATATATCCATATCACCAATAACACTTGGTCATTAGCTGCCTGTAATATCATTCATAGTCCAAATAACTCCAGGAAGCTATAATTTTCATTAACAATTTTTAGATCGGCTTCCTCCTATTAATACAGAAATTAATGAGACCTAAAAAATACAAATCTCTGAATTGATGGAAGATTAATTATTTTGACTAAAAATAACACTAACTTAAGATGATCATGGAAAAAAGGAATATAACACTGCAGATCAAAGAGATGGCTAACTTCATCATGCGTGTACTTGTAGAATTTGTTTTCTCAGATAGCTACATGTATATATTTTGATTTAAACTTGAATGCAATAATTATAAAACTGCATGATGAAGCCATCTATATACATGTATATATATATTGAAACGACAATGCATGAGAGATACAGGCTCAGATGAGTGTCAAATTCTGTTACTCCTCTATTGATATCAACATGTAGTGTTCTACATGTAAGACAACACAGCAGTATATATACCTTAGTACTACATACAGTAACTACAAACTTTGTGATTTGACTGAGAAAGTGATGTACAGTATCAAACGAGGGAGGTACAATCAAAGTATATATCTTAAATAGAGAATTCTTTTAACATATAACATAAGTTTGCCTTAAAACATTGGTACCTCCTTTGAGACATCATCTATTTTTTTTTAAAATGTCATATTATTTTAGAATTTCTGTTATCAAGTACATATACTGGTATTTTGCTACAATTGATGGATTCCAGAATGGTTGTCAGGAACTTGGTAGCAAATACAGCATAAACTGGACGTTGGCTTGGAAGTCTTTCAGATGACAGATCAAATTCCAATACAGGAGGACCATTGCTATGACTAATTTTTACGCTATTTAAGCATTCAGTTCAAGTCATCAAGACTTCTTCCTAAATTTTATGTTGTAGATTTTTTATTTTTATTTTTTGAAGGGGGGAGGGGGAGAAGGGGTGAAAGGATTTTATTTAGCTGAAAATAGACAACTTTTCATGTGACATGAGTAATTAAGTTTCCCAAACGTTGCTTGGAGACTTATTGTTTTTGCTCCGTTACTTATTATTATTATTATTATTATTATTATTATTATTCTCCTTTCTTTCTTTGCGACATGAACGTGTCCACGACAGATCTCAGGAGCTACTCAACAGAATTTCATGAAACTTGGTGGAGTTATAGATATATGTTTCTAGTTGGTCCTAAACTCTTCAGCTTTATGCTAAAGGGGGTTAAAGTCATATTTTGAGGGGTTCAAAGGAGGTAAGGTTTACTATAGAATCCTATAGGAAAGTTGAAATTTCGTACATTAATGTTGATAACTTCTAAATGGATAATGATAGAGACATAAAATTTGACATATTGATAGGCCACCATTAGAGGAACAAGTATGCGTCTTCCAAATTTTCAAAATTTCGGCCATTTTCAACATGGCCGCCAAAACACGGAAAACAAACCGGCGTCGTTTGGGTGACTTTCCGTAGCAGCATCCTGTTACTGTCATATCTTGTTAGTTAAATTTGCATACATTTAACAGGTACCTTATTCATCGGAAGACGTTAGTTGAGATCTAGAAAGGAGCTTGTTTTTAATTTAAAATTAATTTATTGTGACATTACATGATTTTGAAGGAAGTTTCCTTGTACAAAGACTATAGCTAAATAAATAAAAAAAAATATGAGGTTATTTGATTATCATTTTGTTTTAAAAACCCTTTTCTAATATTAAATATTAAAAACAGGGATTTCATCTTTATTAATAATTTTACATTGTTTATGACATCACATACATGTACATGTAGTAGAAATAACCATATGCAACTTATTTGAAGATATTTTCATAGTTCAAAGATGTACGATAATATAGTATTATTATGTGATATTTTTCATATTGGCATAGTTTTAGGTCCGATGCCTGCTGTATTGGCCTGAGGCGCAGCCGAACGCCAATACAGCAAACCGAGGACCTATAACTAGGCCAATATGAAAAACATCACGTAATGATACCTTTATTAAATAACCAGTCCAATATCTCTCGGGATTTTTCCTTGCAATTGTCGATATGTCTAGCGATTCCGATCTATTTGTTATTGGACTGACTGGAATTGGGCCAATACCGAAAATATCCGTATTGAATTGGTTTTTGCCGTATTGGCCCAATGAAAGTTTTTATATTGTATTGACAGATTTGATCATATAATGGCTAATAAATCAAAGTTAATTAATAAAAATCTGTTATTATGGATTAAGACTCGGATTTTCTATTAAAAAAGTGATTTTGAAATTTTGCCTGTTTATTATATTTTATTGACTTATATCAATATCAGCTGAGAGTAAGAGTACAAATGTATATAAAAGAAAATAAATTATCAAGCAATTGACAACAGAGTTGATGAACTAAAAGAATGACTTTGCAATCTATAAATAACTACCATCCAGTTTGATGACCAACATCATACTTACTGAATATTGATTGAATGAATTACATGTATTTTCTGATATATTTGGTTTGTTTGTTTGATTGTGTTTAGCGCCACTTTCAACAATGTTTCAGTTATATTGTGGTGATCAGTTTTATTGGTGGAGAACCCGGAGAAAACCACCGACCTGTTGCAAATCACTGACAAACTTTATCACAAAATGTTGTACACCCCACCCCGATTGAGATATATTATGTAGGATTATTTTCTAAGTTATGTCTTGTCTGGCTACTGCAAAATATAGCAAAAAAGTATTCCACATATTCTGGTTAAAATTTTTATATATTTTTTGTCTATTTTCAAAAAGTCGTAATACAGTGTTGTACTAATAGATAGAATGAAGAGCTAGGGCTATGGTGTTTAATACCACAGTCAACAACATTTCAGCTATATCATGGTGGTTAGTTTTATTGTTGGAGGAAAATGGAGAAAAACACTGACAAACTTTATCACATAATGTGGTATCAAGTATACCTCCCCACGAGCAGGATTCGATATCACAACCTTAGTGGTGATAGAAACTGATTGCATAGGTAGTTGTAAATCCAACTAGCATACCAACACGAAATAATGGCCCTAGGTAAAATGAACCATATATACAGGATCTATCTTAAGCCAATTGGGCCCCACTGAAGTTGCATTCTCTCAGCTGTTCAAGTACACACAAAGAAAACCACTGTAGGTTTTACAGAGAACAGCAATGATTATTATTATTATTTGGGGTCCACACCTCCTAAGGCGACCCTGCATATGTATTTGTGATAAGAGTAAAATGAATATCCAACTAGGCTAATACATTCTGTGATTTTTCGCCTGTTACCCCTGTATGCTTGTCCAGAATTGATTTGATTTGATTTTTGGTGTTTTAGCTCCACTTTCAACAATATTTCTGCTATATCGTGGCGACCAGTTTTAGTGGTGAAGGAAGCCGGAGAGAACCACCGACCACGGGCAAGCAACCGGTAAACTATATTGCTTGCGGCTGCTAGTCGACTGCACCCTTTTTAGCTCACCTTGCCAAAGGCAATGTGAGCTCTTACCATCACTTGGCGTCCGTCGTCGTTAACTTTTCACATTTTAGTCTTCTCCTGTGGAACCCCTCAGCCAAATGAAGTAAAACTTGGTAGGAAGCATTTATGGCAGGTCCTCTATAAAGTTTGCTCATTTCGTCCCGATCCATTAACAAACAGGTTCGCCATAGACAATTCTTGTTTCTGATTGGTTAATTTCTAAAAAAATCTTCTCCTCTGAAACCGCTTTGGCAAATGAATCAAAATTTGTTTGTTTGCGTATAGTGGCGTCGAACACAGTGTTTTGTGTTTTTATTTTGTATTTCTTCGTCTTGTCTCAATTTTTTATCGTCTCTTCGGTATTCTCTAACGTTTATTTGAAATAGACACTACTTATGCTTCAGGTTTATACTGTAAATATATCTCACACAGTTTTACTATTATATACAGGTTACAAATCATAGGTCATGTATATTATATACCATGTGTCCTTGCTTTAAGCATGTTTATATTTAAGGCAGATGATGCCCTCATTATTGATAGAATTAGAATGTGCTTTAAGTAAGAACAAAATAACAGATGTCGATTAAAAATAATAGGCATTTTCACTTGGTTATTTATCTGGCAATGTATGAACGCACCAATTTGTGAAAACTTTCAGTTGACAAATGTCAAAGGTCACGACGTAGAGATGGATTAATGCTTATCCTCGATCTGTAAGTGTATTAGATCAATCTCTTCATTTAACTAGCTAAGAAATGAAAATAACGTTATGAAGAAGCCGATGTTTGTTCTAGGTAATATGTGTAGAGTGGAAGGAACAAAGACATGAAGAAAGCGTTGTCATAGAATCTTTAATGGTCATTTTATACATTTAATACATTAGACGATTATATGATAAATTATATGTATAATCAATTATTAGGTACAGTAAATAAATTACCCTATTTTTGATGAGATGTTTGTTTTCACTATGTGCCTCTCTTTTATTATGATACAAATGTAAGTTTGTACTTCTGACAACTGCGTAACGTGTGACTCACTGGAAGTATGTTCTCCTTCGCTTTGCTCATCCGAACATAAAATATTTCTGAACTAACTTAATTAATAAACAACTATTCGAAAGCCCAGAAGGATCATTCGAGATTCAAGATTCGAAATTCGAGATTCAATATATGAAACTCAAAATTCGAGATTCGAAATTCAATATCTAAAACAACCAATCAAGAGAAAGCTCTTAAATTAAGAATTGTTTATGGCCAATAAAATGTATTTTAACATAATTTCATACAGAACAAACTAGAAGAAAAAAAGCACATAAAAACCTTTTTAATTATATAAAATAAGTTAATTCATAAATTTAAATAAAAGAACAAACAAACTAATAATAAATAATTGAAAACAACGGGTTAGTTTGTTTGTTTATAAACTGCACTAGTTCATGGCAGCCGAGATTGCTTGTATGTATGAATTGGAACATTTATGACATTAATCAGAATATGTTTTTTATACCCATCAATTCACAACTCATTAATAGCCAATACATGGATTGAAGTGAAACTTGCACAACATATGATGTGTGCAATGTATATGCACTATGCTTTTTTATATGCTTATTTATTTTGAGGGTCCAAAGAAGTGATAGGAGAAACTAACGCCCTGAAATCCGCATCTACTAATGTATTTACCCCAAAATTGTATCATGTCAATTGTGTGTAAGATATTGTTCTAATATATATTATTTATTGCATTGAGAGTCTGTAGAACGGGACATGCTAGTTATTCAAATAACATGTTCATAGGGTTACGTCCTGCAATCCACATCTACTCTACAGGGAATAAATGGATTGCTTTGCAATCACAATTCATTTAAAAACCAGTGATTATTATTTCCAAAAAGGTTTTCGTTGCATCGCGGTCATATGGATTCCTCAATATAAAATCGAGAATTGTGTCCACTGTCAATGAACATTTCTCTTTCATTGAATGTCGGGCAAATGTCAGTGAAACGATCCCTAAGTATGCATACTACTTGACTTTATCGTGAATTGAGGTAATCCTTGGTAAAATCATATCTAAGGGAATACTTTGAGCGAACGGGTCCTCATCGAATAGTATATGGACATCTTATACTGTGTACCGAAAAATACCCATCTTGAGATAAATACACCGACTTTTGGTTCGGGAAATATTATTGTCTCTAGACGTGTGTTTTTCACAAATACCTGCCACAAACATGAAATATCAGTTCAAAGCATTTTTTTTTAATCAACATAAGAAAAAACGAGGTTTGATTGTGTTTGGATGCAAACACAGAAGTCCCCAAACGACCCCCATATCAGAATTCGGGCATGTGGATGCAAGTTTCATCATTACCAACCAATTCATCACTTTAAAATACTCCTAGATATAAATGTTCATTGAAATCGGAGACCATTGACAATTTGACGATTTTTTTGGCAGCCATTTTGAAAATGGTGGCCGCGTAAAAATGTCCCTGAATGCAAATTTCTTCATTACCAATCAATTCCTCACTTCAAAATACTCCTAGATATAAATTTTCATTGAAATCGGAGACCATTAACAATTTGCCGATTTTATTGGCGGCCATTTTGGAAACGGTGGCATCGTAAAAATGACCCTGAATGCAATTTTCATCATTACCAATCAATTTCTCACTTCAAAATAACCCTAGATATCAACATGGGTGAGAATATTCTACCAACCCTACTTAATATAAATGCCAAGTCTTGTGGAAATCCCTTTGGCAGATACCGATATAAGTGAGATCAAAGATTTTGACATATGTTCACGGTTTCTATGGCAACGGCGGTTATGATGGCACCTCTTGAGATGGGGATTCACCTTCCTGTGAAGTTTAGTAAAGATGGGATCATCAGTCTCTGAGAATTTGGTCGGACAAGTTCACGGCGAGAAGAAGAAAAGGAATAACATTAATAATAATAATAATAATAATAAGAAGAAACGGGGCAAAAACAATAAGTCTCCAAACTTCGTTTGGGGACTTAATAATAATAATAATAATAATAATAAGAAACGGTGCAAAAACAATAAGTCTCCAAATTTCGTTTGGGGACTTAATAATAATAAGAAGCGGTGGAAAAACAATAAGTCTCCAAACTTCGTTTGGGTACTTAATAAGAAACGGAGCAACTACAATATGTCTCCCGAAACTTCGTTTGGGGGACATAATAAGAAACGGAGCAAACACAACATGATATGATATTATATGGCTCCCAAACGATGGATATCAATTCGCAACATCATAATCTACTTGGAAACCAAATTTCGCCCAAATCGGAGGATTTTTCTATTTTGGCGGCCATTCTTCGTTCAAAATGGCCACCATAGCAAACCAAAATGATCGCCATATTGTGCAGCATGTCTTACGCCCGATAAATATCAATTTCCATTGAAATCTGTTCATTTTTGAATTTTTAACGATTTTTTAAATTTTTTATATTGGTAGCCATTTTGAAATGGCGGCCACTTTGAAAATTTTAAAAACAAACCGCACATCGGCCATTCTCGCTAATCTTATATAAATTATATGGCCGAGTAGTTACGACTGGGAATGCATAGCACTAGACTTCCGATGTCAATGTACACAACAAAAACTTCAATCGATATGTGACGTTTTAACGTTCGATCCTCAGCTTAAAAAAATCTTAACATTTTCTGTAAAAGACAGATATCAATTAAATTAAATTATTTTATTTGTATCAAAGACTTGAATACAGAGACAATTACTTCTTTAAAATTAAATTTGTTTTCTTTCTTTATTTGCTGCTGTCAGCATTATGAAACGAAAACGATCTGCCTTTATATATTTATGATATCAGACAAATACTGCGGTACCGAACATTAGTATTTATTCAGCCGTTTCCTTGGCGTCTCCATATTACAATTACTTATAACCTACCGCATCTACGACTATGAAATGCTGACGTTGTCACAGTAATAGCGTAAACACCGGAAGTCGTCTGCCAAGCACTTCAGACGTCCAATCGTAACTACTCGGCCATTCTCGTTACCCTGCAACTAACCTCGTATGCATTAGGCGTATAAATAACACTACTTTTCACATGTCGATTACACGAAAGTTTGATAAAGTTATATTTTAAACAATTTTCTATATTTCAATTAAAGTTTTAATTAGTTTTGCATGATTAGATTTTACTTAGTATGTCTTCAATATTGGATTTTCGTGGACTGTATTTTTGTGCGGGTTAACTTAACTTATCTTCCGGCCAACAATTTAAGAAGAATTTCTACTATGTACGTACGAGGTTATTTGCAGGGTAGCGAGAATGGCCGAGTAGTTACGATTGTTCAGACGTCAAGACACGAAAAAGACGGAACGTGGTCGGAATTGACATGATTCGAAACAACCGTATTGATGGACAACCTTAAGTGACATGTGTGCGAATTTGGCATAAATAAAATAACCAAGAAAACTGCAGCAGAGCTGCGAGAGGAGTCGATTAAAAAAATAACAACTTGTCAATAAATTGTTGAGGACTTATATCTGACAATACATTTTCTCTATGCAATAAATTATTAATTCCCGCAGATAATTTAACTAATATTACTTGATAATTATCAAGATTTGTTTCATGACTAAAAAGAAAAGAACAGGTCAAATCAACAGTGGCTCCTCTTTGAATTATGTAATGAATATTAAGGTCCTGAGATTGTGAATATGTTATTAGCCCTGCTGTCTCCAACAAACACACACAAATTAGGTAATTATGAAGACATTTAGCTGTGATTTCTCAAACAAATTTCATCGTCGTCTGATAAATAGTAAACAGCAGCGCCCCCTCCCCCCACCATTTCAAATATAATTTAACCAGTTATTTTATTTACAAAGCATTATTTGGACGAATAATTGGATGAATGATGTTCAAATAGTTATGACTATCATAAAGCAATATATAATTATTCCATCTTTGTGTTCATTAAAGTATATTTTACCTATTTCCCCCGACTTTCTTTACTTTCATTTTTTCAGCGTTCTTGACCTTTTCCGATTCGGGCATTTCCGATGCTGTAGAATATTTATTTAATAGAGTCACAAAGCAAATTAAAACATAAATTAAATCAAAGTATCCAATATCTCATTTTATTAAACTAAAGATTTTTCCTCATATTTCAAGATTAGATGGGATAATTCCATCAAGCGGAAAAATTTTGTTTGACGGAAAGGCCCGAAAAAGTCCGATTGCGAAAACAAAATGATTACATTTTAATATTGATAGCATATTTAGTGACTTCGGCACGAATGCCAATCAGTATGACATGACGAATTTTTGGTACGAATTTGCTTGGTAAATACCTGTTACAATTAACTTCCGGCAATGTGTTGCCATGGGATCCATTCCGACTATACTGTTTTCGTGCCTTCGGCGCGGAGACTTTTGAAATTTTGATCGTAATGGTCGTACCTTCGGCACGACTAATAAATTAATTTTATTATATAAGATATGCCTTCGGACCGAAAACTTAATGTTTCTTTGTCTATGAAAATTTAAGGGCGAATCAATTTCCGTCAAGGTGTTGCCATGGGACCCATTTGCAACATTTAATGTGGCCGTGCTGATTCATTCTTTTGTTCATATCGGGTGTGCCTTCGGCATGACGATTTTATTTCTTTATTCGTAGTGTTCGTGCTTACGGCACGACACAAAGTTTATTATGTATTTCATTTACGAAACCTTCAATGACAACTCTGCCTTCTTCAAGTTCGAAAGTAAAACCCTGTTTTCTATTTGAATGATATGGTCGTTCTCTCGGCACGAAACGTAAGTTTTAATTCTCAATACAATTTTAAAGTCATTACTTTATTTTATTCGTTTCGTATTGGTCGCGCTTTCGGCGCGACAAAGATGTTCAATTATGAAAACAGGCAAATGGCTTCCGATTTCAAAGTGTTTACAAGTATCAAGCCTGTTCGCTTCGCGCACAGCTGGGTTGATAACAAATGGCTTCCTCTAGGAAAACGCCGACTTTATGTGAGAGTGACACCAGGCAGCTGTGAAGAACGAATTTAAAACATCCCTTAGCGCGGGATGTAAGGGACACACTCCTTACACGTAAAAGACAACTTACAGCAGATTCTGACAATAACAGTTTATTAGGAGTGTTGTTGTTGGTTTGTCACAAAGCAAAATAATATCTACCATCTCCTCTTTTTCTAGTGACAATCAAAACAATCATACATAGACTCATGGTAGCGACACACATTTTACCTATACGATTAATCATATGGTTGTAAACTTATTATCTATCGACAACCACTTACCATGGGATATCTGATTCCATGGCTTGTTATCAGTTTATCCAAAAATAATAATAATAATTCTCACAGGTTCCTAGCTAAAATCGTTACACATTCAACATTTTGCTTCACGCCATTTCCCAAAATATTTCCATATTATAAAAAAAAGCGATCTTTAATTATTGGACTTCTCCCAACCCGCACCTTGGCATATTTTTTTTTATAGATTTTTGATGGTTGTCCGTAAAAATGTACTGGAATATATCATAGCATTGGTTGTCGTTAAGAATAAAGTACGGTTAAAAAAGTGTTTAAAAACATTTCAAATATGACAAAGTTCTATTGTCCAAATAAATCTATCTATTACTTCTTTAAGGATAATACCAAAATTTCGACCAGTTTTCGACAATCAATGTTAATAAGTTTCTGAATTGAAATGATCTCAATATGTACATTATCAATGTCATAGCAGACGATGAAACCAAAATTGGTCTGTGTGAGATATATTTTTTAAATGATTAAAGCTTTGTTAAGGTGACGAAAAAATGAATTACGAAAAAATACAATTTGAACGTGAAATAATAGATGTGGTACGTAGTTCTTACATTTAAAGATGACATTTTTAGATCAGATTTCTTGAGATCATTCATGCAATTTCAGCATCATAATATAACTTCTGACAAATGAAGCGATCAAAATAATGAGAGATTTTGTCACGTGAAGCAAACCGTCGAAAACAAGAGACCGTCGAAAATGGCTGAAGTTGCGACATTACTATTCGTTCACTTTAATTTCATAATACAGCTTCGGAACATGTTTTTATTCCTGAAATCAATCCACATTGCATATTAAGTCAAATTTATGCTTTGTTTATTGAGTTTTATTATGCTTTGTTTTTGTTTTTTAAAGATATACATTATAATAGAATGATACGTACGTTCTGTATTCTGAAAAAAATGACGTTCAGTGCTTTTCATTACCTGACTTTGTCGGTCCGCTGTGAGGAATTAGATGCACATATTAACTAACTGTATTTATTTCTGAAAAGCACATATTGTGAATACATTTTGAAGAAAATTTTATCGACATTTGAGGTGGGTCCGATTTTGGCCCTTATAGCTCCCAGTCCTTTCATCCATTTATTTAAAGACAATAAAATATCTGCATATATTTGCTGCAACACAAAACTATTGTACTTTCGAACATGGAGCGTATAAATTCATAGACACCGAATGTTCGTGGTGAATTTCTAGCTAAGCAGAAAAAGCTGACTGTTTACCACATTGCTTTAACGATATGATAAGCAATCACTTTAAACGTTGTGGTGAATTTAAAGCCCCACTGGCTAAGATACGACCGTTTTTTTAATCAGCTGCATTCTCCAAAAAATGTACTATACATGCTTTATATTTAATAAAATAATGTTTTAGCTCATTTTCGTGTTGATATATGTGAGAAAGAATGGGTGAGAGAACGATATTTGTTGACGAATTCCAGGATGCTGCATCAAAAGATGGCGACTGATTAATTATCGGCAAATTTACGGAGTCTGTCGAATGATCCAATCGTAACTACTCGGCCGTATACGATTGCCGAATGATCGTGTTGTTCCCACTATAAATAAACAGCGATGGAAGAGGTAAGCACATGTACTCTTTTCTCATTATATTATTCTTTTATTTCAAATGTTTTCTCGATAAAAAGTGGTCATTTCGCATGGTTTTAAAACAGAAAAGTACGTTAGTAATTTGTGCATAGCTCGAGAGAGGAGAAATAAAGTTAATTGTAAAAAAAACGTATTTTGACAAAATTGGGGTACGATAAGGGAAATACCAAGTGAACAATGAATATGTTGTATTCGTAAAAAAAATTCTGAAAGAATCCGCATTATTCAGTAAATAATGTTCGCAAATTAAATATTTTAGGATTTTATCTTTATTATATTTGCTATCAGTATGAGGAACTTGCAAAGTGTAACCGTCCTAACGGAAATCGTACCGTTTAGGCTCTTTCATTTCTCTGTTAGCCCTCTAAATTCTTTGATTTTCTGTTTTCTAAATGTTTTGATTCTAAGTGTATCGAGGTTACATAAATTGTCGAAGTTACCCTATACAACAATACATTTTACTGTAATTTCTGTACTACAGTCATCTGTCAAAGTATTGGGAAATGTAAAAAAAAAATCCCTGCATAATCAACCAAAACAATATATTTTGGGGGTTTATTTACTCATTATGTTATTATGAGTGATTTTTATTTGTATATAATTTAACACAACAAATAAAAATTGACTGATTTTCCTATATATTTCAACTAAAAATAAATCCTAAAAATTTAAATCATGGAAAAAGTATGTACAAATAAAAACCACTCATATAAACATAATGAACAAATAAAATATAGACAATTTTGAATGTTTTGGTGTAAAATTTGTTAAAATCTATCCAGAAATGACTTCACAATAATCTAAAAAAAAAATATGGTTTTGGTTGATTATATATGGATTTTTTTTTGACATTTTCCAATACTTTTGACAGATGACTGTATTTTGTTTGGTCCTCATTTTTGGTTGCCATAAAAGATTGAATTAAAGATCTTTTGATTTATTCATACAAGATGATAAAAAAATTCTATTTATTTTAGAATTCAGATCAATCACGCAGCCTTCATTTGTCTTCCAATATATTGGAGCAAGAAAATGAAAGAAATCCAGATCCATCCTGCTCCTCAGCCTGGTCAACCTGACTGATGCACCTGCACCTATTGCAGGGAGATACTGGAGGGAGAGAAAGTGTGTTGCAAGGAGAACAGTTGGAGGTGCCACTCAAGAATGCCTGTAAATATTATTTTTTTCATATGCCTTTACTATTCTGTTGGATGATTTTATTTTTGACAGTTTTGTGGTTACACCAGTATTGACTTTGCCATCACCATGTAATCTGTTGTTTGTATGCAACATACCATCTAATGTTTAAACATGTATTTACCATTTAAATAAAATGAGATATGGGTTAAACAACCAACCATACAGCCCTCAACAAGCAAAAACCCACATCTCATGACAAACTGTTGATGGCCCCTCAAATAAAGCATAACTGAGAAAGTATTCATCCAGCACCACAATATCTTTTTCAAACTAGCTTATCTGAATGAATTGATGTATTACAACGGAAAACTATGGATTGTTTCTCATCTATATTTTTCCCTTCTTTTCAGGATTTCTATACCATAGTTTTGGATGAACTTGTTTTGGAGATTGTTGCTCGCCATAGAGATGATATTCTGGCACAACCTCCAGATCAAGATTACAACAGAGACAGAAGACACACTGCGTACAGACAGTACATTTTGTGGCGACATGGCTATTTGGGAGCAGGAAACAGGCGTGTTGTACCAAGTTGTTGTATATGGCGGATAAGGGGAAAATATCCAGACCCACTTGGACAGTATGTTGGCTTCATGCCTGGAAGACTCGGATAGATAATCCAAAATAAAATTATTTTCTGTGCCAAATTTATTTACACACTTTGTTTACAATTTTGTACATCTGTTTTGCAGTGAAGGCAAGTAGTCAGCAACAGTATGAAGCAACATTATTGATGTGATGGTTTCTCATTGACACTTCCCCCATATACACATGTATATCTTGTTATACATATATTAATAAAACTGCTGGATTTGTCAAATGTTTTTTAGTGGAATATTTGCTGACAGCAATGCCCGACATTTCAACTTCTGTCCTAAAACAAAAAAAAAATATATAACTGACATGTGTAGCTGTTACACAATAGCATGGCTTTGTAAATTACAAAAAGGGTGCACTCGACTCGAAGCCGCAAGTGATAAAGTTTATCAATTGCTTGCCCATGGTCGGTGGTTCTCTCTGGGTATTCCGGCTTCCTCCACCACTAAAACTGGTCGTCATGATATAGCTGAAAATATTGTAGAAAGTGGCGCTAAAACACCAAAAATCAAAATCGTGTTACACAATACTTGCATTTTACTTGCGTAAATCTCTATTTTATTCAATGTAATGAAATATTGTCAGATTTGTCAAAACTAAAGTGCAATTAAAAGCATCATTCATGGTGTAAATATATAGATTACACAACAAGATCCTGTTGATTTATACCTTATTTTGTTAATACAAAAATGTATAATTATCTCCCACGAGCAAAGCGTTGTACTTAGCTAAATTTGGAATTATTGTTCAGGCCCTTAATTGTTCTCTCTGAGTCTCAGTCTTTCAACTGCTTTTTTTCTTCTTCAATTTTTCAAATGTTTTCATTCTAGCTGTACGAAAGTGACATATATTGTTTAAAATACCATAAACAGCAATAAAATTTATATATACTTTCACTACTATGTTGTTTTATTAAACTTACATTCTACCAATCTCATGTTTTTGATGCTGAAATCTCAGAAACATCTGCAACAGTAATGTTGGGCTTCTGATGGGCACGTTCTGCAGTGGACGTAAATGCAGCACATGCTGTATTATCAGACAATGGCACACTTGTGGCAAACACACTATCATCGTGTAATCTAAGTTGTTTTGCTGTTTGTGTCTCCTGGGTTTTCTCATCATAGCTGAATTTGACAATAGCCTAGGAATATTGCAAAATTGTAAAATGACAAAAGTAATGAAGATCTGTGATAGATATATAGTGTGACTACTAGTACAGTTAGGGGCAGAAGCCCATTTCCGGGATGCCTTGATTGTGGAGCAAATACTTTACTTTACACTAATTTGGGACTTACATTGTACTCTGTTACTGATTATATTCACAACAATACCCCCCCCCCCCCAATGTTTGCCACAAAGGTTGTTAGAATATATACCTAATTAAAATACTTAAGAATTAAACCAAAATTCGATACAAAACACCAAAGAACATTGTTTGCAATTTAGGACGCCGTATTAAAAGCGATAATTTGTATTTTAAAAAATCCCTTTAACTGGCCTCAATATTTTCGTCTCGATTTTACCTTTGGTATTTGACAGGTTTTATCACCTATTTCGAAGTAATTAACATACATTTAAGATATAGATGATAAATAAATATATATTTCCTTCAATGTTTTCACCTACGGAATAAATTTATAACTCCTATTAGCCACAATGTACGATTTATTTCCATCGTTAAAATGTAAACATTGCACTTACCAGTCCAAAAGTATTTTCGCCACTTCAGCGTTGGTTTTCACTCGTAGAACTGATCTGAGCTCATTCCAACGATCACACTGGTCTTCAATCCATATCCTGCTCAAATTACTCAATTTAGCATTCGATTCTCTTTTCCGCTGTTTTCTTTCTGAATCTGTAAATCTTCTCTTTGGACCACGCTTCGAACTAGATTCTGACATGTTTCTTTCATAGACAACAATCTCAATACGCATGCGTAGCGTTCAAGTTCAACAGAGGTTGTATGAATACGGAAAATCTTCGGTGGGAATTATTGCATGACAGGACTTAATTCTCGCTACTGTTCTGTTCTGTTCTGTTCTGTTCTTTCTTCACCTCCAATATTGCAGATCAGTGATCTTTGTCACCCAATACAATCATATATCCATATTCCAAATTGATAAAACTATGTACACGACATACATCCTTTAACCCGAATATCACAATTCCATCACCTTGAATTAAAATCTATAAAATCGGACTTAGTATCCTCCTGGGCACTATATACATTTGAGTTTATAAGATATTGTCTCACTTTAAAAATAAAATGTTTCAAATACTCTAATACTTAAAAAAATCCTGAATTCTAAAATGATACATATACTATATCATTTAAAAGTCCTTAATTCCAAAATCTAAAAACTCTTAGTTTTAAAATCTAAAAAACTCTTAATTTTAAAATCCATAAAAAAACTCTTAATCTTTTAAAATCTAAAATTATGAGTTTACAAACCGGCTTCGGGATACCCTACTGCTTTTCACTCTGATAAGCATTTTGTATCTCGATGTGTGCATGTTATATATGAACCTTCTACATTGAGATTCTAGTTGTGTCAGCTGTTTTAATAATAGCTTATCTTTACACACAGGATTGTCATAATTCAGTAATACAGAACAGTCAAGAAGAATTTGTATCTTTACATAGCTTTCCAAATTATAGAATGTGTTTCCAGTTATTATATTGAATTCTGTATCTATGTCATCTAATACACTGTATCTCACAGCCTGTAAATTGGTACATTTGAGAAGAAAGTGTTCCATATTTTCCTCTTCCTCACCACATAGTTGACATATGGTATCTACCTGGTTTTGATTAAATCGAGCTCTATTGGCTTGCAGGATATACTGTCCACTCACAACCTTCAATTTTATTGGAATTCTATTTGCGTCTCTTGTTGATACTGTTTTGATATAGATCAATGGATGTTGTTTACCTGGTTTGTATATTTCTGTATTAAGGAAATCTATGCTCTTATATAATTTTGACGTTTCAATCATATAATTTTTGCAATAACTATTTACTTGTCCATATAATAGTTTTTTCCATTGATATTTTGTATATGGTGATTCTAATAACCAATATATTTCTGGTAAATCGTATTTCCACAGCAGTGATTTTACCTCTGTAAACCAGCTATTACTATTTGTATCCATAAATGCAAGTTGTCGTCTAGCTATCGTTTTCTCTGTTGAGTCTTCCGACAGAAGAAAAGTGTTATACATGAATGTTAGTATTTTCAAATGAATTTGCCCTTCTATTGGAATTAAACCAGAGATGATATATGATATAGGGTCTGCTACATTGTGAGGTAGTGACAATATTTGTTTCAATTGTTTTTTAAAGAAGCAGTCTAACCTTGTGATATTTTTCTTATCCGGAATCAAAACTTCTAAACCATAAGTTATTGTTGGAATAACATATGTTTTTAATATATGGATAGATGTACTAGGATCAAGACCGTTGTTACCATGAAATCCAGCAGACATCAGACTGTACGCAGTGGGTCTTGCTTTTTTGATATTTTCATCTACAGTATTCATAATGCTTTTTTTTATCTGTTTTAGAACGTTTTATTCCTAAATGTGTTGCGGTTTCCACATTTGATAAGATGGTATCTTTCATCTTCAGCTCTATTGGATTGAGTCTAATTTTCTTTCTGCTTTCCATTTGTATGACCACGCTCTTTTGTGGTTGGAGTTTATACTGTTCAATACAACTATAATTATATGCCATGTTGAGCATGATTTGGGCTTCAGTTGGGTCTGTGTAATTTAGTGTAATATCATCGGCACAAGCTGTTGCTCCACATTCTATGTGTCCTATATTCATACCTAATCTTGACTGTTGTAGTTGTTTTAACAATGGATCTATGTATATTTTGTAGAGGTCAGCACTTAGTATTTCTCCTTGACGAACTCCTTGTAGTATATTAACATATTCGGATACTAGTCCATTAAATTTAATAGCTGATGAAGCGTTGGAATGTAAGCTCTTTATTAGAGTCCAGTGTTTGTCTTGTATTCCTAAATGATATAATTTCTTTAGTAAATTTTTGTGTACTACAACGTCAAAAGCTGACTTGGCATCCAATAGAATTATAGTCAAAAGTTTTCCTATATCTAGAGCTTCTCGTCTGGCTTCTTCTAATATGAATGCAGCATTTAATGGGTTTTTAGTGAATCCTCTTTGTAGTGGACATTGTTGTGGGTCCCATTTTGGTCTCAGTCTATTCTTCATTATGGATTCTATAACTTTACAGATTATTGGAGTAACAGTGGTACCTCGGTAATTTGCTACATGCAATTTGGAACCTTTATTTTTGAATATAGGCGTTAATAATCCTGTTTTTAGTAGATCGGGAATATGTCCTTCTCTTGTTATTGCCACAATGATTGTGTGTATAATATATAAAAGTTTATCCCCACCGTACAGTATGTTTTCTACAGTTAGTTCAAAGACATCTGCTGCTTTTCCTTTTTTCATAGCTGATAATGCAGTATTAATTTCTTCATATGTTGGTTCAGGTATATCTTCTTGTGTGGTTAATTCTGTTATTATATCAATTTCATAATCATTGATATCTGAGGATTTGTAATTGAAGTCAGGATCAAAAATAGGCACTGCCAGATTTGAAAAATGTTTTCTGAAACCATTTATGATATTTTGCTTTCCACTCATTACTTCATTGTCAATATGCAGATCTTGTATACAACCGCGGATTGACTGTCTTTGTCTGTTTATTAGCATATGGAAGATTTTACTATCTTTCGTTCTAATGTTCATTACCTTTTCCTTTAAACAAAGATCTCTCATAGCTATTTCAGTGCGATATACTCTTCTAAATTGTTGCTTACATCTTTTTCTATGTTCTACTAGTGGATGATTTCCCTTTGGTTTCCCTGCATTACACTAGTTGATATTCGTCTGTTTCATTTCTTTATATGCATTGAATATATCATTATTCCATACTTGAAGTTTTCCTAGTTTCTTCTTTTGTCTTTTCTGAGGTGTACATTGTTTTGCACTGTCTCGTAAAATATTACTAATTTCTACAATCATATTTTCAATTCCATAGTTGGATTCAAGTTTCTGTGCTTCTTCCATTACTTTCCTATTTGTTAATGCCTGATTTACCATTTCACTATAGCATTCTTTGTCTACCTTTTCCCAGTTGATCTTACTTTTCCCATCCTTTGTATCAGTATCAGTTCTTTGCTTACAGTCAGTATCACAAACTATAGATATTGGGTAATGATCTGAAACATCTACTGCTAAATCATCCATAATATATTTTCTAGAGAAGTTTCTATTTGAAGATTTACTATATAGAAAATAGTCAATTTCACTGCATGGTTGTCCAGCGGAATTTATGAAAGTGTTACCTGCAAATGTTATTTCCAAATGACAATCATTTATAAACTGATTAATATAGTTTGCTCTATAGTCATTACTTTTTGTGGTAAGATCTTCATTTATGTCTCCTCCTATTAAGATATCGTGTGTCAAATTATACTTTTGGTATATCTCAAAATGTTGATCTATACTGTCTATGTATTCATCTAAATCATGACATCCTTTAGTTGGAAGGTATACAGATACTATTAATAGTGGTCTTTGATTATTGTCTTTAAATTCAATACATTGTATTCTTTCATTTCCATCTTTGCACGGTTTGATTAGATGGTGAATTTCTTTTTTCCATATAACTGCAACACCGCCATATCCACGAGGTTGTTGAGATGGATTTATGTTGTTCTGTATATCTACTGATTTTCCCTCAAAACATATATCTGCCGCTATCTCTCCTAGTTTATGAATTTGAAACTGGAAAAGACAATGTTCCTGTATTAAAATTACATTGTTTTCTCTTAATAAATGATTAATAGCGTGCGTACTGGTTTTAATATTTTTACAGTTGTACGATACTATTCTCAACTTTTGTTTTTTATTTACTTCAGATCTAGTTGGTTTATGCTGTCTCCTAAAAAATGATTGTGCTGATCTTTCTCGCAATCTAATCTTTTCTGTGTTGTTTTTTTCAATTACTTTTCCGTTTTTTGTAAAAATTTGTTCATTTCTCCGATGAGATTGAAACATGTTTTGCTGGTTTGATTGAGCATTTGATATTCTACTGATGTTACTGCTGTTCTTATAAGTTGATTCAAATGTTGGTGGCGTTTGATGTCTATTCTCTGTCATTATATCTGATCTTGATGCATGATATGATTTCCTATTTCATTATGATTCCTCCTTTGTTGCTCCTGGTTTGTCTGTTCTAGATCTTGATTATTTTCTTTTCTATCTTCATTATTTTGTTTATTTCTACTCCATTTTTGCCCATTTTCATCTACATCCAATTTCTGAATCTGTATATCAACCTGTTTTAGAATATAGTTGGTTACTTTCTTGTGAATATCTTGCAGCAATGACTGGTTATTTGTGTCATATGTAGTACTATTAGATGAAGTACAATTTATCTCTTCTTTTGCTGTATATGATTTTGTATCTTCTAAGTTTACTATCTTTCGTTTTAGTGCTCTTATCACGGCTGGTAATCGGCACAAGCAGAACAGTTGGTTCTGCAAAGAAATTCGTGAGGATAACTTCCGGTTTTGGTGGAGGAGAGTTCACGAAGATGCTTTGCAAGGTATGTACATGTCAAAAATTGAAATTTTCTTTTTTACTGCTCGAATATTGCAAAATCAGAGAATGCTATGCTGTGGCGAATGCTTTCACGATTAGAAACATGTATAGTTTATTCTTGTATATGAAGTGTAACTCTCGCAAAATCAATCGTCCCACGAAAAACATGACGAAAATTGTGACACTCTTACATTTCTAAGTTGTTCTTGACAAAGATGCAAGTCAAATTTTCAATATTTTTTCATCATGGGAGTCTAAATGTAATCGGGGATAAATTCCGATTCGTCAGAAGTAAATTGAAGTCTAGATAAATCTACAAACTGTCAATTTTCGCGTTTTCCTGCTTGAGGAGATCGGTTCTGATAGAGCACATTGCGAATGCATGAGGAGATTTGCTAGTTTTGGTAGGACACATGTAATCCACTGTATAATCACAAATTTTGCATGTCTGTCTGGTAATAAATTCACGAACTGATGCACTTCTTCCCGTCGGGTTTTTAAAAGTATAAAAGTAATATTTCATTGTTCATGGGCTGTCCACCTAGAAAGAAACATTTCATTTAAGGAATCAATTCATAATTGTAACTGCGGTTTCCCATGATTTAACTTGTCATTATTGATCATTTGTTGTTTGTGACAACTTCCATTGTGTATTGGATACACAAGATTAACTTCCCTTACATTGGAAAAAATTGAAAATGCACTAAGATAATTTTATAATCAAGAATATTTAAACTTAATGTGAATCATATCTTTAAAATTTCTAATACAAATGATACACTCTAAATTAAATATCATACAGTTGAGAATAATATTAATTTGTGGTAAAGGAGTGGGTATGATAAGGGTAGATTTTGGCCCAATTTCAGAAACTGTTTATATAGATATAATATTAAACACAATCATTGAAAGGTAAGAAAATTTTTTTTTTTTATGATTTCACTTTGTCCTTTGTTGCTTAGCAACGTAAATGGAGGAGGGTCCAAATAATCATTGGAAATTCAAATATGGTGGTTTTATTTTATATATCTTGCATAGTCTTTTCGACAAAATGTTATGTTCTGTGTATGTACACTCTAAAAATAATATTCCAATTCTCTCTGGTAGCATATAGTATTTTTGTGCAGTTTTGTCACCCTAGCAACGGTTTTGTAAACATTAAATTAGCCTATATTATTGCAATTAATGGTTGAATTTTGACAACTACGATCTTTTGACTTGATATTTGATTAAGCGGTACATTTTTGTCAAGTATACACACTACAAATGTCATTTCATATTTCAAAAATACATTTTGATATTTGTATTCATAGTTATGCCCCGTCCATAGCAACATGTTTCCCTATGCACAGTATTTTCCTGTAGATCTTCATGGACCTTTTATTTAATCAAGAAAAAAAATTCTACAACAGCACCTTAGCAGATCTAGAGACATCTTATCATTTACTAACCAGTATATATTATAAGAATTCCTTAAACCTTACAATGTCCCTAGTAACCAAATATTATCCCTAGCAACCGCAGAAACTCGTCAATGCTGAGCTCTGTAAATTGCTTTTTTTAAATCTTTTTATAACCGAATGTTGATCTTTTTATTTTTTAAATCATGAGAGGAAATTATTCTCAGTAATTAGAATGTCAAAGGAACCAAGTCAACTGCATAACATGGTAAAGCAGCGCTACAGCGGCAAGAGAGGATGTAATCTATGTTGAATAATTAAGAAATAAATCATGGAAGCCAGAATGTGTTGTGAGTTTTAACATGGATTGGCGGATATTATACGTTATTAGTCTCGAGATGTTATATATCCCTTTAAAACGGGATATATAACATCTAGAGACTGATAACATTTTTATCTGAATGTTCCAACATTAATAAGTATGTCCTTATTATAGGAAAAACATAAATACGTGTATCTTTGGACAAAGATCACAGAGAGCGATTATTGATTTTCTGTCATCTTGTGAAATGTGTGTCGTCTGCTGTGAACAATATAAATGGACAGCACATAGGTGAGAGCGATTATTGATTTTCTGTCACCGCACGTCTTCCCTGAAGTTTTAAAAGTACCCTTTTAGCCAATCAATATTCTACTTGCAACGAGCACATCAGAGAATAGTATTTTATCCCGAGCCAGAAGCGAGGGATACAATTTAGTAATATCCGCCAATCCATGTTAAAACTCAAAACACATTCTGGCTTCCATGATTTATTTCGATTCTGATATGTCTAAGGGTACAACTACGGTGGTATACTTTGATTGGAAGACGGTAATTTATATTTATGGTATCTTCAAACTTTTTTTGTTGAGAAAAGTAAAACGTGATAGATTATATAAATAGAATGCTTGGTAATACTGTATTATCGGTCATGGCCCATTAAAGTAAAATCATACCACTAAAATTGCAAGTAATACTACACATTTAGCACTGACTCATAAACGATAGACTATATCAATGACATTCTTAGTAAGGATAACAAAAGGACCATTGTAAACAAAACACCGAATATGTAAATCAAACCTGACATCCGTGTACTATGTTAAAACATGCACGTTATATCGTTATATGTACTGTATTAGATGAATTATGAATTATCAAATATATTGTTTGTTTTTCCATACTTTATTGAAATAAGTAAGAATAAAATATTGATCTCACGATGTTGTTATCGGCAGTCATGTGTGCTAAACAATTACGCCACCGCAACGTTAATATTAAGTTTTATTAATTAACTTTGATTTATTAGCCTTTATATGATCAAATTTGTCAATACAATATAAAACCTTTCATTGTGCCAATACGGCAAAAACCAGTCCAATACGGATATTTTCCGTATTGGCCCAATTCCAGTCAGCCCAATAACAACTAGATTGGAATCCGCTAGACATTTCGACAATTGCAAGGAAGAATCCCGAGAGATATTGGACTGGTTAATTAATAAAGGTATCATTACATGATGTTTTTCATATTGGCCTAGTTAAAGGTCCTCGGTCTGCTGTATTGGCATTCGGCTGCGCCTCAGGCCATTACAGCAGGCCTTGGACCTATAACTAGGCCAATATGAAAAACTTCACGTAATAATACTATAATATATAAATCAAATTTACGTTAATACAATTATTCATCGGGAATTCACTTTGCGAAAGAGCCAAATAAAATATATTTGTTAAAGAAAATAAAATAATAATAAAAAGAAATCGACCTTAAAATTATTTTTTTATTGCAGATTTCATACTCTCCACACTCGGGTACCAACACCAAAATTAAATGAGATATGTGTTTATGTATATTAAACATCATAGTAAAATATGCCGTTGGTACCTGCTTGTGGTTATACTGAAAATTGACATTAAATACACATTTCTTGTTAGATTTCATATATTTTCACGAAACGATAGACGTTTCATTGACTAGTGTTACGTCATCGCACGTGCAAATATGGAAAATTGTTACCAAAATAGTAGTTGGGGTAAAGGTCTTATAAAATCAAGAAACAACGAAAGCTATACGTTTCATTTAAAATTTGTCTATTTTTTAGGCCAATTTCTGCCCTTATCATACCTACTCCTTTGACGACAGTGGTCAAATCAGTACTAAAATTTATGATAAACGGGACGACTTCAATTTTAAGATCATAAAATTTCCAAATATGTGCAGCAAAATAACAGCTTCTCCTGCATATGGTGTTTACATCTCGCAATTGATTCGTTATGCAAGGGCCAGTAGCAATTATTCTGATTTCCTGAAACGTCATCTTCATCTGAGAAACAGGCTACTGGACCAGGGCTATAAAAAGATTCGCCTTATTCGATCTCTTAAAAAGTTTATATTCCGATACCAAGATCTTGTCGAAATATATTCCGTCTCTGCAGAAAAGATTATAAACGATGGATTTTCATATAGTGAAAATGTATAAAGATAAGGTTTCAACAAAAATGTCAAAAATATTTTTTTTATCAATGTGTGACGTAAAAGTGTTTTTGACATTTGGCGCTGATTTGACAACTGTTTTACCTGTTTTGTTCAAGTATTGTTGTAAATACTGTTATAGTGACAGCCGGAAACTTTGAGCCGTAATGAAAGGGGGAGGTTTGGCGCTTTAAAATCTGATTCAACCCACCATTTCTTTAGAAATGCCTGTACCAAGTCAGGGTCATTACGTTTTCACAGTTTTCCGGTTGTTGACTGATTTTGTCTGTTTATATACTTATGAGTTTTGACTTTCCCTTTGTTAGATTGTTCGGAGTTCGGTAATTTTGTTTTTACCCTTATTTTCTATTATGTAGTGTGTTATGTGTACACACTTGTAAATAAAAAAAGATCTCTGTTAGTAGTGGTTACAGGATGTAAAGCGCTTTACCGATTTTAAGGATATGTCCACAGTTTAATTGACATCTTGTGTTTAATTTATTCATGACTACTAGCACTAAGTGAATGTTTATTTACGTTAGACCTATGTATGTGCTGAAATCATGTAATATTATAACTTGTGTAGATCTGCGTTGAAGTTTCCGTCGTCTTTAGTAAAAAGGTTGCGCCGAAGAGATGTGTAAACCCGTTTGAAAGGATATAAATATTTTGAAATTGAAAGAGATTTTTTTAAATAAACTTGGTGTCCTGATTGATGGGGATTTTAAATTTGGTGTACTGCTACTTGTTTTTGTTCGCTTCCTTGGCGGTGATACAGGCAATCTATATCGAAATGGGTTTTTGTAAAGAGCCAATGTCAGTCCCTTTTTCCTCTTTCCCTTGAATCCTGGCATCTCCTGAAAGTGGACAGAGAATAGTTTATTTTTATTAGAGTATTTATCAGTTTTGTGTTTAAAAGTGTCAATTTAAATATTTTGCAGAAAACAATTAACAAAACTAACAAATCTCCTCATGCATTCGCAATGAGCTCTATCAGAACCGATCTCCTCAAGCAGGAAAACGAGAAAATTGACAGCTTGTAGATTTATCTAGACTTCAATTTACTTCTGACGAATCGGCATTTATCCCCGATTACATTTAGACTCCCATGATGAAAAAATAATGAAAATTTAACTTGCATCTTTGTCAAGAACAACTTAGAAATGTAAGAGTGTCACAATTTTCGTCATGTTTTTCGTGGGACGATTGATTTTGCGAGAGTTACTCTTCATATACAAGAATAAACTATACATGTTTCTAATCGTGAAAGCATTCGCCACAGCATAGCATTCTCTGATTTTGCAATATTCGAGCAGTAAAAAAGAAAATTTCAATTTTTGATATGTACATACCTTGCGAAGCGTCTTCGTGAACTCTCCTCCACCAAAACCGGAAGTTATCCTCACGAATTTCTTTGCAGAACCAACTGTTCTGCTTGTGCCGATTACCAGCCGTGCTTATTGTATTTTCATATTCAGCTTTTTCTAATTCTAGATTTTTGATGTATGACTCTAGTCTGACTGTTCTTTCATTATTATCATGCAACGCTTTTTCTCTGATTTTCATTTCTTCTTCCCGTTTACGTAATCTTATTTCTTTTTGTCTCAATTCTGTAGTTTTGTTATTAGTTCTCTGTTGTTGATTGGAACTCTGTCTATTTGAGGTCACTTGTTGTTCTTCATTTGAGTAATTTATGTGTCTCTGTTTTGGAATTGATTGTTGTTGAATTTTGGATTGAGATTTAGGCTCGTCTTCTTGAGCGTTATTTGTGATTGTGGTTTTCAGTCCAGTCTGTTCATTTATGGATTTTTCTAGTGCATTTTCTCTATTCTGTGTTGTTGAGATTTCACTATTCAATTGCAAGAGTTCATACTGATGTGCAATGCCAATACATGCAGTGCATGTTGGGTTATCATCATTGTATACAAATGTTTGTTTGTTGGAAATGTTGTTACAAACACTACAAGCATCTAGTTCATCACTTCTACAGTCTATAGCTATATCTTGTTCTTCATCTAGTATTTCTCTAGCAAGATCCACTTCTTTTGTTACTGGTGTCTGTATAGCTCCTATTATCTTTGCTTTACAGATTTTACATTGATATTCCTTCTTATTGTCTTGTTCAATTGCTGTTATTTCAATCGTACTGAGTTTTTCGCATTTGTAGTGTGTCCAGTGCATTCCTAGATCGCAATATAGGGATCGTGTTCGGCATGAACGTTTACATTTAATACAGACTATGTTTTCTGCATCTCCCACAGGTTCATTTGAACCACTACATGTAGACTGTTTGGTTTTGCGTATTGACTCTAATAAGGATTCCAGTTGAATTTTCATCATTTCATTAACTGCTTTTACTTCTAAGCTTCTATTATCCTTCAAACTTTCTGTTATGATTTTTTGTATACTACTTAGATCTTCGTCTATAAATTTAGAAACATTTTTACCATTTACTAACATTTTGGAAGTAGTGTGATAAAAGTTTATAGTATATCCTCCTAATTGGTTTTGTCTATCTGAGACCCTTATAGTAACTTGAATTATGTTTTTCCTTGTTTTATCTGTGACATTTGTAATTTCTGCTTTGCCATCTTTTTCTAAATAATATTGATAGAAATAGACTGCTGCAGTTTTAAGGAGTACATATATTGCTACGTCTACTTCTACAACTATTCCTCCTCCAGTGTAGTGGAGTACATATGTTGCTACGTCTACTTCTACAACTATTCCTCCTCCAGTGTAGTGGAGTACATATATTACTACGTCTACTTCTACAACTATTCCTCCTCCAGTGTAGTGGAGTACATATATTACTACGTCTACTTCTACAACTATACCTCCTCCAGTGTAGTGGAGTACATATGTTGCTACGTCTACTTCTACAACTATTCCTCCTCCAGTGTAGTGGAGTACATATATTACTACGTCTACCTCTACAACTATTCCTCCTCCAGTGTAGTGGAGTACATATATTGCTACGTCTACTTCTACAACTATTCCTCCTCCAGTGTAGTGGAGTACATATATTGCTACGTCTACTTCTACAACTATTCCTCCTCCAGTGTAGTGGAGTACATATATTACTACGTCTACTTCTACAACTATTCCTCCTCCAGTGTAGTGGAGTACATATATTGCTACGTCTACTTCTACAACTATTCCTCCTCCAGTGTAGTGGAGTACATATATTGCTACGTCTACTTCTACAACTATTCCTCCTCCAGTGTAGTGGAGTACATATATTGCTACGTCTACTTCTACAACTATTCCTCCTCCAGTGTAGTGGAGTACATATATTGCTACGTCTACTTCTACAACTATTCCTCCTCCAGTGTAGTGGAGTACATATATTGCTACGTCTACTTCTACAACTATTCCTCCTCCAGTGTAGTGGAGTACATATATTACTACGTCTACTTCTACAACTATTCCTCCTCCAGTGTAGTGGAGTACATATATTGCTACGTCTACTTCTACAACTATTCCTCCACCAGTGTAGTGGAGTACATATATTGCTACGTCTACTTCTACAACTATTCCTCCTCCAGTGTAGTGGAGTACATATATTACTACGTCTACTTCTACAACTATTCCTCCTCCAGTGTAGTGGAGTACATATATTGCTACGTCTACTTCTACAACTATTCCTCCTCCAGTGTAGTGGAGTACATATATTGCTACGTCTACTTCTACAACTATTCCTCCTCCAGTGTAGTGGAGTACATATATTACTACGTCTACTTCTACAACTATTCCTCCTCCAGTGTAGTGGAGTACATATATTACTACGTCTACTTCTACAACTATTCCTCCTCCAGTGTAGTGGAGTACATATATTACTACGTCTACTTCTACAACTATTCCTCCTCCAGTGTAGTGGAGTACATATATTGCTACGTCTACTTCTACAACTATTCCTCCTCCAGTGTAGTGGAGTACATATATTGCTACGTCTACTTCTACAACTATTCCTCCTCCAGTGTAGTGGAGTACATATATTGCTACGTCTACTTCTACAACTATTCCTCCTCCAGTGTAGTGGAGTACATATATTGCTACGTCTACTTCTACAACTATTCCTCCTCCAGTGTAGTGGAGTACATATATTGCTACGTCTACCTCTACAACTATTCCTCCTCCAGTGTAGTGGAGTACATATATTGCTACGTCTACTTCTACAACTATTCCTCCTCCAGTGTAGTGGAGTACATATATTGCTACGTCTACTTCTACAACTATTCCTCCTCCAGTGTAGTGGAGTACATATATTACTACGTCTACTTCTACAACTATTCCTCCTCCAGTGTAGTGGAGTATATATATTACTACGTCTACTTCTACAACTATTCCTCCTCCAGTGTAGTGGAGTACATATATTGCTACGTCTACTTCTACAACTATTCCTCCTCCAGTGTAGTGGAGTACATATATTGCTACGTCTACTTCTACAACTATTCCTCCTCCAGTGTAGTGGAGTACATATATTACTACGTCTACTTCTACAACTATTCCTCCTCCAGTGTAGTGGAGTACATATATTACTACGTCTACTTCTACAACTATTCCTCCTCCAGTGTAGTGGAGTACATATATTGCTACGTCTACTTCTACAACTATTCCTCCTCCAGTGTAGTGGAGTACATATATTACTACGTCTACTTCTACAACTATTCCTCCTCCAGTGTAGTGGAGTACATATATTACTACGTCTACTTCTACAACTATTCCTCCTCCAGTGTAGTGGAGTACATATGTTGCTACGTCTACTTCTACAACTATTCCTCCTCCAGTGTAGTGGAGTACATATATTACTACGTCTACTTCTACAACTATTCCTCCTCCAGTGTAGTGGAGTACATATATTACTACGTCTACTTCTACAACTATTCCTCCTCCAGTGTAGTGGAGTACATATATTACTACGTCTACTTCTACAACTATTCCTTCTCCAGTGTAGTGGAGTACATATATTACTACGTCTACTTCTACAACTATTCCTTCTCCAGTGTAGTGGAGTACATATATTACTACGTCTACTTCTACAACTATTCCTCCTCCAGTGTAGTGGAGTACATATATTACTACGTCTACTTCTACAACTATTCCTCCTCCAGTGTAGTGGAGTACATATATTACTACGTCTACTTCTACAACTATTCCTCCTCCAGTGTAGTGGAGTACATATATTACTATGTCTACTTCTACAACTATTCCTCCTCCAGTGTAGTGGAGTACATATATTACTATGTCTACTTCTACAACTATTCCTCCTCCAATGTAGTGGAGTACATATATTGCTACGTCTACTTCTACAACTATTCCTCCTCCAGTGTAGTGGAGTACATATGTTACTACGTCTACTTCTACAACTATTCCTCCTCCAGTGTAGTGGAGTACATATATTACTACGTCTACTTCTACAACTATTCCTCCTCCAATGTAGTGGAGTACATATATTGCTACGTCTACTTCTACAACTATTCCTCCTCCAGTGTAGTGGAGTACATATGTTGCTACGTCTACTTCTACAACTATTCCTCCTCCAGTGTAGTGGAGTACATATATTACTACGTCTACTTCTACAACTATTCCTCCTCCAGTGTAGTGGAGTACATATATTGCTACGTCTACTTCTACAACTATTCCTCCTCCAGTGTAGTGGAGTACATATATTACTACGTCTACTTCTACAACTATTCCTCCTCCAGTGTAGTGGAGTACATATATTACTACGTCTACTTCTACAACTATTCCTCCTCCAGTGTAGTGGAGTACATATATTACTACGTCTACTTCTACAACTATTCCTCCTCCAGTGTAGTGGAGTACATATATTACTACGTCTACTTCTACAACTATTCCTCCTCCAGTGTAGTGGAGTACATATATTACTACGTCTACTTCTACAACTATTCCTCCTCCAGTGTAGTGGAGTACATATATTACTATGTCTACTTTTACAACTATTCCTCCTCCAGTGTAGTGGAGTACATATATTACTATGTCTACTTCTACAACTATTCCTCCTCCAGTGTAGTGGAGTACATATGTTGCTACGTCTACTTCTACAACTATTCCTCCTCCAGTGTAGTGGAGTACATATGTTACTATGTCTACTTCTACAACTATTCCTCCTCCAGTGTAGTGGAGTACATATGTTGCTACGTCTACTTCTACAACTATTCCTCCTCCAATGTAGTGGAGTACATATATTACTACGTCTACTTCTACAACTATTCCTCCTCCAGTGTAGTGGAGTACATATATTACTACGTCTACTTCTACAACTATTCCTCCTCCAGTGTAGTGGAGTACATATATTACTACGTCTACTTCTACAACTATTCCTCCTCCAGTGTAGTGGAGTACATATATTACTACGTCTACTTCTACAACTATTCCTCCTCCAGTGTAGTGGAGTACATATGTTGCTACGTCTACTTCTACAACTATTCCTCCTCCAGTGTAGTGGAGTACATATATTACTACGTCTACTTCTACAACTATTCCTCCTCCAGTGTAGTGGAGTACATATATTACTACGTCTACTTCTACAACTATTCCTCCTCCAGTGTAGTGGAGTACATATATTACTACGTCTACTTCTACAACTATTCCTCCTCCAGTGTAGTGGAGTACATATGTTGCTACGTCTACTTCTACAACTATTCCTCCTCCAGTGTAGTGGAGTACATATATTACTACGTCTACTTCTACAACTATTCCTCCTCCAGTGTAGTGGAGTACATATATTGCTACGTCTACTTCTACAACTATTCCTCCTCCAATGTAGTGGAGTACATATATTGCTACGTCTACTTCTACAACTATTCCTCCTCCAGTGTAGTGGAGTACATATATTGCTACGTCTACTTCTACAACTATTCCTCCTCCAGTGTAGAGGAGTACATATATTACTACGTCTACTTCTACAACTATTCCTCCTCCAGTGTAGTGGAGTACATATATTACTACGTCTACTTCTACAACTATTCCTCCTCCAGTGTAGTGGAGTACATATGTTGCTACGTCTACTTCTACAACTATTCCTCCTCCAATGTAGTGGAGTACATATATTACTACGTCTACTTCTACAACTATTCCTCCTCCAGTGTAGTGGAGTACATATATTACTACGTCTACTTCTACAACTATTCCTCCTCCAGTGTAGTGGAGTACATATATTACTACGTCTACTTCTACAACTATTCCTCCTCCAGTGTAGTGGAGTACATATATTACTACGTCTACTTCTACAACTATTCCTCCTCCAGTGTAGTGGAGTACATATATTGCTACGTCTACTTCTACAACTATTCCTCCTCCAGTGTAGTGGAGTACATATATTACTACGTCTACTTCTACAACTATTCCTCCTCCAGTGTAGAGGAGTACATATATTACTACGTCTACTTCTACAACTATTCCTCCTCCAGTGTAGTGGAGTACATATATTACTACGTCTACTTCTACAACTATTCCTCCTCCAGTGTAGTGGAGTACATATGTTGCTACGTCTACTTCTACAACTATTCCTCCTCCAGTGTAGTGGAGTACATATATTACTACGTCTACTTCTACAACTATTCCTCCTCCAGTGTAGTGGAGTACATATATTACTACGTCTACTTCTACAACTATTCCTCCTCCAGTGTAGTGGAGTACATATATTGCTACGTCTACTTCTACAACTATTCCTCCTCCAGTGTAGTGGAGTACATATATTGCTACGTCTACTTCTACAACTATTCCTCCTCCAGTGTAGTGGAGTACATATATTACTACGTCTACTTCTACAACTATTCCTCCTCCAGTGTAGTGGAGTACATATATTGCTACGTCTACTTCTACAACTATTCCTCCTCCAGTGTAGTGGAGTACATATATTACTACGTCTACTTCTACAACTATTCCTCCTCCAGTGTAGTGGAGTACATATATTACTACGTCTACTTCTACAACTATTCCTCCTCCAGTGTAGTGGAGTACATATATTACTACGTCTACTTCTACAACTATTCCTCCTCCAGTGTAGTGGAGTACATATATTACTACGTCTACTTCTACAACTATTCCTCCTCCAGTGTAGTGGAGTACATATATTACTACGTCTACTTCTACAACTATTCCTCCTCCAGTGTAGTGGAGTACATATATTACTACGTCTACTTCTACAACTATTCCTCCTCCAGTGTAGTGGAGTACATATATTACTACGTCTACTTCTACAACTATTCCTCCTCCAGTGTAGTGGAGTACATATATTACTACGTCTACTTCTACAACTATTCCTCCTCCAGTGTAGTGGAGTACATATATTACTACGTCTACTTCTACAACTATTCCTCCTCCAGTGTAGTGGAGTACATATATTACTACGTCTACTTCTACAACTATTCCTCCTCCAGTGTAGTGGAGTACATATATTACTACGTCTACTTCTACAACTATTCCTCCTCCAGTGTAGTGGAGTACATATATTACTACGTCTACTTCTACAACTATTCCTCCTCCAGTGTAGTGGAGTACATATATTACTACGTCTACTTCTACAACTATTCCTCCTCCAGTGTAGTGGAGTACATATATTACTACGTCTACTTCTACAACTATTCCTCCTCCAGTGTAGTGGAGTACATATATTACTACGTCTACTTCTACAACTATTCCTCCTCCAGTGTAGTGGAGTACATATATTACTACGTCTACTTCTACAACTATTCCTCCTCCAGTGTAGTGGAGTACATATATTACTACGTCTACTTCTACAACTATTCCTCCTCCAGTGTAGTGGAGTACATATATTACTACGTCTACTTCTACAACTATTCCTCCTCCAGTGTAGTGGAGTACATATATTTGCTACGTCTACTTCTACAACTATTCCTCCTCCAGTGTAGTGGAGTACATATATTACTACGTCTACTTCTACAACTATTCCTCCTCCAGTGTAGTGGAGTACATATATTACTACGTCTACTTCTACAACTATTCCTCCTCCAGTGTAGTGGAGTACATATATTACTACGTCTACTTCTACAACTATTCCTCCTCCAGTGTAGTGGAGTACATATATTACTACGTCTACTTCTACAACTATTCCTCCTCCAGTGTAGTGGAGTACATATATTACTACGTCTACTTCTACAACTATTCCTCCTCCAGTGTAGTGGAGTACATATATTACTACGTCTACTTCTACAACTATTCCTCCTCCAGTGTAGTGGAGTACATATATTACTACGTCTACTTCTACAACTATTCCTCCTCCAGTGTAGTGGAGTACATATATTACTACGTCTACTTCTACAACTATTCCTCCTCCAGTGTAGTGGAGTACATATATTACTACGTCTACTTCTACAACTATTCCTCCTCCAGTGTAGTGGAGTACATATATTACTACGTCTACTTCTACAACTATTCCTCCTCCAGTGTAGTGGAGTACATATATTACTACGTCTACTTCTACAACTATTCCTCCTCCAGTGTAGTGGAGTACATATATTACTACGTCTACTTCTACAACTATTCCTCCTCCAGTGTAGTGGAGTACATATATTACTACGTCTACTTCTACAACTATTCCTCCTCCAGTGTAGTGGAGTACATATATTACTACGTCTACTTCTACAACTATTCCTCCTCCAGTGTAGTGGAGTACATATGTTACTACGTCTACTTCTACAACTATTCCTCCTCCAGTGTAGTGGAGTACATATATTACTACGTCTACTTCTACAACTATTCCTCCTCCAGTGTAGTGGAGTACATATATTACTACGTCTACTTCTACAACTATTCCTCCTCCAGTGTAGTGGAGTACATATATTACTACGTCTACTTCTACAACTATTCCTCCTCCAGTGTAGTGGAGTACATATATTACTACGTCTACTTCTACAACTATTCCTCCTCCAGTGTAGTGGAGTACATATATTACTACGTCTACTTCTACAACTATTCCTCCTCCAGTGTAGTGGAGTACATATATTACTACGTCTACTTCTACAACTATTCCTCCTCCAGTGTAGTGGAGTACATATATTACTACGTCTACTTCTACAACTATTCCTCCTCCAGTGTAGTGGAGTACATATATTACTACGTCTACTTCTACAACTATTCCTCCTCCAGTGTAGTGGAGTACATATATTACTACGTCTACTTCTACAACTATTCCTCCTCCAGTGTAGTGGAGTACATATATTACTACGTCTACTTCTACAACTATTCCTCCTCCAGTGTAGTGGAGTACATATATTACTACGTCTACTTCTACAACTATTCCTCCTCCAGTGTAGTGGAGTACATATATTACTACGTCTACTTCTACAACTATTCCTCCTCCAGTGTAGTGGAGTACATATATTACTACGTCTACTTCTACAACTATTCCTCCTCCAGTGTAGTGGAGTACATATATTACTACGTCTACTTCTACAACTATTCCTCCTCCAGTGTAGTGGAGTACATATATTACTACGTCTACTTCTACAACTATTCCTCCTCCAGTGTAGTGGAGTACATATATTACTACGTCTACTTCTACAACTATTCCTCCTCCAGTGTAGTGGAGTACATATATTACTACGTCTACTTCTACAACTATTCCTCCTCCAGTGTAGTGGAGTACATATATTACTACGTCTACTTCTACAACTATTCCTCCTCCAGTGTAGTGGAGTACATATATTACTACGTCTACTTCTACAACTATTCCTCCTCCAGTGTAGTGGAGTACATATATTACTACGTCTACTTCTACAACTATTCCTCCTCCAGTGTAGTGGAGTACATATATTACTACGTCTACTTCTACAACTATTCCTCCTCCAGTGTAGTGGAGTACATATATTACTACGTCTACTTCTACAACTATTCCTCCTCCAGTGTAGTGGAGTACATATATTACTACGTCTACTTCTACAACTATTCCTCCTCCAGTGTAGTGGAGTACATATATTACTACGTCTACTTCTACAACTATTCCTCCTCCAGTGTAGTGGAGTACATATATTACTACGTCTACTTCTACAACTATTCCTCCTCCAGTGTAGTGGAGTACATATATTACTACGTCTACTTCTACAACTATTCCTCCTCCAGTGTAGTGGAGTACATATATTACTACGTCTACTTCTACAACTATTCCTCCTCCAGTGTAGTGGAGTACATATATTACTACGTCTACTTCTACAACTATTCCTCCTCCAGTGTAGTGGAGTACATATATTACTACGTCTACTTCTACAACTATTCCTCCTCCAGTGTAGTGGAGTACATATATTACTACGTCTACTTCTACAACTATTCCTCCTCCAGTGTAGTGGAGTACATATATTACTACGTCTACTTCTACAACTATTCCTCCTCCAGTGTAGTGGAGTACATATATTACTACGTCTACTTCTACAACTATTCCTCCTCCAGTGTAGTGGAGTACATATATTACTACGTCTACTTCTACAACTATTCCTCCTCCAGTGTAGTGGAGTACATATATTACTACGTCTACTTCTACAACTATTCCTCCTCCAGTGTAGTGGAGTACATATATTACTACGTCTACTTCTACAACTATTCCTCCTCCAGTGTAGTGGAGTACATATATTACTACGTCTACTTCTACAACTATTCCTCCTCCAGTGTAGTGGAGTACATATATTACTACGTCTACTTCTACAACTATTCCTCCTCCAGTGTAGTGGAGTACATATATTACTACGTCTACTTCTACAACTATTCCTCCTCCAGTGTAGTGGAGTACATATATTACTACGTCTACTTCTACAACTATTCCTCCTCCAGTGTAGTGGAGTACATATATTACTACGTCTACTTCTACAACTATTCCTCCTCCAGTGTAGTGGAGTACATATATTACTACGTCTACTTCTACAACTATTCCTCCTCCAGTGTAGTGGAGTACATATATTACTACGTCTACTTCTACAACTATTCCTCCTCCAGTGTAGTGGAGTACATATATTACTACGTCTACTTCTACAACTATTCCTCCTCCAGTGTAGTGGAGTACATATATTACTACGTCTACTTCTACAACTATTCCTCCTCCAGTGTAGTGGAGTACATATATTACTACGTCTACTTCTACAACTATTCCTCCTCCAGTGTAGTGGAGTACATATATTACTACGTCTACTTCTACAACTATTCCTCCTCCAGTGTAGTGGAGTACATATATTACTACGTCTACTTCTACAACTATTCCTCCTCCAGTGTAGTGGAGTACATATATTAACACTATTCCTCTCCAGTGTGTGGAGTACATATATTGCTACGTCTACTTCTACAACTATTCCTCCTCCAGTGTAGTGGAGTACATATATTACTACGTCTACTTCTACAACTATTCCTCCTCCAGTGTAGTGGAGTACATATATTACTACGTCTACTTCTACAACTATTCCTCCTCCAGTGTAGTGGGAGTACATATATTACT